>CACVBS010000002.1:3437-43684 GCA_902728275.1 Cyclocybe aegerita
GGAAGATGAACAGAAAGCAATGGATACCTTGAAGCATGCCGTCACAATGTGCCCTGCAATTCGGCCCATCGACTACACCTCCAACTTAGAGGTTATCCTCTCCGTTGACTCATCCGTGATCGCAATCGGGTATATTCTTGCTCAACTTGATGATAAAGGACGACGACGCCCTGCGCGATTTGGTTCAATGACACTGAACGAACGCGAGGCGAAGTACTCACAGGCAAAAATCGAGCTCTATGGCTTGTTCCGTTCACTGCATGCTGTCAAAATTTACATTATTGGCATCCAAAACCTGACTGTAGAGGTCGATGCGAAGTACATCAAGGGCATGATCAACAACCCAGATATGCATCCCAATGCTGCCATGAACCGGTGGATAGCTGCGATTTTGATGTTCGACTTCAAACTTGTCCACGTTCCGGGGAAATTTTTCAGAGGACCTGATGGGTTATCAAGAAGAAGAGGAGCGGATGATGATGACTGCGTCGAGAATGAGGGCGAGAGCGCTGACGAGTGGGTGGAGGAAATTTTGATGTGTGGTGTGTGGGTGGCTTCAAGCTTGGAGTCGGGGGTGTTTGAAGTGGGAAACAAGAGAATTGGGGCGAAGGGTTTGGTTCTGGCTTATGGGAGGAAGTGCGTGGAGGCGACTGATGAAGGGGAGCTGCCGGTGAATGATGTTGGGAGAAAGAAGGACGAAGACTTACGGAAGGTGGAAAAGTATTTGTCGACGCTGAAACCGCCTGCGGGCTTGGATACCAAAGGCCTATGCAAATTCTTCAAGAGAGCTTCACGTTTCTTCTTGGCTGGAGGCCGACTATGGTACCGAGAACGCGACGGACGGCATCGTGTTGTGCTATTTGAACAGGATCGCCTACCGGTGCTAAAGACGGCTCATGATGAACTCGGCCACAAGCGCTTCTATCCGACGAGACAACAGGTAGCGACACGCTTCTACTGGCCAACTATGGATGCAGACATCAAGTGGTTTCTGGATACATGCCACGAGTGTCAATTAATGTCGCAGCAAGCCGTGTTGCTCCCACCTACCGTGATAAGTCCGCCGGGATTGTTCCAAAAATGTCACATTGACACAATGCATCTGCCGAAGTCGGGAGGCTACAAATATGTCGTCCAAGCACGCGATAACTTGTCGGGTTGGCCGGAGTTTGAGATGTTGAGGAAAGAGAACCATAAAGCGATAGGAAGGTTTTTGTTGGAGAAGATCATGATGAGGTGGGGGTCAGTGTTGGAGATGGTGACGGACAATGGGACTCCTTTCGTCAAGGCATTGGCGTGGCTAGAGGGGAAGTACAATGTCAGCCACATTCGGATTTCAGGTTACAACTCGAGGGCGAATGGCACCGTCGAGGCTGCTCACCAGCCAGTCCGCAGCGCACTCATCAAATCCGGCGACGGTGATATTCGAAAGTGGCACGAACGCCTGCCATACGTCTTCTGGGCAGAGCGCATTACGACGAGGAAATCTACAGGGTTTTCACCTTACTATGCAGTGCATGGAGTGGAACCTCTCTTACCGTTCGACATCACCCATGCAACGTTCCTTCTACCACCAATGAAATCCCTCATCACCGAGGTCGAGTTGCTTGCTATGCGTGGACGACAGCTTGAACGACGAAACGACGACATCGCAGCCATGCAGAAACGTGTTTTGAAGGCTCGCTTTGCTTCGGCTGCCGAGTTCGAAAGGCGACACGAGAACGTCTTGATCGACTACGACTTTCAGCCCGGGGAGTTCGTGCTGGTGTTGAACAAGAAAATCGAACCTGATGTTGGCCGAAAGGGTAAACCTCGCTATTATGGTCCCATGGTCGTCATCAGGCGCTCTGAAGGTGGTTCGTATCGCCTCGCCGAGCTGAATGGGGCTGTGTCGAAGTTGAAGTATGCTGCGTTTCGGTTGATTCCTTATTACCCTCGTGGCAGGAAGGTAGTGAAGGTGACGGAGTTGGAGGAGGTTTGAGTGTTTCGGGAACCGGGGTGGTTGGCAACCAGGGATGGTTGATTTTTAAAGTGAGGGGGAGATGTAGGAGGGAGAGGTTGGCTACGATGCGACGTTGGTTTACGGTGACTGCACGATCACATGATCTGTGACGCGTCTCGCCTAGGACTTAGCTTTCGGATTCATGCATCGAGACTTCACTTATTCTACATTCCGTGTATCATACAGCCTTGGCCTTTATCCATCCGAACTCATACCGACTTACTGTCATTCAGTGGGCATGCCTTGTCAGGGAAGCAAATCCGACTTCTTGATCACGGTCGATCACTGCCTGATAGGTGTTCACGTCAACTGTCAGGTTGAGGCGTAAACGGCTTGGTATAAGCGCCGAAGAAGGAACAAACTGCAGTCGATTTAAACAAGATGGAAGGTAGAGTAGCACTAGTATGTCAAGTACCGGTATAGAATCCGTGTGAAAGTAACTTGGAGATAATTCATTAGGCTGGGGGAGTTGCAGCCTTGGGTATCAATGTCGCTACCATCTGGCGATTGAAAGTAGCTAATAGCTTCTTCAGTTCGGTCGTTTGTGTGGTTGCTGAGCAAAAAGTCAAGTCATTGAGCTGGTGGATGAAGAGCACGCCTTACCTTGTGTTTCCGCTTCAGCAAGCTTGGTGCGTAGTTGGCCGCATTCCTCGGTTTTGTGAGCCAGTTGCTCTTTGACTTCGAACGTTTGTCGGTGCGCGTTCGATTATGCCGAGGAAGGAAAAGGGACATACTCAACATTTTCTCTTGTTCAAGGTTCGAAATCGACCCTTTTGCTTTCTCCAGCTCTTCACTCTTCTGCTTCATATCCTCTTCCAGACGTGCGAGAGCAAGACATGCGGTGTTCTTCTCCATCAACGCACGCTGCAAGACCATATCGACTGCCTCCTTGTAATCTTTCTCGTCAACAGACTCGATGCTGACCTGGGGAGGTTCCTTCATTACTTTGGGTTCGACTTTGAGAAGGGTTTGAACGGGGAGTGGATTGATGGGTAATGAAGCCGAACCTGGGGCTGAGACTTCTAGAGCTGCGTTACTTTTCGCGGAAGATTCCTTGTCTGTGATGCACTCCGCGACGCTCTGATCAAGTTTTGCCTTTTTGGAGATCGAAGGCTCTGCACCGTCTGTCTTCTCTGCCGGTCACTTTGATCCTGATTGAGCGGGCTGCGACACTGACGGGGGTGTATCCTGATTTTCGTGTGGTTGCCCTCGCCTTTCCATAGCGTTCCTCCTCTCGGCCCTCTTCCGCTCGCTGGCCTCGAGCAGCTTCAAATCCTTCAAAGCACCTTGATTGGAACGCGTACCGCGCCCACCACCCCATTCGTACCGCTGCTGGGCTTCTTTGGTGGACAGCCCGAGATTCCTAGACGTATACCTGACGATGAATGTCTTCTTCCAAGAGCATGTAATACCACATTCAGAACATGACTCGCAGCGCCAAGGATTGTCTGTGTCCGGTTCGCAAATTAAGTTCTGAAAATCACATTTACTGCACTTGGTCTGGTGGGAGGTCAGAGGTGCGATTTAACGCCCTGCGCCTAGGCATATTGCTCTCACCTTCAGATCGTGCTGAGAAAACTCCCTTGACTCCTTTGAGGCGTTGCAGAGGATGGCTTTGCAGTACTTTTCGTAGCTGATATCTGGATATTTGCTATATAGAGGTGTCTTTGGGAACGGAGAATCGATACAAGGAAAGTATGGGGACCTACTTTCGTTTGGGCTTGGTCTTTTCCTGGCCATCTGCATTCAGTGCCGTCTTATCTTTCGTGGAACTCTTGCCTGCTTGATTGGAGGCAGCCTCAGCAGGAACCAGCGGTTCTTCGACAGTTACGGCCACGGACAGGTCAGGAGCAAGCATAACGCCGAGAGGTGCCAGATAATGGTCGGGAAGAAGAGGCCGGCGGCGAGCTGCGAGCAAGGAAATCGCGGAACCGGGGAATTCGGTGATCCGGCAGCCGGAAGATGTGTCGACCGCGGTTCTGGTAAACCATGCTCGATGCATGATCGGCAGTGGATCGACGGATGAAGCGCCCAAGGGTTAGCGCCATGAATCATCCTCGACTGTTGAATCAAAGGGAATCTAAAACATAAGTACCAGTCGATATGCAAAGCACAAGGGTGTTATATTCGAGAGCTATATTTACTACCTAGCTACTGTAGCTACAAGAAACGCCGAAACAGAACGTCACAGGACGCAAATAGGTCGAAGGTAGTGGTACAGTGTCCGCAGAAGGTGAAGAGGTGTCGTAGATACCGTAAGGAATCATGCCATAGGTACAGATGGGTGTCATGAACGAAGACATGGTGGTTGGAAGGAGGACAAGAGGGTTTCCGAGGGAAGAACGTGTCGATGAAGAAATGAACCAAGGAGGAACAAGCAATATCGAAGAAAGGTTTGCACAGTACCGGAACAAGAAACCAGAAAACAGGACAAAAACAGCATATCAGCTGGCATTGAAGGCAGGTAAGGGCTGATGTCCTTCCTTGAGCAACTTGTCTCTCACACGGCAGAGCGCAAGACCAAGATTGTTACCACCAAGCCCATCGGCGCCAGCACCCCAGAAGTTGTCATTCGTATCCTGGTATATCAGGCGCGCGGTGCCCGTCGCGAGGAGCGTCATTCGCAGGTCAGGATGTTGCCTAAACTTCTGGTACAGCACTTCATCCATCTACCAAAGAAGGAACTCAATATGTGCCCACAAAATACAAGAAAAACAAAACAAAACTCACGAAATCCTGATACTTCTGCGACCAGTCAGGGCGCTGGAACTGCTGGTACGACATTGACAGCGGGTACACATCATGCACCTCTGGCGTGTTTCTGATCATCTCTGCGATATCCGGCCGGTGGTCGAGGAAGCGTAGCGCTTCGTGCAGGTGCAAAGCCGATGGGTAGATCTTGTTCTGCCACAAGATCCGGTGTGGCGAGTGGTTCATAAACATGTGCAGGTTAGGGCTTTCCTGGTCGAACCGAATCGCAGGAGGGCTGCTAGGCACCGGGGGCACAGGCGCTATTGAGGGATGCGGCGAACCGTCTGGGCCGCCAGGAGGTGCAGGACCGGAACCAGGAGGAGGGTGCATGACGAAAGCGCCTTGGTCGGGTCCAGCGGTTAATTGCTCGGTCGTGCCGGTGGGTTGACCGGGTGTGACGGGGCGAGTGTGGTGGCTCATCTGGGATGGGACTCGATGCAGAGAGGTACTGGATTGGAGCGGGGCCGCCGTCGTGCCAGCCAGCGCCCCCACCCCACCCTCCGGTCGTTTGTCGGCAGGCACGAAGACAGGAATGAATCGCACTTGCGGCTGCTCCGGCTCCTTCTGCTTCTCCTTCCTGCTGAAGGCGCGGAAGAGACCCTTGCCTGACTTCTTTCGTTTGACGGTGGGCTGTGGGTTCAGTGCACCCGCTGTGTTAAATTGCCCAGGGCCGTATGTTGCCGTGAGGAGTGCAGTCGTCTGGGGTAGGCTGAGTAGGGACTTGTACGGTGTCATCTCATAAAGATCTCGCGGAGGTGGAGGAAGAGGATTGGACAGAGGTGTTCTTGGTCGTGGACCTGTAGGGCCAAATGCAGCGGCGCTGGCTGCCTCTAGAGGCTCGAGAACGTGTCCGATATCTCCTCGGATAGGCGGGGGGTCGGGATAGCGAACAGTGGACTGTCGGGATGGGGTACGAGCATGGCCTGCTCCTGATCTTGGCCTGTCCTCCTCGTCATCATCATCCTCGTCTTCCCGAGTCCTTCTTGGTACGAAGGGTGTAGGCGCTCGACGATTGGGACCCTGCGCAGCTGGGGCAGCTGCTAATAGACATGGACCCAAGGGTCAGCATATCTTTGACGTGAAGCATGAAATAGAACTGACGTCGTGGAGTAGGAATGACCGGAGGCCCTTGGTTCCGTGACTGGGACATTGACCGAGCGCGGCGTGTTGGCGCTAACATGCTGTCAGGCATCCTCAGACATTTTGACTGAAAGACGACTCACCTTCCTGTCGCCGTGGATCTTCCGCGTTGAATCCTCCCACAAATCTGTCAGACTGTCTCCGCTTCGATTTTCTCTTTCGATCTTTATCCTGCGGGAGCCAGTTGAGCATGGGAGGCGGCATCATAGCACCTTGCCCAAACTGCGCCGCTGGTGGTATGAAGCCCCCCTGCTGAGGAGGATAGGGTGGCGGCACGAAACCTGGAGGTCCATACCCCGGCATATAAGGCGTATATGGATTAGGATACCCCGGAGGAGCGTAGGGGTATTGTTGGTACTTGCTGCTGTTGCGTGTCAAGCCATATTTTGATTGTCCAGAACCCATAGTTTTGAAGGTAGCGATAGTATGCTGCGAATCTAGGTGATAGAGAGCTGGCCTGCTGAAACGTCATCGACCCACCGTTGAACCGTCAGTTGATGATCGGAAATGAGGACATGAAAAACGTACGTGAGTCTTGTTCGTTACGGTTACAAAAGAAGAAAAAAATAGAGAAGTGAAATAAAGTACGAGGAGTAGTGTGAGAGGTAGCGCCGCGATAGGTCGAGGTGTGAAAGGGGGGTTAATGCAATTTCGTCAAGGCAGTGGAATATTGAACCATCGAAGAGCATTGAAAAGGAAATTTCGCCAAGCCATGTACTTTCCACGCATGCATTGTCCCTTGTTTGCCTCCATTTGGCCTCCGGGCTTGCGGGCCGGAGTATAAATATAGATTTCCTCCTGAACATGGACTCAGATATACGAAAGAGAAGATAATAATTTCTAGTGAGATATTGTACAGGTTATCGGGCCATCCAATGTTTACATGCAGCTTCAAAATTGGCATTGCGAATGAAGGTTGGAACAAGAAAGCAAGCATAGCAAGAGAAAAAAGCAGAGCAAAGCAGTCGTCAAACAAGGTCTTTCAAGCGTCCTCATCGGCGACGGTCCAGAAGCTCGGAGTGATAAACGTAAACTCATCCAGGTACCAATAGCTGGTCTTCTTCGACTTGCCCTTACCCTTTTTCTTCTTGGGCGGCTCGACCTTACGCGCCAACTGGACCCACGTACCACCAATTCCCATACCTTCACGCAAGAGCTGGACTTGCTCGGGAATGTTCTCAATGAGCAGCGTGATGTCGCTGTTGAGAGGGTCATGGAGTTTGGCACCGCCCTCTGGAGCTGCTGGAGCCTCGACACCCTCTTCTATGACGGGCCCGTTGGAGGTCTTCAAGATGGTAGGCCGCCTGAGGGCAGGCGACTCGCCCCCATCCCAATCGATCATTGGGCTGAGAAGCACTCGGACGAATTTGTGCTCCAACTCAGCTTCGACGGCGGCGACATCTGGCTCTGCCGAAGCGCCTTGAGAGGGGGCAGGTGGTGGCGGGCCGACGGGAATGATGGACTTGATAACTCGCATAGAGCGCTCGACGATGCCAGGTGCATGGGTGGAAGAAAGGTTGGCAGGTCCTATGAGGGGATATGAAGTCATGTCCCACGCAGAATCGTCGACGACGTCGCTGGCGGCTTCTTCTACTAAACTGGTGTCGATCGGCTGGCCCCAGCCGTCCAAGCCTTCCGCAGACGCGGCCCAAGGCGCGTCACCCGTTTGACCCCAGGATGGGGCCCACGTAAGCGAGGGTTTAGGTTTATCTTCCTCCGTCTTCTGTTTCTTCGTCTGCGGCTCCACCTCCTCAATCCTCGAGGCAATCAGGTCCCACTCAGTCGGCAAGCCGGTCTCGACAACGGAGTAACCGTCGGCCTTTCGGCCCCAAAAGGTCTGGCATCCGAGGCTGAATTTGTCAGGCATGACCTTCGCAATGGCGGAGCAGTTAGGTATTTCGATGAGACCAGCGTTGATGGAGTCTAGGGAACGTCGGAGGGATTGTTCACAATCCGGGAGGACTTTGCTGCGCAGGAGGTATTCGACGAAGAATCTTATGACGCGCGGTAGGCAGTCGAGATTCGCATCCGCCCTGAAACCTTGGTGAGCACACACACACACACCACACGAGAGGAGAGCATCATACCATATGTACCCTTTCGCTTGAGCATACGAAGATAGGAAGATTTTAATCGACTTCTCCGGTTCGTCGAGGAAGGTGGTGAGCTTCTCCTCGTTCGATATGATCTTTTTCTTCGGGGCAAAGGTATCTGCCTGGGTAGTACTTGCGACTGCACTATCCGCTGCAGGCGGGATCTCCTCATTGTCCCCATCGTCAACGTCAGACATCTCATCATCGCGACGCGCAGCTTTCTTCTTTGCCTTCTTTGACTTTTCCTGCCCCAGGATGTCTGACTCGGGAATGCCGATGTAACGCTGGAACTATAACACGATTAGATACGCCACTTCAATTTCATTAGACGCGCACTTACCTTTTCCCAAATGAACGTTGGCCCCGTCTCAGAGGCAAAAGTGATCGGCCATACATGGTCCTTCGTGAATTCGACGCAAGCAGCTTGAATCCTTTCAAAGCGAGAAGCAGCCCTGCGCGACGAAAAGAAATAGGTTCAATTAGCGAGAACCTAGACGAGACCCAGACGACGCGTAGAAGGGGCATCTCCTGGCGACGGACCTGCAAGAAAGAAACTCACGGATTGAGCCCAGTGACAAACTTCAACTTCTCCGCGTCCTCCCACTGTTCCCACCAGACCCTCGACGCGGCTAGACCCTTCTTGCGCGCCTTCTTAGCCTCGACCGCGCGTTTCCTCTTCGTGTTCGTCTTGCACTCGTCGTTGCCGTGCTTGACCTTAATCATGACAGTCGGGATTCCGTACGTGTCGACCTCCTCGTCATCAGGCCCAGGGTCGACGCGTATGCCCTCGGCCTTGAATTCCTTGAAGGGCACGATCTGCACGCCCTCTGGTACTGGCGGGAAAGGCGGGAACGTCAGTCTATGTTCCCGATTGAGAGGAGGGTAGGGTGACTCGTTCTTGTTAGAGACGACGTCAACATCCGCAGCCGACATGGTGGTGGTTTGGAGAAGAAAGACGACGGAAATCGCCGTGCAATCAGCTGGATATAAAGCATTTGTTTATCAGGGCGTCTATCTTGAATTGGAGAAGCTGGAAACCAGGGCTGGTGAATAAAGTTAGCTGACCCGTAAATGTCCCACGTCCAATACGCTTCGTAAGCGAGCGTCGTGCAGGATAAAAATGAAATATATAGAGGAATGAATAGAAAAATCCAAATGAGCGGAAAAGTATTTACGTAGGTAAGGAGAGAAACTGATGTGACACCGATAGAAAATCAGAACGGTGCCAGGAGAGAATAAATGACGAGCAAGGAACGCAATCGAGTTGGACCAGCAGTCTGGTGAAAGAGGGTCGAGTTACAAAAATCCAAAACACGAACCAAGAAAACGACCAGAGGAAAAGAGCGTGCCCAGCCCACACCACCGTTAACTTCTTCAACTAACCACCATCGGCACCATGTAGCTTGTGGGAGAAGAGGCCTTCGCGATCGTGTTCGCCAACGCTCTCCGCTTCTCCTCCCACGCCCTCAACGCGCGTAGCAGCTGCAGAATCTTGTCTCTCTTGCCTTGCCGGACGTCGTTGATGCTGACACTTCCCATCTTCACGTCGTTGTCGAGCAAAAAGTCGAAGAGCCGGAAGAGCCCTTCCAGCTTATCGTCGTTGGAGTCCACGGGAAAAGCCGAGTCAGGAATAGGTGGCGACGACGGTCGGCCCCTGATCGATTCTGCCAGACGCAGCAGGGTGAGACCACCACACAGATACCCATTTGCGTCATTGATTTGGAGGTGCTCCGGCAAGTGAGAATTAGCCCAATCGATCAAGGCATCGTCCCCAGAGTTTGTCTGATAGTAGGTAGATTTGTAAATAAAAGAACTGAGACTATGCGTATAGAATACCAACCGCGGTTCGGATCGAGCTCGTTCTTCTCATCTCTCTCGACGGCCGTGGAGGCGCAGATGTTCTCCTCGGCGTAGGTGGCGTGGCGTCATTGACTGTCGAAGTCTCGCTGCTGAAGAACGAATCGAGACGGGCTCGGTCGTCCTTCGCTTCAGAGCCAGATAAACCCATCAAGACTCGAGCATCACGACTTGAAAGCTGCTCCGGGTTCTCTCTTCGTAGTGCTCGTTGTGTAGCATCGCGAGCTGTCGGAGATGGAGGTCGAGGGGCGGGGTTCATTGCTTGGGCGACAATCAGGGGTATTGTGGGTATATTGCAGGACGACACCACAGGTTCTAACGACAATGAGCAAGAAACGTGGCATATATGCGCTTGAACACTGACTTGTGTAGTCCCGTCCAATCGTCGCCTTCATAATGGCCTTCATCCATTCTCGAATAATCGTCTTTTCTTCCGAGCTGAAGTAATGTGTCTTGTCGCTGTCATGATCAATCCGGAAGCCATATCGCCCAGGGTCCACGTTTTCGTCCACTGTAACTTTGTAGCCGACAATGTGGATGTAACCTTTGATCCGAGTTTCCTGGTTGATACCGTCAGCCCTCGTGGTAGAATAATATCTGAGAGATACGCACCGTTTTACTGCTGCTCTTGAGCCAGTACAGATGAGGGCCCTTAAGGACAAAGTACCGCATCTTCCAAGTATTATACCTCTCGCCTCTCTTCCTCATCCAACCTGTATGATCCGCTTCTCCAATTTGTTCGAGAATACTCTGGCCCTGCTTGATCGGGCCCGAGACTCCATTGACAGATTCAACAGCAGCAGTCGCCCCAGCGGCAGCAGCTGCAGTAGCATTGACGTTCGAAGAAGTCCGCTTACGGAGGGTGGAGTGGTCCTTCTTCTCTTGCTTTGGAGATGAGTCATTAAGAACAACATCCTTGGGCGAATCGCTGGGCGTTGAAGGCCGATGAGAGTTGGAAGAGGACTTGCGCATAGACATAGATGGCCCATGCAACCTTGGAAGACTGAACTTGCTTGACGACTTCTCCACATAGGTATCATCACTGCTGGTGATACTACTATAACAACCACAATTCCAGTCAACTTCAGAGAATAAAAAATGAAAACAACACGAACCTAGGAGGTGGCTTCCGACTCTTGCCCAAAGTACCCACAAATGTCCCTCCGAATATGCTCATCCTGTCGCCATGCCTGCTTGCATCCATGCTCTTCTTCGCACGAGCGTGCCTCCGTCCAACAGTAGCATCTGCGTCCTTGCTACTGTCCTTGTCCTTCTCCTTCGTGCTGCCTTTCGTACTGCCCTTGGTGCTATCCTTGTCCTTCAAGTCTTTGTCTGGGGTATCACGAACGGTAGGAGAGGCAGCAGGGGAATCTTTGGACTTCGAGGAGGAATTGATGATGGAACCCGCAGAGTCGTGCGAACGACCAAAGAGACGGCGGCGCATACTAGTGGCTGTGGGTGCAATTTCGCCCTGCAACATGAGGGTTCAGTCATATTCGCAAAGCAAATAGGAAGAGGCCGAACCTCGCTCATATGGCCTCTGTCTTCGTCCTCAAGGCCACCTGAGACAGCAACGATTGAACGAGCAGCAGAATCCTTCAGAGCACCATCACTCGGTGATAGCTGCAGTTGGACAGGGCGTCCCTTCTATCAGAAAACGGTGTAAGAAATCTGCATTAACATTTGGTGCATAACTCACCCCAGAAGGCGACAAAGCATTCGGTGACATCGCAATGCCCAAACCAACACCACCTGCAGCTGCAATAGCCGACGCAACACCATCCCCTTTGCCGTTACTCTGCGTCGTCGCCGGGCTCTCCTGCACTGTCCCAAACGGACCCCCTCCATACGCGGTCCCATTCCCATTCCCATTCCCACCATACCCCATCGGGCTCCCAAGTGAGCTCTGCACGCTCTGCGAATACCCGTGCCCCACTCCAGGGAACGAATGGTGACTGTGGCTCTGGCTCTGGGTGCGCGAATGCGTGTGTGCGTTGGACGTCGAATGCTGCATCTGCAAAGGGGAGGGGTGTTCGGAGGCATGGTGGTCTGAGAACTCGATGGAAGGCGGGCGTCGTAGGTCAGCGATGGCGTTGGCAATGCGCATACGCTTCCCGAAGGCCATGATCCCAATTTCGGACTTGAGGAGGTTGACGTCGAGTTCGAGGAGGACGTCGCCAGTGATTTCTTGCTCTAATATACAGTCAGATATCTCCAAATGTATAGAAGAGCGGAAGAAACAGCAACGTACCGGTGAATTTATCACAGACGTCTTGGTCGAAGCCTTTGGTCTTGAGCCACTCAATGACTTGCTCCAGGCTCCACTCAGACGGGTGGGTCTTCCTCGAGTCGGATACTGGAGACAGCAACCCTGGCTGTGGGGCAGGCTGAGGAACAGGCACTGTGATAATCGGTGTGGGCATCGTCATCGCAGGTGCCGACGAGGACGAGACAATGCTATCATGCTTCGAGTGCTGATTGTTTGGATGAACTATGGAAGGCAGAGGTTGGCCATTTACAGGCTGCTGTGAAGGGACGCTGCTGCGTCTCTGCTCTGTGGAACTGGCGACTGGAGCGACGGGGTCAGTCGGCCCAGTGAAGGCAGTAGCAACTGGAGAAAGAGGCTTGACGGGTGATGCCGCCCTCTGAACCGTCTCCTCTGCAATAGGTTGGCTTTCCGTAGCGGTTGACGGGGGCGAGAAGACAGGGAATGACAACGTGGCTGCCGTTGCTGTCGGCATCTCTGTCTCATCCCTCGGCGGGACGACGACATCCTTGTTCAAAGCCTCCTTGGATTCCTGAGCCTCTTCCAGCAATTCAGTCTCGTCTTCCTCGGGGATATACGAATGATGGCGGTGGAACTTGCTGGATCGCGTGAAATTTTCCTCATCCTCAGCATCACTCTCATCGCTGAGCTCGACTTCAATAGGTGGGACGATTTCCCTCCGGATGCTGCCCTTGTCGTCGCCAGACATCATGGCTTCGAGCTTCTCTGCTTCTTCGACTGCTCTCCTGGCTTTAGCAGCCAGCTTCCTCCGCGCGTTCTTGTGCCAATCCTCTCCATTGGTGTCGTCTGTGGCTGCATCAATGTCGCTTAAATCAAAATCTGTGTCCGTCTCGGTGTCGGCCCCGTCCCGGGTGCTCGCAAAGCTGAAACTCCTTGCTCCGTCCCCATCTTCCCCACCGGCACCACCGCGACCGAGCTGTTCGATGGCCTTTTGTACGTCCGTCATCGTGGCTTTCATCACTTCACCATCAGCCGCGGAAGCCAGCCGCAGCGATGTGTCTTCCCCGTTGGCGAAATCACTTTCGTAGCTGCCTCCATTGAGGAACTGAGCTGGGAGTGCCTTGGGTACCGGCGAAACGATCTTGGGAGAGTCTGATTCGTTTTCCTCATGCAGCGGCTGTAAGACGGACTTGCTCGTCGCAGCAACAGTTGCAGAGGTATCGGCGGAGGTGGAAGCAGAGGCTGCTGGGGGTGCTGGGGCAGTGTAGGAGACAGGGAACAGTCCAACTTTTCCTGCTAGATTTCGACCCTAAGAAAACGATTCGTAAATGTGGGAGACAAAACACAAAGACAGATGATGACATACTTGCCACCAGCCGTCTCCGAACTGATCATCCTTCTCGATGACTTCTAATCGCTCGCCGGCACGGAAGCTGACCTCATCTTCGTGCTCCGGGGCGAAGTCGTGGAGAGCGTAGACGTATTCGGGCATTCAGGTCTGGACTAAGGCGAATGAAGTTAGGGTATTGTATTACGCAGCCGCGTGAAGACGGGGTTTGTCGGCTGGGTTCTCGTAAGGCTCGATGCTCGACTGGCTGACGGGCGGAGGTGGTGTGCACGACAGTGTGTGTTCAACTGGTGAGAAGTGGGGGGAATGGGGGTCTGTGTGGGATTTGGAGGTCGGGGGATATAAACCTTGTACAGTTCGGAGTCGGTCGGTGAGCTTCTTGCGACTATTCTGTCGTTGGTTGGTCGTTGACGGTCGTGAGAAGAGGAAGGTGTATCTGTGGGGATCTCCCTGGCTCTCGACAGCGGCGGCAAGGGCTGAGAGAGCCGACGATGATGAGGGGAAGAGGATAACCTTGTCTCGCGCAAATATTGTCATCACACAATGATCATTCCGGTCCACGTGCTTTCAAATAACACCCGATTTTCCAGAATAAATTTCAAACTATTTTTTTTTCTTCCTACAACGCGGGCACTTGGAGAACTCCAGAATTTCCCTTTCTTTTCCCTCAATCGTTTTTCAAGGTAGCGCTCTCCCCTCGTTAATCGCTTTCGCGACCATGCTGGTATTCGGTCGATTAAACGCATATCTGCCCACCCCGGTCCCCAGTTAGCATGGAAAAATCGACACGCGCTCCCGGGGTCTCGGGCGCACCTCTCGTAGCTGTCAAGGTACAATTGCTCGGTGCTACATGTCGCCTTGAACGCCGGGTGTTCAAAGAGACGGTCCAACCAGGCTTTCACCCTCTCGCCTTGTGGCAACTGGAATCCTCGGTAGTGTGTCAAGACAACTTTCGCTCTGAATAGCCCTATACAAAGCAATCCTCGCGTCAGCAGCCTGCCAGCTTGGGTGGATAAGCACTCACAAGGACCAGCCATGATGTCTGCCCACCCCAAATCCTGCTCTCCAGGGACCCATAATCCAAGTCCCTTCCTCAATGCTTGAAGTTCGCCTTCACCAGAAGCACCGCCAGGCTCCAGGATTTCCCGTTCCGCTCGCTCAAGGAGCGCGACAAGGCCTTCTAAGGAATCATGGAACTCTGTTCCGCCCTCGATCTGCTTTTCCTCGGTCTGTGCCTGGAGGTAGCGATAAAATGCAGGAACGAGATAGCGATTGACATGGTCTGCCTGGAGGCGCAAGAGACCTCTGGCATCTTGTCGTTTCTGTCAGATCCTTCCAACAAAGAGAGAGAGAGAGAGGTGACTCTAGCTCACATGGGTTCGTGATAAGAGGAAGAATGCTACGCTTCGTCGTCGTTGCTGCAAGGCTACAAGTGCACGGATACTCGTCAGCAAGCTAACTATATGCGGGCCGGCGAATAAGGACATACTCCTCCAAGTACTCCAAAATAACCGTGCTCTCATTGAGCGATCGAGGAGGGGTATATCTATTGAGTCGCAGCCCAGGAACGAGGCCTTTCGGCGAGACTTCAAGGAGTTCTTTTGGTTTCTTGTATGGATCGACTTCATCTTTGCATCCCCTGGTAACGAATCCCATTGCATACTTGACGTATCACTCACAATACTAAGCGTTCTTTCATGACTGCATACAATTGGCGAATTGACTAATCACGAACCTTGTAAGGTATACCAAGCACCTCGAAGGCGACCCAAACTCGCTGTACAAACGGGCAGAAGCACCCTCCAAAAAGCGTGATATCTTCATCTTTTTGATGGTTCTTCACCGTGATCAGGGCATCGCCCGTCGCTTCCGTGTGGTATGGCCTTCCTGTATCCGCCTTTCGACTGGGAACGTCGGTCATCCTGAGGGGATATGGGAGGAAAATAATGGGACCATCGTACAGTAGTCAGGGTGGTTATCGATATCTCAGGCTGTGGGAAACATCTGACCTCATTTCTAAATTTAGCTGTCTGGTCTTGAACACAAAATGCCTAATTCTGAAGGCAGAAGCCTCAGAACGTACCCAAACTATCGCCGCTTTGTTTGCTGATCTGCTATTGCACATTTTCAGGTTTGATCAATTTTCACCATAGAGTACTGCTTGGCATATAAAAGACTGGCGAATACAACGATCGTACCGGAGATGGCAACTCTCAGAGAAGAGAGCCCAGGATTCTCCGTCGCCATTCAAAAGAAAAATTATGCCAGTCAAATAAGGTTTTACATGGTGGTAAGTGGAAATATATTACTCTGCCCCACGGACGCAACGAATCCTCCCATTGCCGACTACAGAAGTGCCGAGACGTTGTGAATTCAACAAGTTTGAATATGGTTCAGACTGCACTCGACATCTGGACCCTGTACGCGAAGATCGTTCTGTTGGTAGTACGTCTTGGAATTTCAGTTGTCTCGTTTAAACGGAAGAGAGGTCATTCCCTTTGACCGGGTCCGAAGTCGGTGGTGGCAGTGCCCACCGACCTTTAGCGCCGGCATCAAGCGCCTGTCACTTCCCATAGGCTATGCTCTCCAGCTGCTAGATTCGTCATATATCCGTCAAATTCCAGGGGAATTGTAACCTTAAGGCCTCAAGATACACTTGGAAAATTCATCATACGTACTTTACATTTACAAATGTAATCTGCAAGACAAATCTAGTCTGTTAGCACAGTGCCGAAGCTCAACGCTCATCTCGTGGGGATTCTTTCTCCTCTCCGCCATATACCTACACAGCAGTGGCTCTCCTAACTACGATATCTGCTAAAACTTTACTCTCGTCATCGAAAGAGGGAGCACTGCTCTCCGAGTAACCTCTTTTCTTCTCTTCGGTTCCAATACGCTCCACAAAATCCTGCAAGGTGCATTCAAGAATTCTTGATATACGTTTTTCTGAGAAAGCGCTTGGAACCCCATATGGAAAGTAGTACTTTCCATGAGAGCCTCTGGTGCGGACGATTTCAAATGCTTTCATAATTCCCCAACATCCGCCACGAGAAAGTTTGCTGACACCGATATACTTACGTGCTATCCTCTGATCGTTGATGAAGCAAAATGGCTGTGATGGTTTTTACTTCACAGTGGATCAGTGCCCATAAATGCGTGTTCTAGCAATTCTGTGGTGAGCCGGTTGAGTGTGTTGTTCACCAGATCTTTTCTCTGCTGGAGAGCAATCTCATTCACGTCCTTGCGTTCCGTCTCTGGATTCTCAAAGTACTCCTCCAAGACGGTGCCAAAAATTTCCATGTGACGGTAGAGCTTCTATGCACTGGTAGGTGGTCCATCTGTCGTGTTGCAGCCAAAGGGGACGTTTCTATGTCGGAAGCAACAACTTCATGCTCTGACGCACAGGCCCAATGTCGGAAATTTCCGAAATGCCTTACAAGGCATTATTAGCGACGGCAGACATTTGCCTTACAACGCATTACAAGAGTTAGTTATGCCAATAAAAATTCCATCCTGCCGCTCTGAAAGTGGTATAAATAAGTGAACCGGTGAAGGTGCGACGTTACATCTGACATATGCCTCTGGTACTGTTTTTTCTCTAATATTCCTCACAGTCGCCGAAAAATAAAAGATTTTGTTGAACACCCCTATCTCGAACCGCCTGCCGAAACGGCTTTTCGGCTTCTTGCGATGCCTTGGTAAGGCGTCTTCCTTGTAGGGCAATTTGGAAATTTCCGACAAAACCAGTGCATAGATGTGCGAGCTGGGAACTTTCATTTTGGCCTAGTAGCGTTCGAGGGGGAAGTTGGTAGCCTTATTTTTAAGAACCAGAAACCCAAAGTCAGAGGAAGATCCCAATGCAAAGAACAGAGAAAAGCGAAAATTTCTTTCTCTTGCTTCTGAACTCCACCAAATTTTCTCACGCGGATCCGGAAGACAAGCTTAAGCTTGCTGAAGGAATTCAATTGCACGGAGTCCCATTTGTCCACCAGAAAATGGATCTTATCTGTAATGATCACATGAACCCTGGGGTCAAATGTTTTATGGCCGCTAAATTTGTCAATATAGCCTCCCAATTGCTCAAGGCCCTTCAAATCCTCCTCTACAAATATATTAAAATTTCCAAGCCGCTTGCAAACCCTGTGGAGATGCTTTGGGAACGTGTATTTATGGATGACTCGGATGGCCTTGAGCTCTTGAAATCTCTCTATGCCGCTTCTATTTTCCATTAATGCCAGCGCGGCGTCTCATTGAATGTCTGAGGCTGAGAAACGATTCGTAAACTTCTGTGCGGCGCACAATTCCTGTTCAAGTAATTATCAGACGGACTTCGACGCCAAGGACGAGTTCGGAGAGTTCCGAGGAAGGAAATCTTCGACTGCCTAGTTCGGAAGGCTTGTGTGCCGTGACACTGGCGAGATTGCGATCTACTACTGTGAACGCCATAAATGCCCCGCGATCAGTCTACGTCACATCTCCCGCTATAAAACCCCTTCGATTTCACTAGAGCAGCCCAGATCCAACGATTTGACCCTGCCAGCCACCTACAACTATGTCCGGCTCTACAGCTTGCTCTCCTGAAGCTATCGTCGCTGCTCTCAGTGTCCTTCCTCGCGATACCCTGAAGGGCGAATACACTAAATTTTCTAATGCTGCTGCGGAGGTTTGGGTTGATTCCGAGGAGGAAGAGGATCTCTTGCCCAATATCGCCTCCGCCCTAGCTACAGCAGTCCAAGTCCGCGATAAAAATGAAGAGCAGAGATCGGTCCTCGCCCTTATGCTACATGGAAAACGGGCAACGATTCATTATGTCGCCAATTCCGGCGATAATGATGGCACTAAGACCCAGTGCCTCGAAGATCTATGGAGTACAGTACAAGCAGTTGCTAGGAAGGCAAGGCACTCTCCAAGAAGACGACCCTCTATGTGAAGAGCTTTTCCTTATCTTGTCCAAGTATCATTCCACCAAGTGGCTACTCGCGCACCTTCAAGCCGGTCTGGAGAAATTTTAGGTCATTGTTACCGCCGTCATTCAAACTCCTTTGAATAATATATCGGAAGAGGTCATGAAAGGCTTGACAGAGCTTTTGGCTTCCTCGAGCACCGTTCTCAGGGGCCCTTCCATCGATCCACACGCCTTGTCGAAGTATATGAGAAGGATGGCGCTTCTTGTGGCCTATAATTTCATAGCAACACCAAGTAAGAAGTTATATTTTGGCACTGTTGGTCTCCTCTGACATTCCATGGGCAACACTTCAGGTCCTTGGCTTTACGAGCACATGCGTGATGCAACCGAACCCTTCCGCGCGATTCTTACCCTTTTCTCGGTGGCGAAAATTGCCGCGTCTCGGAAACTCCCAATCTTCGCCCGTCCGTTCTCCGTGGTGAGGGTGGAAATGTCCTCTCAAAAGCGAACCTTTTCCATCCCAAGCACGTCGGAAGCATGGAGAGACATGGTAGCCAAAATGGCCGCCGAACACGAGACGCTCAGACTCAAAAAAGATTTCGCTGAGCAGCTGCACGCTACATATTCTAAACTGCACGGAGAGGGTAACTGCCATGTTGAAGACGAAGTTTTCCTCCTACAGTGGATGTTCACGAGGCAGGATGAGTTCAACGGGAAGTGCTGTGTCGGGATGAGCAAGCAGCCATCAGTTCCATCAATCATCTATTATCTAGCCCTAGGAGAAGAGCTTGATCCTGATGAAGATAATGGAAAGTGGGTGTCTCCCCCTCAGTTCGTCTGGAACCCCTTTCAAATTCGTCCGCTCCAAGAGGAGACCATTCCATTCCCCTGGTCCCTTTCTGCGGAATGTACGGAGGAACTCAAGAACAGCGTGGTACATAAATTGTTCGATGTCCTTATGCAGACCCTCAAGAAGTCCAAAGTCCACATAGTACTGTAACTTACTAGGACGAGCGGTGTGAAATAGTGTAAGTAGATAGTGTTTGCATGAAGTGATACTGTGATGATTCTTGATTTTTGTGGTCTAAATGCGACCATCAGGTTTGTAGGCCTGATTGATATCAAGCAACCTATGATAAGCAGCTTTTGAGGCCTTTTGAAGGTACACTTGGACCTGACGTCACCCTAGATTTCCACCGGACATTTCAGGGTCCTGTAGTCGCCCCGGCGCCTGTGCAATTTCGCGGATAAGGTCAGTATCGTGTCGACATCCTTGCATCGGGCAGTGGCGCTCTATGCCCACCAAATCCCGATATGTATGGGCAGACTTAGGAAACAATGGCATAAACCATTATGGTTGACGTTCGTTGAGATCCAAGCATATCAAGAACTGGATCGGGAACATAAATGAGCTTTAAAATCGACGTGAAGTTGCGACGCACCTTGGATTTGACTTTCCCTCAGCGCATTTTGCACCCAACCTGAAAGGCTTTCCGTCTTGAGGATTCAAGAATTCGAGGCAAACGAAGAATCATATGCTACAGATGTACTGTACACGGTGGTATACTTTGGGTTGGAGAGGATGTAGCGTGTGAATTTTACAGGTGTTGGCATAGAGGAGGCAGAGATCAGATCGAGACAGGGAAAGAAGATTGAAAGACCAGAGTACAGCAGAGAGACGAGCAACCGGAGGTGAGAGGAAGGCAACGAGAACGAACGAAGAACAAAAGTCCTAGCAAGCAGGGAACACCGAAGACTCCAGCAATTCACTGCAAAGCACCATCAACCCTTCTACCAAAATCCAAACGAAACAAAAGCCACGCACCAGATTCAATATAGACGAGATATCCCTCTTGTTCGAGCGCGTGCTGCTTGCGGCGCTCGACGGCTCCTCCGAGTACCGCGGGCGCACGTTTGGGTCCTTGAATCTCAGGCGCCAGTTCTCTATAGCATCTTCATCTAGGCCGTCACGTATGCGGTACCACAGCCTCAACACCATCTGCGCGTTGGGCCGCTGTGTGAAGTCGGACGTGCGCATATAGTCGATGAGATCGTTCAGGAAGTCAAGGCTGTGGTATTTCTAGAACGATTCTGTCATAAACAGGCACTTTGACAGGAAGAAGACAAGAAGAAGGGAGGCAAGAACTTGACGTACCCGTAACAGATCCTTCAAAAACACATTCCCCAGCGTATAGATGTCCAGCTTGAACGGATCGTACGGCTTGCCCGCGAGCAGCTCTGGCACGTCGCCGTCGTTCCCGCCGATATCCCTTACGAGCGGCGTCGTGTTGGGCGGGATGTGGTAGCAGTTGCCGAAACCGACAAAGTAGTACCGCACGGGGAGGTGCTTGCGCTCGAGCGGCGAGATCTTGGTCATCCCGTCCGGCTCGCAGAAGTGGGACACGAAGTGCCAGCCGGTGGGGATGATTGACTTTGCGTCCATCATGATGTGCTCGCCGGTCAGGTTGCTGGAAAGGACGACATCAACGCATGTCAGATCATATGAGGGATGAGTAGGTGGTCTCATCAGACGTACTGATGTGCGACGTTGTTTTCGTGCAGGAACGATAAGCCCTATCAGTGTAAATGGGCGCCAAATGGTCAGAGTTCCGCGATCGGAATGAGACAAGAAGTGAAGAGACCACATACCTCGAGGACCTGGCTTACAAAGTCGACCACCTCGCAGACGGATAGAAATTCGGGATCGTCAAACTTGCGTAGTACGGGCATGACCATGTACTGTATGTGGGGGGAGAAGCTGTCGCCGAACGTGTCGTAGAACGGGACTACGTGGTTTCGGGTGTCCGAGGACATCCTCCGCGTCGAGAAGTACTCTACGACCTTTATCTGGCGCATTTTCTTGGGGTCCTGGATCATCTTGATGCATACCACCAGCCCGTCTTGCCTCCTTACCCCATCCAGCACCTGGGGAAGCTGACGGCCACAGTGAGTCCGCTGGGCCACAGAAGAGAAAGAACACGACGCACAATCTGCATGGTATGATCCTCCCCACTATGGTAATGCCTCCCATTCCCCAAGCACGTCGGTGTCCAGTTGGGCTGGTAGCGCGGGCGGAGCTGGTACCCGCGCTGGTAGAGGTATCCACAGCGATCGCGCCAGATTTTCTCGGACGGGCTGAGCGTCGGCGGGTAGTAGACAGGCGGCAGCTCGAGTGGGCCCTGTTTCCTCCTCTTCGCGGGCGGGTATCCTGGGTCACTGGTACTGGGGTAGTAGGGCTCAGGGCTGGGCTCGCGTTGGCGCTGGCGGCGGATGGATCTGCCCTTGGCGTCGATGTCCGACCAGTCGACGGGGCGGAGCCGCGGACGGACGCCGAAGCTCATCGTTGACGACGACAGTGCTGGCGATGGGGAGGGGGTCAGATGGTGGTGGTGGTGGTCAAAGCGCAAGAGGGATATTCATGGCTGGGAGTCCCACGCCATGGGAGATATAGAGAGAAGACCAGGGGCGCCAACAACGCACCACGGAAAAGGGCCCTTCCCCCTTTCGGCCGTTGGGGCTCCCACGTGGTCACCCTTGTAGGTCCATGTTTATCTTCCTCATGCCACGCGTGCTGCTTCCGACTCCTGCGTCCTCTCCCTTCGTCAGGTATGTCCCGCCGGCATGGCGTGATCGAGAAGACTCTCAGGTCGTTCAGAGCACAAGACAGCTGCAGATCAGATTTCTTACGCTCACAGAAGACTGCGTCGCTGCATGCCAATTCAATGGGGCTATTTACAACATCTTCTTATCCGAGTGGGGAAGCCCGGTGTCTGTGTGCCCCTCTTTTACCGTCGTTTATGAAAACTAAACCAGACGAGGCTGAAGGATATGTTAAATCCGCATAAGAACCTCACTGACAAGGTGTTTGCTGAAAATTGATTAACCGGGGTCTCTTTGCGCTTGGCACTGGCCCTTCGTGAGCATGATGTGATAAACAAGATCTAGCCGACGAGATCGGCAAGAGAGTCGCTTCGGTTATCCACGGGTTTCCGCACCATCCACGAGAGCAAAATACCAGATGAGACGGTTGAAAATCGCTCGTAGGGCTCATACAACCCATGAGAACCTCAGAAGTCATAATTACTTCCTTTCTTCATCACAGAAGGCCTATGTACGTATTGGTTTGGAATTATAGAACACCGGACGCGGTGACGAGAGGTCATCTGAAAGTATGTAACCTTACATACCTTATTGGTCCCTAACGTTATGGCAGAAGCTCAGGAAGGTTATATGTCGGATATGGTGTGTCTTCCCCGCACTTTTGGGTGTATTCATATGGAAGGTCTGATAAAGATTAAGCAGGCTTCAGCCAGTACGCTAGTCCTATGCAAGTCATATTATCTACCATGCCGCAGGCTGCATTTATAAATTTAGAAGAGTTTCTAAATAGTCCGGCCTCGCCGACCTACCCGCTCTTCACCAGGAGCCGATTTTGCGCGGTGGTATATTATAGCTCATGAACACAGAGTTACTAAAACACTTCAGAATGCATCAATATCGTACATGTTGACGTTAACACTTATTTGAAACAAACCAACTAACGATCCTCCCTTATGGCGTCCTCATCGATCTACCCAACCCGACCAGCCCAGCCGACCTCCCCTCCGCAAGAAGCTTCATCAAATCCAACAAGCCTGCATCACAAACATGTATCAGCGTATTAAGGACCACAAGACAGAGTTGCTAGAACTTACATTTTAATGCTAAAAGTTAATTGAGCAAACCAACTAACGTTCCTCCTTTATGGCATCTCCAACGACCTACCCACCTCAACCGGCCCAACAACCCCCTTCTCTGCCAGCCTCTTTACCAAATCCAATAAAACCACATCACATCCCCTCCTCGCCACAAGCTGCACCGCGACAGGTATCGACTCCCACCGCCTGCTCACCTGGCTGAAATACGGTGCTTCTCCGAGCGGGATCGCCACCTCGGGCAGGTCGGCCATCGAGGCGACGTAGTGGAAGTACTCAGAAGATTTGGGAGGGTGTGGGTGTCCTGGCGGCGGAGAGGTGAGGAGGACAGGAACAGACCCGGCGAGGTGGTTGAATTCCTCGACGCGGTAGGACGGGTGCCCGCCTGTGCCTGCGTCGTACATGAAGAGCGCATCGGAACACGAGGCGCGGTCGTCTTTGAAGACGTGCGTCGCCAGAGCGGTGCGAAATGATTTCTTCACTTCCACCGCCTCATTGAAGTCCTGTTCGGATATTGACTGGGCGCGTGCGAACACCCGCTGAGGGACCGGGTCGAAGACCGGTTTCTCGCCAAACCGATCTTCGAACGCGAGGATTGTGGGCTTGCCCACGGATTGCCAGGAGCGGTACTCTGCTAGCGTATTTGAGGAGAGTTGGAAGGCTGCAAAGCTCCCGTTGGGAAAGAACGGAGTGAGGATCTCGGTGAAATTCGTGTGTACGGGTTTCATTTTGAGATGGGTTTGAAGCGAACGGACAAACTCGTCGACGAGCTTCTGCGCCGCTAGACTCTTCATGTGGAAATGGTCCGTTGGGTAGAGCAGCTTCTTCGGGAAACGCGAGGTTGGTCGTCTGCTGACGACCAACGAGTCCGCATACCTGCTATTAATTAGTATCTCGTTTATAAACGAAAGCAGGAAGTGAACACTCACCAGCTCCTTGCAACCTGATCAAAAATCATCGGATGGCGCGCGAAGAACCCGGCCGTGTCCATTTCCTCCGACAACGGCAGCACCCCATCCAGAGGCAACGCCCCATGTGTTGGTCTGATCCCGTACACACCTACCAGCGCTGCCGGCTTCCGCACGCTGCCCCTCGTATCGCTCCCAACCCCAAATTCCAACCACTCATAGCCTGCAACCGCACATGCGCTGCCCGAGCTCGACGCCGACGCGCTCAGATACCCATCGCCTCTCGGGTTGTACGAGTAACCTACGTCACGGAACTCCCAGGGTTGTGCCCCATGTGCGAATTGCGACGTGCGGGTCTTGCCGACGAGGGAGGCACCGAGAGAGAGGAGGACTTGTACGGAAGGTGCGGTGGAGGTGGGCAGGGGGTTGACGAGGGAAAAGGCCGTGGACCCAGCGAAGGTAGGCAGGTTTTCGACGTCGAATATGTCTTTGAGACCGAAGCGCGTGCCTGCGAGGGGTAGGTTCCGGGTTGAGATCATCGTCAGACGCGAGGGCACGGGTATGAGCTGGGGCGTCGGCCCTTCCTCTTCCTCCCGCTCCGAAGCAGGCTGCGCAGGGGTGGTGATATTCGTCAAGATCCACCCGCCCTGCACCACGTTCGGAATCGTGCCAAACGCAAACGCCTCATACTCATCAGGGTACAGCCTATACACGGCATGCACCGTGATTCCCTCCTTTCCATCTCTCCTCTGCTGAAGCACCAGCGGGCCGGGGGGTATCACCTCCCTCAACACGATCTGCGAGCTCGGGATCTTCTCGTTCGGCGGGCGCTGGATCGGGCCCTCGAGCAGCACCTGGCGGACACCGAGCGTCTTCAGCCATAGGTACGCGCTCACTTCGATCCGTGCGGGGCTACCGCCTCTGTACGAGATCACCAGCGTGCTGAGGAAGTCCTTGGACCAGACGTCGTCGACCTTGGCGTACGTCAAAAGCTGCGGCTCGAGGGACTCGCGGGTGATGCTGGCGTCTTGGACCCAGACGTTCGTTGCTGGATGGAGGTCGGTGGAAAGCGAGAGGGACGGAGAGACGTAGGATATCGTGTGGGACGGTTGGGATCCGGAGAGGTGGAGCACGTCGGGGGAGGTGGAGGTGGGGAAGTTGAAGATGGTGCCGAACCCGAGGAAGGATAGTGGGACGAGGGGGACTCCGACCACATATGTGGGTAGGAGTCCCAGTAGCGAGAACGCCGCTATGCCAGCAGGGATTCCTCGACATATCCTCATCATCGCTCTGTTATTTTAACTGGGCGTTCTGCCTGCTCGTCTGGTCAGTCTTAACGCATCCCATTGGTAACAAAGGTAATAAATACTCACCGCAAATCCTAGCATTCAAGCACCTTAACCCGCTCTTTAGAGCGACAAGGAGGAAGAAGAGAACTCGAGAAGCCTGACATGGCTGCTTGGGAAAACATGACCTCGAGTTAACCCAAGATTAATCCGACGGAGCGTGTGTGGCACGTATGGGGAATCATACGTGTCACCAAACAAGATTTCGTGGTCAGTTATTGACGGAATTCGAGGCTTGTTGTGACATTTCGCATTCGGGGATCAATCTTGGAGGCGAGGTTGTTGGGCGTAAGAGGAAAACCCATTCAAGTTGCGCAAGCCAAGCCTGAAGAAAGTGGCGGGCCGGGAGGCCTGCCTTTCGGCTGCTTCCGTGCGACTCAGGGGCTACACAGGAATCAGCCCTCCATTGGCACTCCGGCATTTGAATCGCCCGTTGGAGACATACTTTGCTGCTAGAAACTAGAAACACTCAAAAGGCCCCGGATTACTACACTCCAGCCAACCAGAGACTCCAGCAAGCTTGCGATCAATTCCTACGACGGTCTGCAACGACAATAGCAGGTTTTTTTTGCTACAACCAATTAATTGCAACACCATGGCTCCTACTCCAGGCTCTTCTCAGCCCGGTTCACCCGACGCAGGTATACTCGTGCAAGAACGGCAACCTGCGACTGTTGTCGAGCCGAAGCCTTCTACGAGTTCGTCAAAGAGGAAGTACGCGAAGGGAAAGAAGAAACCTGATAACATGTACGCGCAACCGCTTCCACACTTACACGCCTCTCTCAAAATCAATGTAGCTCGCACTTTGTCAATTATATAAACGTCCGCTACGACACATATATCAAGGCGATCCTCTGCCAGAAATCGAGGGAACTCTGGGAATTTTCACTGCGTTCTCCCAAGGTGCGTCGCAAGCCCGTGAACGGATCGCCAAGTTGTTAACTCGACTTCGGGCCTGCAGGATGCATGCGACAGGTGCAAAACACAGGGATTGGAGTGCCTCCCCGACGAGACATGTCACTGGCGGTGCAAAGTGTGCAGAACCGGTTCCAGAAAGTCCTGTTCTTGGAAGACGGATTTTATCCTGATGTTCACGGGAAGAGATTTCGGACTGCCCTTAGATGAAGCTCGAGACTGGTACTCCAGCGTCGACCACCCGCAGCTGAAACCGAGTCCCCATGCGTTGGCCAAACTCGATAAGGCACGACCTCCACCAAAACCGTACCCCAGGACCGACGGGCCGGTAGACCCTTGGCTTCGCTTTCATGAAATAGGTTTGAGAGCGCCGATACTAGTCGTGAACGATTCGGAATTTGAAGGAACGGAGGAACCACCAGAAAAGCGGCCAAGGCTGTTGCCTACCGAATCCGAGGAAGAAAAAGAGACGTTGTACCAGGAGCCAGAGGCACCAAGTTCTGAACCTGGTCCCCGGAGCACAACTCCACAGCCACTTGCATTCCCAGCGGCGAATGTCGCGTTCAGCCTAGTCTCATTACGAAGGGCATCACCCAGTCCACCGTCGACGCCCGCACACCTAGCCCCAACAGTGGGGCCGTACTCCAACCAGTCCAGTGCCGGAGGTTTCGAAGGAGACTACCCCATCGAGTGTGCGCTTCTTGAGCATCGCTTCAGAGCGACAGAAATACAGAAAGAAACCAGCTTTCACCGAGGATTCTTCGTCAGGAGCTTCGTCCAGTCCGGATCGCCCATCTCCAAAGCCTGTCGAATCGCCTTCGCTCTCAACGACAAACAGCACAGCTAGTTCAGGCATCTTACCTGACGCCAGAATATCAATTAAACTCTCCGGCACGAAGTACAAACGACGGGGCCCAGAACCGTGAACGTGCTCAATACAGTTTCCCACCGCCCCTGCCAACGGCGCATCCCAAAGCCAGCCCATACAACCACGTGTGCGCTCGCGCCAACAGCCGTGCCTACGCCCAAACCATGGGCCACAGAGCCTCCGAATAAAGCAGCAAAACCCAACATGCCCGTCAGCAAGGAGCAGCACGAAGAGGCCATGGAGATCGTTCTGCGGAAAGCGCTGGAAGCTCAGGCCACCGCCGAGACAGCTCTCATGTTGCTGGAACAGGAGAACAGGTTCCAAGCGGACAAAAATATCGAACTGCAAGAGCGATTGGCAGCAGTGACGAAGGAGAAGGATGAAAGTAAGTCCCCCTTTCGAAGACTTGATAGAACGAGACTAAGGCAGCTAATATGTCTCCCAGTCAGAGCAGAGTTCACGAGCAGAATTTACCTTCGTCGGTGTTGCTTCTGCGTGCAAGAGAACATCGTTCAGCCTGAAAGGCAATTCAGAGTTCCAGCAGCGAATGGAGGCAGAAATTCAACACCTTGGGGTCGCAGTTTACAGTATATCTACTCAACTCGAATGAGAGGTCATAATCGAGGATTCTAGTATATAACATACCGGTGAATAAAGTAGGTGATGAGATCTTGAGAGCTGGTACCACGTCGGTTCCGACTATAAATCGCTTTTCACCCGCACATTGGCGCATTGTCTTCATTTTCCCCTTCTGCTGTTGAGACATATCTCACCTTCTGAAGCCAGATTTTGCAATAATCTCTTTGGGGATTCCAATAATTAAGATGAGGACGTATGCCGTCATGAAACGAACTCAGCGAAGGAAAGTGATAGGAAAGTTGAGGCGCTTCACTGACGTCAGAGTCATTGTAGAGCACATTACTTACCCACGCTTCGGCAGTCTCCGACAGTGGCATAAATTAAAATAGGTCCCACGATCCAACTTCAAGTTGAACTCAATCACTCAAGATATACCTCTGAAGCTCACAAATTCTTCCAAACATCATCCATAACATTAAAATACAATCGACAGATAGCCGAAAGCAGTTCATGATCGACTTGCGCTGTCGGTGAAGCTTGAAGGAATATGCAACCTTCGCAATTTCTCTGAGAGCCGGAGTTGAGATCGACATCGCCCATTACCCCCGTTCTGCAAACGACGGGAACGCCATGGGCACTTCCTCCAGCTCTAATAAGATCGGTATCGCTGAAGAAAGTACATCCGAGCCTGAAGCTACCGCAATCAACCTGAGGATTTCGAGGAGGTATTGTGCAAATCTCATTTCTGTACTTTGACCCTTCTCTTACCACCAATTATGGTGACAGATTTAGCAAGTACCCAAAGATCCCCTACGACACCTATGTCAAAGCCATTCTCTGTCAGACTTCAAAGGAGCTCCTGGAGTTTGGGCAGCGTGTACCCAAGGTATGCACAACTCTTTCGTCTAGAGTATGTTCAGTCCTTAAGAGCTCGACCTTTTCACCATCAAGCTTGAATGCCACCACTGCAGCCGGAGAGGTATTGCATGCCTTCCAGAAGACGCAGACCATCTTCGATGCAAGCCATGCCAAGGATTGGGATGAATGAAAAACGAAGGCTATTGCTCTTGAAAAGCAGGGTAGGTTTGGACCATTGTTATTGAACGAAGCAGATCTTAACTAATAGTTTATCTAGCAAAACGGCAGTCAGACGAAGGCACAAAGCTATTGAAAGAGCTCGCTTGTGCGATGGGCCTGAGTGTGGAGAATATCCGGGTAGCCAAATTTTGTTCGAGGACTATATCGCGTCCTGATATATACTACTCCGTCTAGTCACTCGAACAAGACGCCAAAATAAAGTATACGAATAATAAATTGTAACATACCGGAACGTTCACCAAGTGGACAAAAAGATTCGTTAGGAATCTCAATCCTCCCCCGAGTCGCTCGTCACTCCTTTCTCTTCATTCTCCTCCTCCTCCTACCACTCCTGGTCTTCATTGACGTACTCCAGCTTGGCGTGTCGAATCCTGCCATGCATCCTCACATAGTCCGCGAACGCCTTCCGCGTCACCGCACCACTCGGAACACACACCTCCAGGACCTGTAGCTGCGGCGTCGTGCCTCCATCCTTACTCCTCCTCAGCTCCATCAAGCGCGCAAGCGTCGCCCCATCGAAATAATTCCGCATATGGAATTGCGAAGTCGTCACTTTGAGTTCGCGGAGGGACCTCAACGATTCGAGGAGCGCGACGAAATCTGCACGACCCAGACGAACGCCGTCCAACTCGAGCCGGCGCAACTGGCACCGTGATTCGGTGACGAAAAACGCGAGCTCCTGCTCGATGCCCATGTCAACCGCGAGCGTCTCCCTGTCCTGTTCATTCCTGCCGCTTCCCGAGGTGAGAACCAGCTCCTGCAAATTCGGCGCGTTGACGAACAGAAGCAAGGAGATGAGGTACTCCGCGTTCGCGAGCTCGAGTCGCCTCAAATTTGGGCAGAACACGCCAGGAGGTGGGTTCGCCGCGTCGATACCTACGCCTACTTCTGTGTCGCGTGGGGCGGCTTTGTGGATCGCGAATGTACACTCTTCCAGGTTTGGGAAATAGCGGAGTATGTCAAGGTAGTCGCCGGTATTAGACCACGCAGAGACGGAGAAGACGAACGAGCTGGGCGATCGGGACCTGGATCTGGTCGATGCTGAGGTGCTGCATGATCTCTACGCTGAGATTCGCAAGTTTCGGGAGTGTCATTAGCTCGAGGGTGATCAGGCGGGGAAGACGCGTGTATCCTGGGGCGGTCTTGATGTAGATAGTTTCAACTGCTTTGAATGGATTCTTGCTCGACTTGGCGATGCCGACGAAGAATTCGAGGTAGGACTCTGTAAGGGTAACCGTTTTCCATCGCTGCTTTGCTGGGATGAACGATAGGAGGTCGGCGGAGTCCTTACGAGAGAGTGGAAGAGTGTCGAAGGAAATAGATAGGGGAAGGGCCTTCGATCGTCGTATGCACTCTGAGACCCCTGCAGCTACTGAGCGAAGTCTGGCAGTATGTATGAATCTTGGGATGGCGATTCTCGTCCAGATGTCCGGATTCTGCAGCAATATAGCCCTCCACGTCTGGCAAACACGCGAAAGGGATAAAGTGAACTGAGGAAGTGAAGCAGCGCTGGCCAGACGAAGAATGTTTGCCAGGATATCGGGGGCCAAGCATCGGATTGGTGACAGAATGCCTTGATAAGCCTCCTTCCGCTCGACGAGCTCGTCGCGGCGTGCCGTTATATTGTTGATGCTAGTACGGTGTTGGTCGATGTCTTTCTGTAGTTTTTGAATTCGATTGTCTATGAAGATGATAGATTGCTTGATTCTGGCTGCGTCTATCTTGGAAGGAGGGTGGTTGGTGGTCAAAAGACGCGCCGCCGTTGACGTGAGGTCCATAATTTTTCAGTTGTATCTGCTCTGGAAACAAACGCGTCAGAACGTGCCAAAATACGCAGAAAAAAGCGCGATTTACTCACCTTGACCAGAGGCGCCTAATTACAACCCAAATTCAGTAGAAAAACACGTATATCGAATACAGGATTGCAAAAAAGATCCAAGAGGAGTTGATATTGTTGTGTTACTCCTGAGTCCGGAGTCGTTGACAAGCGTTGACCGGTAAGTGGTGATGGCGGTAGTAGAAAAGAAAGTAATCCGAGTTACGTTGCAAGGTTGGAGTGCCGCAAAGCAGGACGTTCAGGAGGTGGCATTTTGAATGACCAGAACGAAATTTCGGTGGCCTTGCCAAGCCCACAGCCGGACCGGCAGGCCGGGTGACTCAGCAGATTTATAGTCTCGTGAATGTGACGACACGCGTCAAAATTGTGACGCGCTTCTAAGTTCTGTACGACCCTGCGCTATCAACTTGACCATCTTCCTGTTGCTAACCTCGACGACGATGCCGCGCAAGAAAACTAAATCAACTAGACAGGCGGACACGAGCACAGCTGAGCAGGCCATGGAGTTCTTTCTGTCCTCGATTCGCGACCCGCACAAGGTCACGCATTGTGGAAGATGCCTCTGCGGTGCATTGCTCACGGCTGTAGCTGCGGAACCAGACCGACCAATAGACACCCCAGAGAAATTACCTGCGTCTATCAGGAAAAACCTCGAATTTTGGAATTTGCTGCTCTCATTTTTCGTTACCCCGAGAACGGACGAAGAGATCGACTGTCTACTCACCGCATTCTCAGAATGTCGTTGCCAGCTCACAGAAAGCGGTATCCACATATATCATGAAAAGGGCGAAAAGGCAGAAGAAGGGTCGATGAATAGGACATGGATGGAACACTATGCGCCTCCAGAGGCGAGGGCAAAGTATTCCGCAGTGCGATGTACATTCGTTGTTCAAGGCTTTGCCATCCTCTGTGCAGGTCTGCACGACGGCGGCATCGAACCCGTAGCAAAAGGCGTTACGCATACATGGCCCAGCACCCCACTGGACCTCGTTCCATTTGGCGCAGACGAGCTGGTGCAAACCATGCTGCAGTGGTATCGTCTCGTACCCGATCCCATCGTCATCCAGCTCACCACCCGCATCCTCCACACAACTCGTTTCGTTCTCATCCCCAGCCTTTACAAATATCGGTTCGCGCATACATTTGTCGATATTGTACGAAACATCCTCGATCTCACTGTCGCAGAGCTGGCCAAGCCGGAGCCGACATCTGAAGATGTAAAGGCCAACCGTATGCGCTACAACCACCTTCTTCGAGGGTTGCTCGATTTCCTACACGAAGTCGTCGACGAGCTACCCCAAGACAGCATCTCTGATGTCATATTCGGCTGCGAGACGAAGATTATGCAGCTGTGCTCGATGATTGTCTATCTTTCCTCCGACTTGCGATTACGGGCCAGTGAAATTCTTAAAGAAGAGACCGTCACCCTCTTCGCAGCCTATGGCCAGACCCTCTTCCGATTCTTCCACATTCATATGTACCCGCGACCGAACATCCCCCTCCACCCCGACATCGTGAAACTCGACAACTTCAAATTCCCTCCCCCGACGTCCGTGCGAACTGTCCCAAAGTATGTCATCTGCGACATTGCCTACTTCCACAACGAGACGCGGTGCTCAGCGTGCAAGTGCCCCAACTCCATTCAAAGCGCGGGCAAGAACTTTCAGAGGTGCAGCCGGTGCCACGCCGTGTCGTACTGCGGCCGCCAGTGCCAGACCGTCGCCTGGCGCGACGAGAAGTTCCCGCACAAGCGTATCTGCCGTGCGATTCGATTCTTGATTGACGCGGCTGGTGGACCAGGGTACTTCTGGCATATCCCGAACGCGCCTCAGGCTGCGTTCTTGTCAATGATACCGGGTGTTCAAGTTGAGCCATTCCTCGCGTTCGAGTCGTTTATACTGGAAAATTGGAGGAAGGCGGGCATCACAGAGGACCATGAAGATTTGAACTATGTCTATGATTGGTCCAGGAGCATTGCTGCGACGCGGAATATGCCTGATGGCTCGAAGTGGACGCCAGGGTTTCCGGACTATGAAGAAGCTCTTTCAAAGCTGACTGTTCCTCTTGGACGAGGTCCTCGACGTAAGCATTTCCCTTCCCGTTGATGTCCTGGTGCTGATTCTAACAACTTCAAGCGCACTTCATGAATCGACTCGCGAGATGGCCCTCCGAAATAGCAAAAGAAAAGGCCCTCTTGGAGGTTCAACCCTTCTGGCAACAAAATCTACCTGTGTAAGTAGTATGTAAATCCCGTGGACGAGTTCGTCGTTTTGCTTTCGCTGCTCTTTGCTTTGTTGCTGTTATTTTTGGTTCTACGAACATGCTGTTGTATCCATTCGATTCTATCTACTTCCAACTGTGCCATAACATATTATCTGCCCATTATCTACTATTTGACGCCCTGCTCTGTTTTTCTGAGTGGTCTATGCGGATCCGGACCATTAATTGCGGTCTTGAGCACGTGGGTTACGCGTGCCTTGCCCTGACGCGTTTGACTTGACTCATGGTTGCTGGTATGCTTAAACGCTAGCCACTACAACCTGTCCTGATACCTGTCGATCTGGCTTCAATCATGTCAAATTTATACCCTTCCTCCATGGCTGATACTGCCTCGTTTACCCCTGCTATCTCTCGAGACGGGTTCTCCTATCAAGATGGCGTCTTCTATGTTGAAGGCGACCCCTATCGTCACCCACGGAAGGATGCCGCCGAACTCTACTCGCTTCTGACTTACGAGCCTCCAGCACCGCTACTCGACGAAGCAGGAAATCCGTTGAAGATTCAACCAAAGAGTAGACACATCGACCAGAAGGCCGAATTCTACTCAGCTCAGATGGCGCACTACGGCCTCAAGGTGCTCAAGACGCGCGAGGCGGCAAAGAAGAATCTTCTTGCTGCCTTTACGAGCTCTCCAGACGGGAGTGGCTTGGCTATACCGAGGGCAATCCTGGACCTTGAACAGGCTGTGAAGAGGGAGTGGAATGAGGCTGACGCCGCGCGTCGCGCTGGGTCTGGTACACTTGTGCAAACGAATAGCAAGGCGAAGGGCAAGCAGAAGGAATCCCAGTTCCCCAATGCTACCGTCCCGGTTGCGAAGCATAGCTCAATGACGAAGGAGGAAATGCGAGCGAAGATTTACTCGATTTCTGAGTCTCGAGCTCGTAGCATCCTCGCCAAGATTCTGGACGAGGAACCTGCGGCGGCAACTCTTCTTATGTCAGAGCTCTCCAAGCAGACAGCTATAAAGACTACAGATGCTCAAGTCAAACCCGACGGTGAGTTCTCCTATACGCGAATGGCCCTGTTAAGCCTTGGATGACACCGGTTTCTCTTCACTTCCTGCAGCCTCAGGCTCAGTCATTCCCGCAAGTTCCTCTCGGAGGACAAAGCAAACTGCCCGCAAGACAACGGGAGCGGCACCATTCCACCCATATGCGCGACCTGTAACCGACGAGGCAACAACCGAGGCCTCTTCACTGGCCTCGAAGCCACGAACAAAGCAAACGGCTCGTCGAGGCGGAGGGCAACCTGTTCAAAGGATACCTGAGAACCCGTTTGTGAACCCCCTAGAGCCCGAATCATCCTCAAAGCCGCGAACTAAACAGACGACTCGACGGGGTGGTAAAACTGCTGGTCCTAGCAAGGCTGGCCAAACGACAGGTGCAAAGCGTGCAGGGGTCAGCTCTTCCTTTTGTTACTTCGTCAAGCTGGTCATAATTTGTCCATACTTAGACTGCTCTACCCATCTCAGAATGGGCTGGAGAGTATGATGTCGAATGTCCGGAGCTCGCAGGCAACTGGGACTCCGCTGAGGGTACCCATATGTTCAATGTGTACCCTTCCTCTACGTCCGCCCACGTCTGGGCTTCTTTCGACTTTGGTATCGTCCAAGGAGTCATACGCTCCGTGGGCAAACCGCCCACGAAAGTCAAGGAAGAGGTTCCCTTTGTCTGGCGTGGATGCGAATCAGGCGATTCGGAACACGAGATGATACTCGGCGATGGAAATGAAGGTGTGCTAACCTTTCTCGGTGACGGCCAAATGAAGGCGACAATGAAAGGAGGCTGCTTTGGTGAATGGACTGTTACTGGATCCTTTAGCTCTGGGGGCAGCTCTGAGAGTCTGAATTTGGCCCAGGTGAAGCGAGCTGTGAGGGAATGGAAAGACGAATTCCGAGCGTACAACCACCACAATTACGAGATTGAAGGAAGGGAGATGTGGGGCAAATCGACTTGGGGAAGTCGGAGGCGCGACGATGCGCCGTTAGATAGTGATACGACGACGGGTGGCGGTGAGGGCTCTGACATGGACTTGGACGGGGGCGAAGGGGGTTATTACGCCTACGCATACTGAAATTGTTACAGTAATCCCCGGGATTTCACTATGCATGCATTTCACCTACACAAATCTATGTTAGGCTTAGGTATCTAGTTCAGATTTGCCCTACTTTTCAGCCCTGAACACTGAAATCAATAAAGGACGCGTCCTGACGCGTCTCGCTCTAACGCGGTTACCTGATGCATTTCGGCCCTGCCTGGCCCGCAAGCTTTATGCCACCCGCGCTATTTAAGCATCCACGATTTACAATTTACCACCACCACCACCACCACTCCCTCCAGCGGTACCTCCGTTTACTCTCCATTTTGGAAATTGCGCTATGCAGCAAATTGAAGAGACGGACTCGATCCTTGTGAGGCGGAGTAACGAGAATCTGCGCGCATTGGCTTTGGCATCATGGAACGATAGTTGCGGGATCTTTGGGGACTTTGGGGGACGCTGGTTGAAGGAGGGCTGTCCCGAGGTAAGCGGAAATTCCTCACTCGAGGCGTTGAGGCTCATATTCGTCTTCAGTTACCATCGGCGCCGTCAGACTGGGCCGGGTCCTGGATGCCCATGTCCGCCGTCCTTGCAAAAAAAGCGGAAGAATATAATCATCATCCCATGATTGAAGTCTACCCTTCCTCTGCACCAGATTCGTCCCCGTCGCCGCTCCACGCTACCCACGTTTGGGGCATGTTTAGCTTCGGATTCGTCGCCGGCGTCCTGTGCTCTGTTGGATCAGCACCAATGACAGCAGGAGAGAGCGTCCCATTTATCTGGCGTGGGCAGGAGAGGACAAGTCCCGATCGAGAATATTGTCCGCGTCTCGCGTGACGATCACCGTGGCGTTATTACCTTCTTTGGTGACGGCCGAATGGAGTTCGTTCTCAAGGACACCGCGTTCGGCGAGCTCACAGTGGAGGGCCAGCTCGATGAGGATGTCTGTGTCCAACATGGAAGCAGAAGTGGAAGGTACTGGGTTCCACGGAACTTTTTCTACATGGACCACTGTTCGAACTTTGAGTTTGGCTGCAGGTGAATGCAGGTAGTGACAATAATAAACGTTTCGTTTCGAAAGCCACATTTTTTTTTCTACGATTAAGTAGAAAGTCGTCTTGTACGACCTTCAGGAAGCGGCGCAACGTCTACTGCCAACTGGAGCTTGTCTCAAATGCAAAGAAAATTTGCCAATCATCTGATGTCATTCGGACCGGACGATAAAGGACCCATACAACCAATAATATTAGACATAACTTGGTTAATCTTTACGCACAGTATCCCGTAGTCTACCAGAACAACGCGACGATAAAAAAAACCTAATTCAATCTAACTCCGGACATCCGTCTAATTAATCGAGCTCGTCGAAGTGGAAATCGCGGGAGAGGAGGTCAATCAACAACTCTAAGTCGCGTGCAGAGGGCTCCTCGCTCCTGGACTTGACGGCACCCGCAATAACACCACCTGCACCGGCGACACCAGCGGCAGCGGCCACACGGTCGGCGGTGAACACTTTCCTGACCTTGGCCAGAGCGGCAGCAACGCGGGGGTCGCGGGCCTCAAGGTCGAAGTCGAAATCGAGGTCACGCGCAGCTGGCTGCGAGCTGGGGGCGGAGCTGGAGCTGGAGCTGTACTTCTTCGCGGTACCTGCAATGACACCACCTGCACTGGCGACGCCTGCGGCAGTGGTAATTCGTTTGGAGGAGAGAACTTTCTTGATCTTGCCTAGAGTGGCACCGATGGCGGGGTCGCGGATTTCGAGGTCGTCAAAGTCGAGGTCCCTGGATTTGACGGCACCTGCAATGACACCACCTGCACCGGCGACACCAGCAGCGGCGGCGACCCGATCGGCGGTGAACACTTTCTTGATCTTGCCCAGGGCGGCAGCGATGCGGGGATCGCGGATTTCGAGGTCGTCAAAGTCGAGGTCTCGTGCAGCCGGCTGTGAGCTGGAGCTGGAGCTGGAGCTTGACTTCTTCGCGGCACCCGCAATGACACCACCTGCACTGGCAACGCCTGCGACAGTGGCAATTCGTTTGGAGGAGAGAACTTTCTTAATCTTGCCCAGAGTAGCAGCGATGGCGGGATCGCGGATTTCGAGGTCGTCAAAGTCGAGGTCTCGTGCAGCCGGCTGTGAGCTGGGGGTGGAGCTCGAGCTGGACTTCTTCGCGGCACCTGCAATGACACCTCCTGCACTGGCAACGCCTGCGACAGTGGCAATTCGTTTGGAGGAGAGAACTTTCTTGATCTTGCCTAGAGTGGCACCGATGGCGGGGTCGCGGATTTCGAGGTCGTCAAAGTCGAGGTCCCTGGATTTGACGGCACCTGCAATGACACCACCTGCACCGGCGACACCAGCAGCGGCGGCGACCCGATCGGCGGTGAACACTTTCTTGATCTTGCCCAGAGCGGCAGCGATGCGGGGATCGCGCCTAAAAGTTGAAGGATATCCGGACATCGGTAAGCAGCTGAGACTAAGGTTGGACAAAGTTATACTTACGCAGAAAGCTCATCCCAGTCTTCGGCGACGGGGGCAGCGAAGGAAGGGGCAGCGAGGAGAGCGGCGAGGACAATGGAAGAAGTGATTTGAACCATGGCGAACGTTAAGGTCGTTAAAAATGGGAGGGCTTGCGGTCGACGCGGTTTTGGTTGGTTGGATGGATGGGATTCAACGGTGTTGATGAGACCAGCTCGATGAGGAACACTGTTTCCTCCCCGCCTGGTTTTATAGCCTTCGTGCGCACGAAGCAGGCGCCTATGGCTACCACCTATACGGAAGAAGTTCCATTTTGGGTAAGTGGTGTCGCCCGTCGATCATTCGAAGCCCTCCGGAGGGGCAGCGTCTACGACAACAACTTGCCGTCCGGTCGGCAGGTCCACCAGTCCGCAGTGCAGCCCAGGGATATCTGAAGGATGGAAAGCAGACGGTGCACCCGCGAGATAACAAAATCGCATCTATTTTTGTAATCTTTTGGCGACGTCTCTAGGGCGAATTCAATTGAGTTTGTGGGGCATGGCTGCTGCCAAGGGGTTCTGGACATGATAAGGTCGAAGTAAGCTCTCCTTTCGAGACCGACTGGTCGGAAGTGCTCACCGAGTCACCGTTACCTACTCTGGGTTTTAGTGTTTTCAACATGAATAATGGGACACGTTCCTACACTTGAAGGTGCTTTCCTCTACCATTCGCTAGATGTCCTGTTCTAACTTCCAAGTTTCACTCCAATCAGATATACCTGGTCTGCTTATCAGAAGTGCGCTAGAACGCTTCGCCAGCGAAGTTCAGAAGTTAGATTTTCAGGACCCGAATGTTACAAAAACACTCAGCTGTGGTTCGGGGGGAGTTAGGATGACTCCCAGACAACGCGGTCGCATTGGGCACTGGTTGGGCATTTGCGGCGTTCGTGATATCACCCCTCACTCGAGCAGCACTTGATCAGCATCAAGCACCCAAGCCCACTTATCCTGCGTTCGGAAATAAACTTGGGGGTAGCACGCCATCGTGATTTGTCTAATCGTCTTACTCGTCTGATACTCGGGTGTTATCGTACTTTGGACCTTTTTGCTCATTTCGATGCTGTGGTGGGCTACGTTAATGGCCCAGCTGCCGGCGTTTCTCCATGCAACGCCCCGAGATCACTGCTTCTTCACCAGTCCAACTGCTCAGCACTACCAACTCGCCGAAGGAGCAGCCGTTGAGGACTTCATTTGAATCCGGCCTCTGCCAAAGAAGGTAATGACGCCACGGTGATCGTCGCCGGCTAGCTACTCGCACACGACGAGTGCGAGGTTCTCGACGTCCTGATGGTCTCAGTCGGAGCTGGCTTTCCTTATCCACGCATGGCGACTATCACAGGCAGTTGTTGATGCAGCTCATACGGAGGGCTGTACGCGGGCAACGAGAGTTGAGATTCAGAATTGGAAAGAGTCGCCCCGGGCTCGAAAGTGGGATGCGTGACGACGAGTTTCGATAGGTTTCGATCTGGTGCGGAAGTTGTTGTAGCGGTTACAGCGCCAACCATAACCTCTAAGGGCGTGGATCAATTGTCTGCACCGTCGCAGAAGAGGCTTAGGGCCTGTTCGGATCCCCGGCCTTCTCCAAGGCTGCCTGCCAAATTGAAGGCCTACGTACGGAAAGGCAACTTCGCACGCTTCACGGAGCCAAGACTCTTCCATCAAATTGTCACAAGGTTCGTTGCCATGGGACACGATGCCTGACACCATCCATCCGTTGCCCGCCCTTGCCTCCCGCCGCCCGCCCAACGTCCCGCCGAAATCTGGCGGCCCAAGTTGCGCAGGACAGGAGAGTGCATTTCGAAATTTAGTTAATATGAGAGTTAATATGAATATATTACAACATAAAAGCAAGAAGTGCGCCGAATTTTGGGTGCACAATGTCTCAATCACTCTGCTCAACGTCAACGGCGAGGACGACGAGGGAGGGCGATGTTAAGCAAAGGATGACAAATCCAGAAATGATGATGTTACTGACGGTGACGGGTGACAACACAGCCACCCCAAGCCTGGTTTCGGAATTAAGCTGGGGATCCGAACAGGCCCTTAGCAATTCTCGTCCACTAGGGCGTCGGTGATGCTGCCGCCCAACATGAGTCGTCCAGCGAGATTTTCCGGATCTGATCCTCCGTGACTTCAAGTTCGATGAGCTCTATTATGTAAACGGACGAAAAGAGGGATTCGGTTGGGCCTATAATCATCAACACGGGTCCTCTCGTAGGTGGGATTAGCGGCGCGACCTCGTGCTATAAGTATGCAAGCAAGCTTACCAAGAGCCCCTAGAGATTCGAATTCGCACTGTGGTCGAGGTCATGCTGACACTGCAGAGTAGATAAAGATCAGCAATTTGATGTTAAACATCTAACGTTGAAGCTTTTTCGTGCAATCGACATGGTGGTGAGACGCAAGATGGAATGTGGGAAGTGTACATTCTTCGTCCTGCACGACTTGCTTTCTACCTCCATCATGCCCTCACTACTACCTCAAGAAATTTCGGGCGAAATTATCTGCTACCTCCACAATGACAAATATACTCTCAAACGTTGTTCACTCGCCTGGCCCTCCTTCACCGCCGTCTGCCAATCTAGGCTCTTCTCCAAAGTCATCATGAGAGCATACAAGTCACGCTGCCGGGAGCGAGTTGGAAGCAGCGCAAGCAGCTTCAAACGGATACTCGACACGTCGCCGCACATCGCGGGGTATGTAGCCTGCCTCAAGATCTTCGACACGCCCTTCGTCGCCGAGATGGGCCTAGCTGAGGAATGGGTGTCGAAGGACGATGGGTTGGCAGCGTGCCTCCTGCGGCTCACACATCTCAAGGCGCTGCTTATCACCCGCACGGACGTCCAG
>CACVBS010000002.1:52668-69819 GCA_902728275.1 Cyclocybe aegerita
CCCTCCGGTCTCATCCTCCACACGCCCCCTGCCCCACCCTCCCCGTGTACCCTCTCCGCACTGACAGCGTTCTTTGCCTCCCTCGCCCCGCCCCCCAAGCTCCATTGCGTGCGCTGCCATAAGGGCTATTTCGAGTTGGAGAATGGGGACGCGGCGTGTAGGGTCCCGCATGATGATGAGAGCGCGTTTGTCGATCGGGTGAGGATCGGGACAGGGAGAAATGATAGGGTGGGCGAATTCGAGACGCTGTATGGGTGTTGTGGGCAGACGGTGGAGGGGACGGGCGACCAGGGCCCGCCCAATGGGTGGTGCTATGAAGGACGGCATACGGTGCGTTTTGGGATGCCCCACCTCTTGATGATGCGCTGATTTTTATCTTGATGATACAGACCGACACGAAACGCGCTCGATTCCGCGCCGACTCCTCACCCTCGGACGACAAGCTCACATCGTGCATCGAGCTCCGATGTGGCCTGCCCCCGCTGCCTTCACGCATTACCCGTGGCTCGCACGCGCGTAAACGCAGCCGCCGGACGATGATGGAGGACAACGACGAGGACGAAGAGGCACGGAGCGTGTCGTCGTCTCGTTCCCGAAGGCAGGTCCGGAGTGCCCATGGGAGGAGCGCGTCGATGTCGTCCTCCAAGAAGGGGAAGGCGAGGGCGAAGCTAGAAGACGAAGACGAGCAAGAGGAGGGAGAGGAGGAAGAGAAGCCCCGTCCCGCGAAACGCGCACGCGCGCGTAAAACCTCCACTCTCCCTCCAAAGTCCCCCAAAAAGTCGTCCCCTGCTAACTACGAAATCGAAAACGGCGAAGACACAGACGGCACCGACGACCTCAACGCTATGGACGTCGACGACCATCCTTCCACTCCCCCGCTGGCGTCACCTCCAAAGTCACCCCACTGCCCTCTCTCTCAATCCAACTCCAACTCTAAATCCCGGCCTATCAAGCCCATCCCGATAAGCCCAAAACCAAAAACCAAACCCAAGTCCAAACCAACGCCAACGAAGAGCCCCCTCTCTTCCTCTTTCGTTGCACCTGCCCCGCCTGCACCACCCAGTCCTTCGCGATCGGAGAGTCCGACGAGAGTAGGTAAGGGAGGGAGGAGGGTGGAAGTTGAGATTATCTCGCGGAGTCCTGGTATGGGTGGCGGGGTGCAGAAGAAGGGGAGTTTGGCCAGTCTCCACGGACATCTGCAGAAGAAGGGGAGTGGGTCGAGTTTGAGGGGTAAGGCAAACGGGAGTGGGAACGCGAATGGAGGTGGGACAGGGAAGGCGAGAGACCTGGGCGAGGTGGTTGATACGAGTGTGGATGGGGAGGAGTGGGGCTGAAGTAGTGGTAAGTCGTGCATATATTTGAAGTTTTCGGGTGCTTAGCGCTCATATAAAATCGGTGTCTAGATTTACGCGTATAAAACGCGTAGTACGACGACCTTTTGGTTGTGCATCGTCTGCCTCGAACCTCGAACCTTCGACTTCGTCGGTATCGAACTATCCATCTAATACGTCTTATTTAAATTTCGCATCTTGCTTGCAGTTATCTCGATTTGCGTCGCCTCTCCATATCCCGCGACGGCCACGTTCCTTCCTTCGTCTTTCATCCCAATTTTTTCTTTCTTGTTTTTCCACCCTCATCTTCCTCGTATCTTGCAATTCATCATCATACCTCACAACACAACACTCCTTTCTTACATCGATTTCCTCTCCATCTTATCTACGTCTCACATATCTCAATCCTTGCTTGGATTCACTTCATATCCTGCGACACCCTAGTGTTGTGCTGTACAGTGTAATACTTCGTACATTCTTGGATTATTTATGTACGTCCCAATATCGGGGTCTACGTACAGTAATTATCGTTGCGTGTCTCATGGAAGAGCAGGCCCGGGTCGGACGATCCCAGTGACTACCGAGAGCACCGAACGGATGTGTTGAGCTGTGCGCTGCAAACGCCCAACTCCTGCCTGTCACGAGCCTTCCGGACTTGTTGTCTGAAGTCCAGCCATCGACATCTTACCCGCACGCCCCGCCCGATATCGTCCTCAGCACCACCGAAAGTGCAGAATGGCGCGTTGTTAATGAAGGCGCGGAGGAGCAGGAGGTGGAGGTGAGGGAGGTCCAACAACACATCGCTGGTCGAGATCCTGGGACAGCGGAGGTACGGATAGAAGTGCTCTCGCCTACGTCGCTGGGCTTTGTGGACGCGGATGAGTACCATCGGCCGAGTGGAATTCGCGAGGCGTTTATCGAGGAGGTTGTTGAAGGCGACGTCGCAGAGAAGGAACCGAAGACAATAGCGGAGGCCGTCGTGACGATTGAAGCAAAGGTCGAGGAGAAGGACAAGCAAGATGAGGAGAACAAAGACGCGTCGACTCCCTCTGAACCACACCACGCACCACCTCCAGAACCCAAGCACACGCTAGATGCGCCAAATAGGGCCACTGCCCCTCTCGAACCCTCCTCCTCCTCTCCTCCACCCAAAACCCAACACCTCAGACGACCACGAACTCAATTGGGATTGACGCACCAACGAACCCCCCACCGCCGCGCAACGTCAAGCGAACATGGACCGGTGGGTCCCGCTCTTCCGCCAGCCCTTCCTAGAAATCCTCGGCATGACTGTCCTACCATTACAATATCTACGAGCTAGAGGTCATGGAGCGGAGCCTCCGGCGTCTCAAGCGGGTGGTCATGCCCAGAGAGGGATAAAGGGGGCGAGGTGTGCAGGAGGAGCTGGTGGAGAGGTTAACGCGGGTAGTGTGTGAGCCCTGGGTGGGCTGGGACGACGGGGGCGTCGCGCCGGAGTACAAGGTGCCGGGTGCCGGGGGGAGGCGCACGAACGCCGCCCCTGACGCATCTGAGTTGAGGATTGCGGGCCCTGCGACCACCACCCGCTTCAGAACTTGAAACGGCTCCAGTGTCAAACCAGCCCAAAGGGGACGCGTCTACGGGCGATACAGCCACCCCTCCCCTTCTACGGCCGCAGAGGGCGATTTGACGCGTGGATCAGGCAGAAGGAGGGGACGGGGAGGAGGACGGGGAGGTCATTCCAGTTCCGGCAGCGGCGGACCGCACAAAGAGTTCACGTTCTGGTACGTCGAAGACCTCTTCATGGCCGTCCCTTCGTTCTGGACTGTGGGCGAGGAGAGGCCGTTGGTGGAGTATGAAGGTGAGCTAGAGTCGGAGAGTGAGGAGGAGTAGGTTTGGTTGGTTTGAGAGGGGCGTTTCGTATGTTTTGAACCTTTAGGTCGTAATGCGTCGTAGTTTCTTGAGATTGTGAAGCATGGAAGAATAATGTAGCTTGATCATTTGAATGTTCATAGGGGTGGTAGTGCAAGAAAAAAGGGAAATCGAAGGCAAATGTTGATGTTGAATGGCAACTGCAATGTATGTCCGATCATCCCTCTCACAGCACCGTCCACTTTTGCAGCCTTAATTGTCTGGAAATTGAGGCGACCCAGCCCACTCGCCGTTCGTGTCTGGCGCAAATAGCGTATGCGACCAATATGCTGGAAAATAAAATCAATGAGAAAAGGGCACATGACCGGTGAGCAAGACATTCATCTAAATCATCATCTAATGAAAAACACGACCACGTAGATCGCCCTGGAATAAGCTGACTTCGAGTCCTTACCTTTGACTGGAAAGCTGCGAGAAGTACCCCGCCTGTTGGAGGTCCTCAAGGACGTCCCTTGATGACACCTCGAACGTTGCCTTCCGCAGATTAGAGAAGGGGTTCGCCGCAAGGAAACTCGCAATGTGCCTCCACATATAGATTTCGCGCGGCTTGGACGCGCTGACTCTGTGTTGCACGTGTACGGTCAGCTCTTCGAGCGGGTGGTCAGTATCGGGGTGAATGGCGGCGACAGTGGTGCTTGAGTTCGCGAGCTGGGTGAGGAAGACCAGTAGCCAGGGGAAGGGGTCGTGACAGGGGAGATACAGGTTCTTTTCGAATATATTCACGCGGACTGTGAGTCTGCGCAGGGAGGTGAGGATGCTGGGATCGATCGGGTCATTGACACGATCGTCGTTGTCGAATTCTGGGTCGGGAGCGACTGTTGGCTCGTGAGTCGTCATGATCGGCTGGAGCAGAAATGCATGCATGCTGGAAGGAGGGCTCACCATCACTGCTTGGGTAGAATATCAGCTCCTCGAGTGTCCTAGCGCAGACTCGAAGAAGCTGAGCAACGGCGCCGTGGCCCGACGTCAGCGACGCTCCAATTCCAGCATGGACAGCCAGCCGCCTGAGCTTGCTCAGGTCAAGCATGAGCACCGGCCGCATGATCAACTCGAGGAACATGGCCTTATCCTCAGAGTGCAGCGCGAGGGACACTGGTTGGATTCGCGCAGCCACGGTGTCCGCAATAGAGAACAAAGCTGACCATGCGGAGTCCAAAATTCGACCCACAGGGCAGCGCAGCGTGAGATGCTGGAGTCCGGTACCTCCTCGTTCAAGGAGAGCGAGCGGACAGCCCATGAGCTCAAGGTAGACGAGGCTTGGGAGCTTCATCGCCTCTTCGAGAGACCGCTGCAGCTCGGCAGACCAGTGACTTATCTGGACGTCCGTGCGGTAGGTGATAAGCAGCGCCTTGAGATGTGTGAGCCGCAGGAGGCACGCTGCCAACCCATCGTCCTTCGACACCCATTCCTCAGCTAGGCCCATCTCGGCGACGAAGGGTGTGTCGAAGATCTCGAGGCAGGCTACGTAGTTCGCGATGTGCGGCGACTTGTCAAGAACCCGCTTGAAGTTGCTTGCGCTGCCCCCACCTGGCGGCCAGCGGATGCCGTATCTCGGTCTCAGGATGATTTTGGAGAAGAGCCTGGATTGGCAGACGGCGGTGAAGGAGGACGAGGCGAGTGAGCAACTTTTGAGGGCTTCTATGTCGTTGTACAGGCGGAAGATAATTTCGTCCAGGATTTCCTGAGGTAGTAGGGAGGGCATGATAGTAGGAACCAAGAAGTTGTCACGTATTCGCAGGCACATCAGTGACCCTAAGTTTCTTCACGGACCGGGCCTCCCGAGCTTCAGATCTATCGTTGAAGGCATGGAAGGATCCAAAGGAGGCGATCTTTTGCTTCAATTGCCCAACAATTGCCTTTGCTGAATTAGAAATTCAATGAAGTAGTCATCGAGCACAACGCGAACCGCGGTAAGACCCATAAAACCCATTAGCATTACATATTAGGTCACCCCTAATCCCTGCAAACAGTGTCCTGTAATCTACTCGTTGTGATAAATATAGGTCCAACCGAATCCTTCTAAACACCAAGTATGCTGCTATTTAATCAAGCTCATCGAACTCAAAATCGCGGGCAATCAGGTCCTCGAGGAAGCTCAGATCGCGTGCGAACAGCTCAGCCTCGTCGAGCTCGCGTCCGCTGAGGGCGCCGGCAGCAACCCCTGCGACCTTCCGTGCGGCCTTGAACAGGATCTTTCCGAATATGGGCTCACGTTCGGCGAGTTCGTTGAGTTGGTCGAGCTCGCGCTGGGTCAACGAACCGGCGACGTTGAGTGCAGTGCCGGCGACCTTCTTCACCCCTCGGAAGATCTTGCCGAAGATGGGTTCACGGGTGGCGAGCTCCTCTAGCAGCTCGAGGTCGCGTGCGGTGGGTTGCTCGCTGGCTGGCTGGCCTTGACAGTACCTGCGATGACACCAGCAGCACTGGCGACGCCGGCAGCAGCAGCCACACGGTTTGAGGTGAAGAGCTTGCCAACTCGGCTGAGAGCAGCGCGGAGGCGCTGAGGCTCGCGTCTACAGTCCGTAGATCAGTAAAAAAGCACAGAAGCTGTTAAGAACTACGAGTACACTTACGCTGACAGGTCCTCGTAGTCACCGGAGATGGGCGCAGCGAAGGAGGGCGCAGCGAGGAGGGCGACGAGGAGGATGGAGGAGGTGATTTGAACCATGGTGAACGTGAAGGTCGTTAAATGCGGGCTGTTTAGGAACGGGAGAGAGGGCTTGCGGTCGACGCAGCAGCGATTGCTTGGATGGGATTCGGTGGTGGGGATGAGACCAGCTCAGTAAGGATCCTCTCCTGCCTTCTGCCTGCTTTTATACCTCTGACGCGAGCCTCTTCCTCACTTCTCGACTTTTTCGCTTTCGTGCCTGACACCCATCGTCCCATCCAGGCCATGATCTGCAGAAAATACCATTTCTGGAATGTGGCGAATGACCGACGGGGGCTCTCCATCAGCAGATCGCCACCTGCTCCATATGTACGCAAAGTCGCCGCTGCGGGAGTAATCGAGGATCTAGCGGATGCGTTCTTTGAGACTAGGTCTCTAAGGCGAAGGCAATGAAAGAATTCAATCGCCAGCCGTACCGCCTGCTGCCAAGGTATCCGGCACGCGCCATCTCATGCGAGCAGCGACGGTGATGATCAAGCGTCGGCATTTTCGTCGTCCCGACGCGCGTACCGGCTCGTACGTTGGCGTTTTGTCGTCTCGATATCGGCTATGGCTTACTATTACCTCCTATTTATCACTCTCATTCAGGCTTGCGTACTCGATCGGATTTGCAGCACCTTAGTGCGAGTTCTTCCTCTTTCTCATTGCTTTTCATTTCCTCTTCTTCCTGAGTGTCTTCGCGGTAAGCCAGCGTTACACACTATTCCCCATGTACGTACATATCAACATCAACACACCGAAATTCAGAAGCTTTATTCAAAGCACCCGACTGAGTGCGTCTTATCTCGCCATTCGGGAGAGGACTGCGAAGCAACGCACTCGACGGCCGTCGGGGAGATCGCCAAGGATCGCCATTTTTAATAGCCACCCCGTTAACAAATGGATTGCTCTGTGCCAAGTCACTAGTCATCTTCCATCACAAATTCAGAGGAGCACGCCGTCGCTCCTCTACGCCCACTTGTTGGAGGGCATCCAACCGACTGGGAGAGCCAGAGCCCAGAGCCCCGGCATTCCCCGAAACACCCATGTCGCGCCGGGAGCTACCCGTTTTGGCGCCTACTATCAACCTCTCCCGTCACTCAGCCGTTACTTATAGGTAGATAGACGCTGGATGTGGTGCCTCTAGAATTTTATTTTATTTAAAATCTCAATTCAGCTATAATAAAAAAAAGACTATCCCACTAACCCTCTGCACAAAAAGTCCCCAAGAAATTGTCGCACGAGCGCCTGCAGGTACTGTCTTTCTGTCATCGGGCTATAGTACTTAGCATAATTGTGTAACAATGGCAATGAAGTAATTTTATTTTTTCCCCTAGAATGAGGGTTGGCAATTCAATCAATGCCTGTGAGCGCGACACAGGTCCACGGCCCGTTCAATCTGTCCCGTCTCAAAGCGCGCATGGCGCGCAAGTGAAAAATATCCTATTTGGAGCACTGGGATGATGTCCCCATGGTTGTCTGCGCTGCTGTGGTGTTTCTAAGGAGCACACAAGCCCCCTTATTTCCATTTCTCTCTCTCTTTTTACACCCAGTACATTGATCGGAAAATCAGAATTAGTGGCAGGCGCAGGAAACAGGACCGCGCCTCAAGCGCGCCAGCTCTTTGCCCGAAGACTTCAACGTTCAAACGTCCGCAAACACCGTATAGTAAGGTAAGCTATTTATTTATGTAAACGACTTGAATGGCATTGTAACTATACAACTCTTTTCCCTGCTCTCATACTCTTGCCGCCCTCTCCACCTACCCAAGACCGCCGTCCACACTCGCAGCACGATGCTGTCACGGTGCTCACGAAAGGTATGTCCCCCCCATCTCCAAACGCCCGCGACCGCCGCCTAAAGTCTTCTAGAGACGAAACACGTCGGTGGTCTTGGATAACGGCAGCCATGAATGGTGTAGAGGGTGTTGAAGGCGAAGGACACGGCGACGGCGAGGATCTACAGGCAAAGTAAGTCACTCAACTTGGATAACTCATCTAAAACGAGCTAATGTACCTTCGTTATCACACCGCAGCTCGCCCCCGAACGTCGAGCTCAACCCTCCGCCCTTCATCTAGAAGACGAACCTAAGGTAAGTCTTCATCATCGAGCACGAGACGAACGACTTACCGTCTCTTTTCCCCGTCCCTACAGCCCTTCGTCGCCACTATACACGACATCTGACACCTCTCGCCGCTGTCCAACACCACGCAGACCACGAATCCCAGCGGTGCTGTCGATGGAGACCACGTATAGCTAGGACGAACGTAAGTACTTTCTCGTATACCCACAGACGGAGAACTCACCCGTACGACATCGTTCGCCCACCGATACCGCCATTGTCGTCCCTGGAGAGCATCTGGGAAGACGCGGCGAAGGAAGGAGAAGGCCTCGGGCTGCGAGGGAGGGTGCCGAGGGCGATGCCCAGGAGCCTTCCTTCGCCGTTCAAACCCACGAAACCCGCTCATACGAGGCCCAATCAACGGCCTTGCACGTGTAACGCTCCCCAACGTCGAAGGAGGTGGTTCTGCAGGCGGTGTAAGTGCGGAGACGAGTGCGAAGCCTGGACATAAGAGGTGAGTACGAGGCAGGTCTGTACGCACGAAACGAACGTGGACTTACCCTATCCACCCCATTGAACGTAGGCCACCATGCACCATCGACCGCGACAGCTTACGAGCTACGCCCCACGTCCAGCACCCCTCCGACTCGTCCGGGTCATTGACGTTCGCCGATGGGATTGACGTTGGGTGGGTGGTTGACGAACGAGGGTGTGAGGGAGAAATCTAAGGGTTATATGTAAGTTATGTATGTCCCTCATGAATGAAAGAGAGGCTTACTTACCTTGTTGTGGTGCTATCCGCCCACCCACGCCGTCGCTGTCCATGGCGAAGACGATAGACAACTCGTCCATGGACGAGTTCGACGGTGAAGAATAAGTCTTTCATGGTCGACACGAACGCCGCCGACTCCACAGATCAGCGACCTGCTATCTTTGGACGAAAAGCTTAGTCAGGGGGTCGCTCGTCCCCACCCTGACTAATGGATTCCCACATCCTGTGATCTACAGTAATTCACTGGCTTCTTGTACACCCCCGCCCAGTTGTATACAGTGACTTTTTGAGTGATAGGACTATGATCGGGTATGTTTCTTGAATCCTGTGGGTGAATATATGGTTGGATCACCATTTGCAACCTTTGTGGGAGAGGCGGCACTGCTTCTGCTGACAGGGATGGGAAAACATTCCAAAAGCAGAAATTGGGCAAAAAAATCGACCATCCTTCGTGACTCTTCCATGACACTAGAGACCAACTTTGAGAGTAAAAGATGTCTGAATATCATGTTCTGACTGACTGAAATGCAAATTTTGGGTTGGGCTATCACCAAGAGAGCTCCAGGGCCTTAAGATCATCTGGAGGGGGGAAATTGGTCATCGGTGATGGGGAATGTCACACCGCATCATAAGTGTGACACACCCATCACACTGCACCTTGATCCCCTGTTTTCCTCAACACACTTTATTACGGTCAACACTAAACTACCTTAATACACCCCCATGGCAAAGCACGCAGCCTCCGACGCGCTAAAAAAACGCCAAGAAGAAGAGGAAAAGGCAAGAGCTTACCGGATTGCTCACGCAATTTGGCTGGATGAGCAACAGAAGCCAAAAGATGAGTGCCTGTCTTACTGGGAGGTGGCTGAGGAGGCACGCAAGTGATGGCATGCCAAGACAGGCCACTGGCTGAAGCTGAATCACAACACTGCCTGTAATCACGCAACTGGCAAAACACGTCCTCAGGAGGAGACTAAATGGGATTCATCTCATTTGAGCGCCGTCGAAGAAGAAGAGGTTGTCAATTACCTCATTGAGACGGCAGCTCAGGGCTTTGGGCTGTCACATCATCGTTTGAAGGAGCACGTCATAGAGCTCTGCCAAGCGCATTATGGCACCTCCTTTCCTGGTCTTGGGAAGCACTGGTCCCACCGCTTTGTTGAGCAGCATCACGAATGCCTTCACGTATACTGGACTTGGCCACTCCATGATGTCCGAGGGAAAGCTGCGAACCCAGAAAACCATAAGGCCTGGTGTGATCTCGTTGAGAACGTCCAGCTGCATGGAGATGAGGGCAACACAATTGCACCTGAGAACACGTACACGCTGGATGAGGCAGGTTTTCAGGCTAACGGTGATGAGGGAGAAGAGCGGGTGATTGGCGGAGCGGGCAAGAACGTCCAGTACCAGCAGCAAGCTGGAATGAGGGAGACAACGACTGTCATTGTCAATATCTGCGCGGATGGGACTGCCATACCTCCAGCCATTTTGTTTTCTGGAAAGGGCTTTGCAGTTCGGTGGAAGCAAGATAACCCTGCAGAAGCAATGTGAGTAATGATAACCTTTTGGATCATATCATGTACTTACTGCGACAAGGCTGGGATACTCGAAGAAGGGCTGGACGGATAACGAGATCGGCATCGAGTACGCAAAGCACTTCGAGCGAATGACTCGTGAGAAGGCGGGTGGCAGGTGGCGAGTCCTCTATGTTGACGGACATGGTTCACATGTCACTTGTGGGTTCTTGATGTTCTGCAAGGCGCATAAGATCCATGTCTTGTGCTATCCTGCCCATACAACTCACATTTACCAAGGTCTGGATGTCGTGATATTCAGCCTGATGAAGCAAAGGTTCAGTGAGAACCGTGACAAACTCTTTCGAGAGACAGGCCAGGAGATCTCAAAAGAGAACTTCCTGAAGGTTTATGGTGACACCCATCTTGCGATACTACAACTGGAGTTAATCAAGAAGGTGTTCTCGAAGACAGGAATCATACCTTTTAACCGCGACGTGATCTCTGCCGATAAGCTCGCTCCCAGCTGCGACACCTCATTTCGGCATTACACCCCAGTTGAGCCACCGGCTGCTGTCCGCATCATGACGGAGCTGATCATTGACACCCTCCAGCCTATCTTCATCACGTCGTCTCCAAACAATGATTCGGATACAGATTCCGAAGGTGAGGATGAGGGAGCCAGTGAGGATGCGGTTGACGAGAGAGGTGATGAGGAATATGAAGCAGGTGAAGAGGAGGAAGAAGCGGTGGCAGATGGAGAGCAGGACAAGGAGGTGGAGGATGGTGCTGATGAGGAGGCAGATGATGTTGAGGAGGGGGGTGGTGAGGCTGGTCATGAAGCAGGTGAGGAGGGAGAAGGGGAGGAACAAGAACCTGTAAATGATGAACCTGCCCACCCACGGCTTGACACCTTTCCCATCTGAGCCACCCTCAAAGAACTTGCCAACTCTGATTGCGGCTTTCTCTTCTCACAAACACCTATCCCATCGTCTTCTAATCCACCCAATCTGCTGAATGCTCTCATCTTGCCTATGAAACGTTGCATTACCAAACCGTCAATGTCAAGGCAAGATGTCACATACCTCACAACAAAGACGACATCCACACCCGACGAGGATGCCATGCAGGAGGCTCTCATTGCGAAAGCAGCGGCAGCAGATTACTACAAGGAGCAGGCGATCCGTATGCAATCCATGCTCGTGTTGCAGCGATTATACTGCAACAAACTGCGTCGTCAGCTTCAAGCGAAGGAAGAAGAAGGGGCAAGGAGGTATTCTACAAGACGGCTTACCTCATTTGATGACACATTCTGCCGTGATTCGAGCCATCAAGGAGCACGAGGATGCAAAGGCGAAGGAGGTGTGTGACAAGGAGGAGAGGGCTGCCCAGCAGCTTGAATACGAGGAGCGGATGGCAGCGTGGCAGGCACATGAGGATGGTCAGGAGGCTAGGAATGCGGCACTGTATCGCCAGTTTCAGGAGGATGCAAACAAGTGGACAGCAGCGCGAGTAGCAGCGAAGGAGGCGGGCCGCAAGCTGAAGGATTGGGACAAAGCCCATCCAAAGCCTTTGCGTTCGAATTACAAGGAGGCCCGGGTAAAACCCCCAACCAAGAAGGCGTGGAAAGATCCTGAGGAGGATCCTGAGGAGGATGTGGGTGGCGATGGTACAATAGACGAAGAATAGAACAAGTGTTTATTGATTGATCGCATCGGACCGAAGATAACTGAGCTGCATGACACAGCCACCGGCAACGGTGTGACACTGTACAACTGCCCGGTTTTGCCCAAAAAGGGTACCCCGGCATGGATTTACTGACAGCGTGTCCATTTCTCACCCGACGACATTCAAATTGCACACCGACCTAGTTTCGACATATAGGCAGCTCATATATACAGAAATGAACAAGAGTTTCATCTATGATGAACAGTAGAGGGCATTTTCATTTTTGCTGTACAAGAAGGCAGTGAATTACTGTAATCGGCATGATCTGTCAGTGAGCCCAAGGCTCCAGGCTCTGGGCTCCGGACTCTCCCAACCGGCTGGATACCCTGACTTGTTGAGTAATTGAACTGAGAGTTGAGATGTGCACTGCCATGATTCGTGGGCTCCTGCACCTTGTTCCCTGCGACTGCTTCAGCCTGATGAACGACGATCTCTTCAACACTTTGTTACTATCTCACAAATGGCCCAGAGAGGGAGAAGTTGAGAATGCCTGGTGCAGTGGCTAATATTCCCGGGCCAGCATGTTCAAGAGTGCGTCTTCCGCAAGCGAGGATTTAGGAAGGTCATAACAATTATTCCTATGTCCACAGAATAGGCTCTTTTTGACCTGAGAGTAATACTGGACCATGGATAGGCTCGAAATGCCTGGCCGTCCTCCCAAAGGAAGTGCATTGAGTATACTGCAGACCAGCCTGCCTCCCGCTTTGTCATCTGTGACAGCGATCAGTGTCACGCTAAGTTTGTTTTCTCTCCCAACCTCCACTATGGTGTACCACTGCCTCAAAGCAAAAGCACACTTTGTCCTCAAATTTTGGGACAACAGAAGCGACCTCATGCCATACACACTTTCATTATAACAAGTCACACCTTGAACTAATTGTCCCTTTTGGGACCTTGAGCTATGATCCTGGTCATCTGTTCAGCATACTGGACTCTCCCTCACCCTGGTAGTCTTTGCCCCTAACCTAATCCGAGGCCCTAGTCACCGTGCATGGGAAACAGATATTCGAAGGAGCACTCTTCCTTTCTCCCCTCATGGTGTCCCAAATCCCACCAGAACTCAATGGAGAAATCATTTCCTGGCTCCGGGGCGACAAAGACGCTCTCCGAGCCTGCTTGCTTGTCTCACGCGCGTTTACACATCTCAGTCAGGAGCAAATATTCTCCAAAATAATCCTCTGAGCACCGTGGGGCCCAGGAAAGGGATACAAGTGGCCTGTGGAATAGGGGAGTGTGAGGGGCTTCGCACGTCTGCTGGATGCATCGCCACACCTTGCACCATATGTGCATTGCCTCGAACTCAACGATCAAGTGCTGGCGCCTACCGATTCTTCCCTCTCCTCTGTGCTTGCAGTCAAAGGATGGCTTGTGGAAGATCAGAAGTTAATGTCATGCGTTCCCCATCTTCAGCATTTAAAAGCGCTGTCGATAAACTACCGGGCAGCTGGGTTCGCCACCAATATGTCTGAAAGTCTGAAGTCTTGCATTATTGGGATAATGCAACTTCCCAGCCTCGTATGCCTTCATCTAAGTCAATTCCCACTTCCTATTCTCGACTACTCCGTGAATGTCCAGCATCTCAGCATCAATCCACCTCTTCAACTCGATTCAGGGCTGTCTCAATCATGTAGTCCGCAAGTGTTGCGAATATTACCCTTGGAATCTTTGAGTATCAGAACCTCTCAATTTTCCGCCTTTGTTGACCTATTTATTTCCGAGGGTAGATTCGATATCCACATGCTCAAGAAATTGACCGTTCATGTGGACATGGCATTTCTGATTGAAATGGTACACAGACACCATGCCGTCTGGCGCCTCCTTGAAGAATGTGCTGAGACTCTGGAAGAATTCGTCTTTTATCCTGGCACTGAGGAAAGTAAGTACCACATGTGTTGAGACACCCGCGTTACAGCTATTCGCGGAACATAGGGCACAGGCCGATTTTTTTCCAAAACAGGTCAAATTGATGGTTTGAGCGAGGTTGAGGGTTGTTCGTAGAATAGCTTCGTCAGTTTATGTCCGTTTGCAACAAAATTATTATCGTTGGATTCACATTCAAATTCTGCATCGAATAGTATACAATATGTGGCAGGAATTTGGCAATATGTTGAAGCATTCTGTCCATGTTCATTTTGCAGCCCCTTGACAAGTTGGCCACAAAATTGAGCACTTTCATCACCACTCTTCCAATGTTTTGTATCCAGAAGAGATTCCCCTATGTAGGATACACAATTCAATAAATATATCCCCAATATGCGCAGGATAGCATCGCCCAGACTAAGTGCTGGTTGAGTGCTCCCCCAGTGGTTTTATCTAGACATATAACGACCTGGAACTTCACATCCTTTGCGAAATAGACAAAATTTCCGACGCATCAACAGTATATCCACGAAAATGCAAGGACTAACAGGGCAGAGCAGCTATCTGCAGCCATCTCTGGACATGGGTAGGGACAGTGTGTCAGTGTCTGGGTGCCTCATAAAAAGTTCATTTCTTTTCATCTCGCTTTTCCCCTAAACTAAACACAGAATACCAGTAGTGTAGTGCAAGTAAATAAGGAATGATATGGGGCAAGGGAGAAGCTTCTAGGTTGGATTACCGAGATCTAGATACATGGGTGGCGAGCGATGGTGGCGTGGCCCCTCTGACTTCACCCAGAGTATCAATCCATGCCCTGTTCTTCACCATTTCAATGTACAAGAGGTTTAGTTATGATACAGCTTTGTTCAAAGGAAAGCCAACTCACGAGGAGAGCTCTAGAAAAGCATATGCCTGCTACTTCATCAGAATCCCCCTCAGGTCAATGTTCTTCTCATTCCTTGGCCCTACCACGACTTTCGCAACACTATTTGACGCAGAATTTTGATACGAGTCCAACAATGATAATTTTATTCTGAACGGACATGAACTGACAAAGCTATTCTACGAACAACCCTCGACCTCGCTCAAACCATCAATTTGACCCGTTTTAGAAAAAAATCAGCCCGTGCCCTATGTTCCGCAAATAGCTGTAAAGTCTGACCATATAACCAGCTGCTGAAGAGGACACCACCACAGAACCAATCAACACCAGCATCCTTACATCTTTGAAGGCGCTCACTATTAACATAACTTATTTTCTATCAGATGATGGACTGCACTGGTGTGGGAACCGACTTTATATGTGGTCAAAAAGGCATGATAGGGGTGTTAAACTTTATATACATGATTTTTTTGTGTCAAAAAAATTCATATAAAGTTACAATAAAATCTTCCTTTCCCTTTGTAACGACCGTGCCGGATGGGGTGGGGACTTGGCTTCAGCTGGACGGAAGGGGCAGCTGCGCCACCACGCAACGTCTGGGTGTCCCCGATTTCAGATGAGCAGGGAGGAGCTGGATTCCGGCAGTGAACTAGAGCAAAGGGGGTATGTCGAGTTCAATATTCCGACTGAGGAATCTACTACTGTACATGGGTATTTATGCTATGTAGGATAATGGACCACAATTATGTAATAGATAACTTAGCCGGGACAAGGAGAACAATGAAGGACAATGGGACAATGGCTGGGAGACACAATGGAGTGAGCCGGAAACATGGCTCGCCTCGGAAGTGCCTTGGAAGCACACGGCTCATTCCCAGATGTCTCGGAAGCGTCCCGGAAGAGCACAGCTCATTACCACAAGCCTCGGAAGCTGGATACAGCCTCAGGAGCCAGATAATTGTGCTGGGAGCCAGGGACGGGTCGTGACACCCTTGCTCATAATTTTCCGAAAATCATCACCTTTGAGGTAATTAGTAATGACTAAATTTACCCATCCTTTTGTTGCTCCGGAAAAGACAATAAAAGCGCGGAATTTGGGACGACAAAAAGGATTGACATAAAGGATTCAGGGACACTATAAAAGGAAAGCCTAAACCCTTTATATCAACACTTTATGTCCGTCTATAATTGTTAGGCAATTGATGCCTTTAATTGTGAACAAAATTTAATATAAAGGGCTGGGCTTTCCTTTTATAGTATCCCTGAATCCTTTATGTCAATCCTTTTTGTCATCCCAAATTCCGCACTTTTATTGTCTTTTCCGGAGCAACAAAAGGATGGGTAAATTTAGTCATTACTAATTACCTCAAAGGTGATGATTTTCGGAAAATTATGAGCAAGGGAAAGGAAGATTTTATTGTAACTTTATTTGAACTTTTTTGACACAAAAAAATCATGTATATAAAGTTTAACACCCCTATCATGCCTTTTTGACCGCACATAAAGTCGGTTCCCACACCAGTGCTGGCAGGCAGCCCATTTCCTTGGTTGATCTCCTTCCTCACCAAACTTTCCAAGGGTTTGGATGGTCATCCACTCCGAGATTTCACATTGCAGGTCCAGTACGATGATATTCCAGACCAGAGCCAAGCCTCGCTGTGGAAGACCCTGACAGATTTCCTCGTATCTGGGATTTTCCCAAATCTCAAGAGGGTGAACTTTGAAGTTTCTGCCACCGAAGAAGCCAAAGGATTAGATACTGTCATTGATGCCACCTATAAAGAGTATGTTGCCGAGTTACAGCAGAAGGAAGGGCTCATCGTGAGCACCGTCAAAATGCACCACCTCACAATGGACCGCCATGGTCTGTCTGATCTTCCACTTTTTTTGTGCTCCTTTCTTATCGTGCCTGCAGAATATCGAAACTTCCATATCTTCACCCCAAACCCAGACTGGGCCTCAAAGTAGTGGTGTCAAAGTTTGGTCCTGAACTTTGGTTCAAACCTGAACCAGCTAGAACCGAACTCGATGTTCGGTCCAGGGTTTGACGAAAGTGCTGAACTGGACCAAAAGTCCAGTTCTCGGTTCAGGCCCCACTGAACGGGTTTGAACCTGTTTGAACCTGCAAGCGAAAACCAGCAATAAAAGGGTGTTTTTGAGCTGGATTTCAAGCAATTTCGTGTGGATTTTGCATGGGAATAGTTGGGAAAAAATGATTGCCCACCTTCGTGTATATTTTAGGGTATGTAGCTTCTGTATCAGGCTGTGTAGCCACTCTCAGCAAGCCCCGACAGCCCCTATCGTCCACATCAACGAAAGACCGCCTACAGAATCTCACTCAAAGCTACACACCACAGTGTTCTACAATTTATTCAAGCACCCAGTAGTACTTATAAGTAAAGGTAAAAGTGCTTTGAAGTGAATTTCCTGCCAAAAAATTTTT
>CACVBS010000002.1:69945-115233 GCA_902728275.1 Cyclocybe aegerita
CTTCCATATCTTCACCCCAAACCCAGACTGGGCCCCGAAGCCATTCATTCTTTGAGAGTCGTCCGATGCTGACTCGAACACGGACGACAATTGAGTGCCCGATGTGTTGAGAAATTTGTTTCACGGTTTGTTTATATCTTGAAATCTGCTTTTATTGAATGACTCAGGATACAATGTTCTACATTCATCCTCTCGTGTACCCATTTCCTCTTCTTGGTATCCGTTTCATCTATCCTGTGAATTTGTTCCATTCTCCCGCTGTATTTTGTTACACCTCTCTGTATAAATTTAAAATACGTCCTCCATTCCTTGAACCTTCGTCATGCTGGTTCTTTGTGCTGTATGCTATGAACTCAGTCAAAAGTATGATCAGTACCTTAAGTACTACCAAGGCAATCTACCGCAAGACAAGTCGGGATAGCACAATAACCTGCAATTCTGCTTGATTTGCATCAGGAGATCTGGGAATTGGAGCAAGTGCAGCATTGCGAGATGCACAAATTTTCTTACGGACGTTGGGAAGTGTTTGTGAGTTCCGTCGGAAAGGTCTTGTGACTCGAGAATTAGTGATGAATTGTGACATATGTTCACCTTCCATCACGCCCAGCCTTTGACTGCGACCGCCATGACACCGTCATTCCCTCAAGAACTCAAAGAACAGATCGTAGACACCCTCTGGAACGACAGAGCCACATTAAAATCTTGCTCGCTCATATCACGTACTTTTACTCCCCCTTGCCAGCGGCACCTATTCTCCAAAATCATCCTGCAAAGTCCACGGAAGACTGATGTTCGCTGGCCATTGGAGGGCGGGAGCTCCAGGAACTTTGAACGCCTGCTCAACGTGGCACCACATATCGCAGAATATGTGGCCTGTCTGGAGATCTTCAACCCGTTTGCTGGAGATAAACCCTGGATCGTTGAAGAAAGCACATTGGTATCCTGTCTGCTCCACCTCAAGCATCTGAAGGCGCTGGTACTAAACTACGATCCATACTGGGAGAGCCTCCCGGAACAACTCCGATCTTGCCTCAAAGATGCTATGCAATTGAAAAGCCTCGTCTACGTTGAATTCTTCTGTCCTCCCCCACCTGCCCTCAAATTCGGCCCAAATGTCAGGCATATTGCCTTGCTAAAAACCTATATTGCAGATCCAGATTCTTTCCCTGGAATGGTTGCCCAGAATGATACGCCTCTCCTGCTAACATCGTTCAGTGTTTGGTGTCCGTTCGCCATCCACGATTTTATGAGCGGGACAACAGTCTTCAGCAAGCTCACAAAGCTTGTTGTCGATTTGAGTTTGATTAGACTGGAGTCCCATGGCAATGTGTGGCCCCTGATTCGGGCCTGCGCAGTGTTGCTGGAAGAATTTGTGTTCAGTCCCTGCCCTGCACTCAGTATGTCCTCCTCTGTTACCTATATCGCTTTTTGAAGAGCCCGATGAGTAGCTAAGGACCTGAATGTCACTGGTGCTGGAGAAATAATAGATCCAAGCATCCTCACATCGTTACAGCGCCTCTTGGTTCATCTGACAGACGCAATATCTGACCCGTTTCCATGGCTCGTTTCTTTCCTCTCCAAGCTCGCCTCGCCTCTCCACCCTCTTAAAGAACTCACGCTACACATATCATTCCAGTTCCTGGGCCCTCTCCTTTATCTCTCTGCCTGGAAGGCATTCTCCGATTTCATTCTCACAGATCCATTCCAGAAACTCAGCAAAGTCAACTTTGAACTTTCGATGGAAAGTCCCATCTCCGAGGGATACTCGGATGTCACCTACGGTATTCTCCGATGAGATACATTCTTCACGAAACTGTGTCAGAAGGAAGGCTTGGACATGACACTCTCGAGTGTTTCTACCCGTGCAGCAGGTTCGCCTCTATTCCATCAGCACCTGTTCTGTTATCGACTCTTGTTACAGTATTTCAAGCACGTCAATCCATTGCGCCAGACCCGGCTTGGGTAGGCTCACCTTCTTTACCTCCCCCTAGTCCTAGCCACCTTCCCTAAACACTGGTATTTGATATTTCTTTTCCTTCTTGTCTCTTCGTGGACACACTGTGGAATTTGGTCAGCTGCAGGACCTTCCAGCCATGTACAACCACACTCCAAATTGTCCGGAGTGGCATGACATCCCTTTGATTTTACTTGGATGTCCTCCTATGTACTTAGCTATGAAATTTCTGGCATACCCGAACAGTCCATCGTGCACCCTCTACTCAGTAATAGTTGTGTCCATCAATGACCCTGCCTGAGCTGCCCATACAATATAAGTAGCCAATAAGTCATGCAACACCCATGCCTGCTTACCGTTCTACCATCATGTTCCCTGAAATCCCTCAAGAACTCAAAGACAAAATCATCAGCAACCCGCGGGGCTACAACCCCACCCTCAAGTCCTGTGCACTCGCCTCACGGGAATCCACCCCCATTTCCCAGCGACAGCTCTTCTCCACAATCACTCTACGGGGCCCTTGGAAGAATGAAGCGCACTGGCCATTGCACAGCGGGAGTGCAGAAAACTTTGAAAGGCTGCTCGAATCGTCCCCGCATCTCGCAGAATACGTAACCTGCCTCAAAATCCTCGACCGTCCGTTGCCAGGAAGCTTGCCCGACAAACGGGAAAAGGACCACGGCCCCTGCCTCAGAACGGAATGGTTTTCCACAGACGAAGCATTGCGGGCGTGTCTCCTCCGCCTTAAACGCGTGCAAGCGCTACTCATAAACTACCGCGACGATCTCCATACAAAATATGAGAACCTCCCATCAGAGCTCAAGAGGTGCCTCAGCGCGGTTCTGCGGCTCGAAACTGTTGTCTACATACACATGTCCTGCTTTCCCCTTTTCCTCCTCGAACTCGGCCCAAATCTGAAACGGATATCCTTTGAAGGGCCAGTTCTGCTCATTCATCCATCGAGGTACCCCTTGAGGAGCGCAGATGCACTGGTAACTCCCTCAATATGGCTGGAATCGTTCAGTCTTGTAGAGTATGTCGCCCCGACGTCAGCTTCTTCATCGAGATTATCACAAACGACAAAATATTGGACTTCAGCCATCTGAAGAAGCTCGTCGTTGATGCACGGATGGATGGCACGAGGTACTATGAGAGCGTACAACGCCTCCTTCAGGCATGCGCACTCGAGCTTGCTGGAGGACTTCATCTTCTATCCTTGTTCAGGCCTCATTAAGTTCAGCTCAAAACTCTTCCGCCGTCGCCTTCTCAACTAGCGAGCCACTGAGCAGCCTTCGAACACGGGGCCGCTTCTGAAGACAGGATAGACGCAAATGCTTTCAAGTCTTTATGGAGCCTTACTATTCATCTATTATTCTTGGAAGGCCACAGGGAAGACTTGGAGTACATTGAGACCAAAGACTCGTTCCCCTGGCTCCTTTCCTTCCTCTGCAAGCTTGCAACATCCACCCATCCCCTTACGGAGCTCAATTTACATCTGTACTACGAGTTCTTTACCCTCGAGTACATTGAAGACGAGCACCTCGATTCCTGGAAAATATTCGCAGAATTCCTCCTCGCCGACCACTTCCCAAACCTCAGGAAAGTAAATGTCGAGATATCATCCAAGCCGAGTGGGCACACTCGCGTAGCTGTCAAAGTGCTTCAGCAAGAGAAGGGCATTCAGGAGCTTTTGGATAAGGAAGGGATGGATGTGACCTTGTTGGAACTCCAAACAGTGAGTCGCTAACTTCCCCATCTACTTTATTTACGGAATGCATCCTCTCTAGATTATCACATCATCCACCCCATTGCGCCTGATCCAACGTTGATAGCGTAATCAGTTCATTTCCTTTTCGGAGTTATGTGGCGCATTCATGAAGAACACACCCGGAACAGTTACAGCGGTTCCAGAAAGTAATGGGATTCGGTCTTTTTTTCTTTGCGCGTTCTCTAAATAGAAATTGAAGCCATTCCCTTTTATGGACAGGCTGTGCACTTGAGTCCCATGGCTACGGCTATTGCATCGTCGCCTCGCCTTATCTCCCTGCTGCCACCTGCTTCGTCGTCGACACATGGGATGCCTTCTGAAGGTCCAGAAAGCACCCTTCGCATCAAAGAAGACATCCAAGATCTTGTTGCTGGCAATCCACACCATGAGTTTTAGCCATGTCCAGCTATGCATATATTCACTGAGATTGGGCAGTTGAAAAGTGGTTCGTCGGCACTCCTGCCACCATGGAGAAAAAGCGCAAAGCCCAGGCCACCAAGGAGAAAAAGCAAAAGAAGACAAAGAAGTCTCAAGAGAACGACATTGCTGCTCCTGCTGCTTGTCCCTCTCAGTCTTGCTGAACTGTCTCAAAGGATGCGTCTGATGCTATTCTTTCTGATGTCCAGAATGAGGCTGACAACAACGACAACATACAAGAGTCCGGGGAAGATGAAATCTCTTCTGTTGCAAGTGGGGAAGAATTAGCTGCACCTCCTGCAAAGAAAGTGAAGGCCATTCCTGAAGTTGCAGTCTATGTCGACATCGTTACTCCTGCTCATGGTGTAAAGCAAAAGGAATCCCTGACCACCTGTGGCCCTTTCTTCTTCACTGTTGAGACATCCCACAATGAATTCCTTCAGTCTGTTGTTGCCTGTGCTGCAAGTGGCACTCATGTTCCTTCTATCAACGCAATCAACCAGTTGCAGCTTTTCTGGAAACTCAATGTCCCCGCTAACGACAAGAAGAAACCTCTGGCAAATGTGCAGGGGTATCGGGCCCTCATCTTGAAGGTTGCTGCACTACTCAACAAAAAAAGGATGTGATGGTCACTATTATCTTGCTGCCTTGAAGAACATTCCGTCTGTGAGTTTTTCATTACTCTCCCCTTCATCTCCATTTCCTCAGCACCCCATAGACCTCTGCTACCTCTTCTGCACATACTGGAGAGCATGGAGACAGTGATGAGGAGGAGCTTCAGGATGGGTCAATTGGGTCGTCTGTCCGAGAACAAAAGGTGCGTCTCCATTGTATTTGCTCATGTCACACTTACTGATGATAATGCTAGGCTGTCATTGGCCATGCTAACACAGGAGTCATTGAACAGCTTTGGCAGCTATATCCAGTGGGATCCAATCCATTATACCCAACCAAAAGGGTTTACACCAAAGATGGTCATTCATGGGAGTTGAATGATTTATGCCTCCAGGTTTGGGCTATGCATCTGGTATGAGTGTTTGATAATCTTGCCCTCACTTCATGCTGATGGCCTTGGTAATCTAGATGGCTGACCCACCTACAGCGACTCTTGATGCCCCACCAGTCAGTGCCCACTTTTCTGAATCCCAAAAGCTTCGTGCGCCGGCAACAACACCTGCATCAACTGCTGCAGTCACCTCTGGCGTGCCCCCCATTGGTGCCACTCAACCTCAAATGCCTCAAATGCCGTACAGCTACCCCCCTTATCCATTCTATCCTCCATACCCATATTCGCAATATCCGCCACCACAACCACACGGCCTGAACCCTCACAACCACCTCTTCCATGCTGTCCGATCTTGAACCCCAGTTCCCACTGCAGGGCCCAGCACACGTCCAGCTGAGGGGGGTGGTTCTGCTCCAGGATCACCTCTCAAAATAACACTGACTTGTCCAGTCTTGTTGGGTGAATTTTGTGAACATTATGAGGTTGAGGAGGACGACCAATGTTGCTTGGCGGTTCTCTGATATCAACCTGGAGATCGACGTATCAAAAAGCTTGAATGTGAAGACTGGCAAGGACATGCAGGGTTTTCGAAGCTTGCTTGGGAGGATGTCCTGTCCAAACACAAGGTCTTTGTCCGTGATGTCAAGGCTGGAAGCTGGGTCTAAGGTATTCTCATGTCTTCTGTTGTGTTACTGCTTTTGTTGCATTCATGTTTCCTTCTCAAATCATTCTCAGCTTCCAGTGCATGTGTATACTGTGTTTTTGCCCTTACGTCCCCCTGCACGACCTCTGTATCTGTAGTCTTCAGCTTCTCATCTCTGTCTGTTACTGTGCTTGTCTCCAAACTTTAGAATACCTTTGCGATGATTCAAACTCAATTATAAATATTGTACAGTAGCTGTCTCTTGTTGCAATACATTATGGATTCCAGATGTATCCTGCATGATGAAACCATTGAAGAGCCTTTTCCTGTGTGATACATCCACAGGCCTCTACCAACGCAAGCTCTGGGTTTTCATGGGCTCTAATGTCAAACCCATAACAACAAAGAAAGGCCTTTACTGTGTCAGGATCAGACTGAAGAACATGATCATGATATGACTCTGATCACCCACATAAGCTGAATGATTCCTCTATTGGGTTGAGATCAGGGGAGTATGGGGGGAGGTAAATAAGCAGGCAACCTAAAAAGATGTTATTTGTGCAGCTGCGTTGGGATTGAGTAAAAGTACCAGCAGCATTGATGATGTCAACAAGCTCAATATTGTGGTGAATTCGACAGTTGTCCATGATCAGGATACTTCATCTTCCTGGATATGGGTTTGTTTCAGGGAGCTGAATGGTGGTAAGATCAAAAGACACTCAAAAAAAGGATAGAAGTTGCACTGGAACGACATACCACTTGCTCAACAATGTAATCACGGAATTCATCTGCATTGAAAGAGCCAGGGACAACGTGTGTAGAAATATAACCTTCTGTTGACATGGAAGCAGCCATAGAGTACCTATCTCCACAAACAAAGTTGTCGATGAAGTCAGCTTGTTGTCCAGAGAGCGCAAGTCCATAATGCCGAGCTGTATCGTGATCATTCTTGCTCATTTCGTCGATGAACAGAAATTCGTCGCCAGTGCCTGCAGAGTGGTCATGGATGACCTCCATGAACTCTGCCTGGACCTCTTCATCCTGTTCCTTTGCGATTTTGTGCAGCAGCTTTCTCGTGAGGCCAGCATCTTGCAGGTTTTTGTGGAGTGCACTCTGGGAGATTGCAATGTTGTGGTTGATAGCAAGCCACCAGATAAGCTGATCAAGATAGGTGTCAGCCTCATTGTGATATACCTCCTGGATAGCAGTGAGAACAGCACAAACAATGATCCTCAGGTGACCAATAATGGGAGAACGAGGGCGGTTGACAGTCTGGAGCTCCGAGAAGATTGCACGCCATCAGTAAAGGCTTGTCCGAGAGACACATAAGCACTCAACAATCAATGGTATGTCCCATCCAATCTCCCAAAGCCTAAGAGCACATTCTTTGAGGTCCGCGCTGATTCTTCGGTTGACCATCACCGTAGACGACGTTTAGGAGGAGTGTGAGCCGCTGTGGTCACACCGTCACAAGCCTCTCAATTAGGAATTTACACGATTTCTATTTAGAGAACTCGGAAAAAAAAATGACGGAATCCCATTACTTTCTGGAACAGCTGTAATGAATCCAATCTCGACACTGTACGAAACGAATACGGATTAATACTACGTAGACGTCATCCTATCTGTTTCCCAGCATTCCACTGCGCTGAGGATCAACATTCCCGAGAAACGGATGAGCCCTAATCTTCTAAACTCGACGCTGGCGAGACCCAGTTAGGGCTTCTCTGCCTGGGGGAGACAGGAAAGTCGCCGTTGTTCCTCCAGAAGCGTGCCCAAGCAGTTACAACATCTCCTTCAATAAACCCAGGATTACGCAGACGCATCCTGAATTCGTGTCTCCTTCCGAACTGCGTCGAAACCATCTTCACCTTAACTACGCCATCGCCAAGGAACGTGAGTGTCCCTTCCTCGACGCTTCCCTTCCGGGTCTTCAACCCGGACTTGTCCTCTGCGCACCAGTAGAATTTTATCTCCTCGCCGACTCGTACGGAGGAGTTTTTCTTCTGTGCACGGACGACGGATTCGAACTTCTTGTTGTTGAAGTGGCCCCAGAGCTCTGAAGAGACTTTATCGGTGACGAGTGTCAGCGAAAACTTGCAGCCGTTGAGCCAATCGCGCTCTCCCATGTACTCGCTGCGGTGTTCTGTCTTGTATGTCCCTATCCAGGCGTCTATTGTACCCTAGTCGGCGGAGACAGTCAAGCCTGAAGTGGAGAGGCGACAAATTGTACGAGTCGACGAACCTTTGGTTTCTTCCTTTTCTCCTTGGTGACCTGTTGGGTCGACGTATCGATTGGAGCGAAAGGCAATGCTACTCCAGGAATTCCTTGCGACGGAACGCTGGCCGACTGTGGCGTGGGGCTGAGGTTTTCTTTCTCTTCTTCATCAGTCCCGCGCCCGACCCCTCCTCCACGGGCGCTTGTGATGGTCTGCTTCTGCTTCCTCTTGGCCTCGGAGATATTAACCTCTGAATCAGAAGAAAGCTTCACCCTCTTTCGTCCTCTGACGTTCGCCGCTTCTTCACTGTTGGTGTCGCTCCTCGCCGGAATGCTTGCTAATAAATCATTCGACCCCTCCGTGAGTGCGCCCGGGATTTCGGTTGTCAAAGATTCAGCCACAGCGCTCGCCTCTGTTTCTGAGGCTCTCGAGACGCCAGTGGGGACGCGGACGCTCGATCGCCTGTCAGCAGGACCAGCCGACGCCTCCTTCGCTCGGAGGCTCTTCCTTCTAGGCCTCGAGCTCCTGCGCAGCTCTGGTACTTCGGGAGATGGCCTCATTTGAGACTCAGCGCTATCCACCACGGCGGCCTTGTCCTTTTCCAGTGCGCAACACGTCTCCACCTTGCCAGAAGCGGGTTCGGGGGGTAGGGGGCGCCATTCAGTTTCGTCTGGGGTATTCATGGTGAGAGCTCGATGTTGACCGGGAGGGGAACAGTAAAGAAGAGTGCAAGTGGCTTTTGCGTCGAGTTACTTTCGTGGTCGCTTTAAACAGAGAGACAGGTGGGCTTGTCTTTGTCTGTCCGTCGTTGGTGGCATGTTTACTCAAAAGAGTGTTGCCCAAGGCGGGCCAACACGCGGTCAAAGAGCCAATCGAGTGACCATGGTAAGGAAAGGGAATCGACTAGGCGACGGGTATACTCTATGCATCCATCAGGTTGAGATGTCTCTTTAGTGTTCTTGACAGCGGATTTGTGCGTATCCAAATGCTCATACCACGGCCGACTCGGAAGGCGAGACACAGCCAATGCAGCCAATCCCGGAACCGCATAGCAATCGCGCTTGATGTAGCCCTGGTCGCTTATGTGGCACAGATAATATGCTTCATAACTGAGAGTCCTGCTCTTGCGTTGGATAGATCATTGAGTCTGTATACGATACGCAATCAGAACCAATCAATCCTTCATCTATGATCTCAAAAATGCTTGATATTTGGAAAATACATACAGAGTCAAACCATGCCATGCGATGATGCCCATCCCACATCCCAACCCCCGAATCGGATAGCATCGAAGCCGCCACGGATGCCCCCTGCTAAATGGGTTCACTCGGTCGCCTTTTTCTTCTTGTCTTCTACGATGTCAACGTTCGCGATAGGTACTCCCTTGAGTACCCCTTCGCCCTTCTCGAGGATCTCGTACACCTCATCGGCAACGTCGCCTTGAACGACGATCTCATCCAGTCCTTGGGCGTTCTTCGTGACCGATGCTCCCGTAGCGAACCGTCCTGCAAGCTGTTTGGCAGCCTTCTTGAGATCGATTGAGAAGGCTTCCAACCCGTGGATAGCGGTTACGTGTTTGCGTTTGGTGCGCTCTATCCGCTTGATCGTCACCTGGATTTGAACAAGGTGCAATGAGACGAAGGCAAAGCGAGGAAGAAGGGGACACGCACCTGGGATGCCATTTTCTTCTTCAGTGCAGCATCGGCTTTGGCCTCAGCCTTGGCCTCTTTCTTCGCCGTATCTTTCTCGAGTTTCGTTTGGGCCTCAAGACTAAGGGTACCGATTTTGGCTTGCAGGGCCTCTGCAGCAAAGGAAGGTTCAATACGATGGCGTCAGGGAGAAGAGAGAAGGTAAGATGCACCTTCTGAGTAGAACTTGTCGTACAGATCTGGGTGCTCCTCTTTCAACCACTCTTTGCACCTTGTAAGGCTTGACCCGAATTCGCAGTATTCCAGGGGGAAAGAGCAAACTGTGGAGGAGATGGATCGTTCAGCTTGTGCCCATTCCACCATGGCCGAGATGAGAACAGATGACGAAAACTGCAAGGAACGCGAAACAAGACGAACGATGAGAGGCGGAAGGCAAAATATCATAGCAGCCTTTAGCTAGAATTATTCAGAAACCGTACCTTGACAATAGAGGACCTGTACAGGTGGTGTAGGTTCCTTTGCTGGTTCTGCAGGCTGCGAGGACGAACCAGCTTCTCCTTCAGCTGCTGCTGTTCGTGGGGGCGATTGTGCGCGCTTTTTGCCCATCGTGTAGGATTTTTGAATGAAAGGGCCTAGTACTAGTAGTAGATTCAGAGAGTGTCAAAAGACAATCGGTGGCAGTCACACCTCCGTGATTGGATCGATGGTGTAATCTTATCTTATCAAAGTGGTAAGAGGCGCAAACAATTTTATCCTATGTAGTCACTATGTGAACCTTAAAATACAGTAACGATTTACCCTACGCATGATACAAATGGTGGTACTGGAGCAAAGTCGTAAGCATAGTGGAGTCCGAATTTTCATATCCAATTAATCGAGCTGGTCAATGGCGTAGTAGCGGGTGACGAGCTCAGCGAGTTCTCGTGCTTGCTGCCGGGTGGCGGCGATGGTAGCGCCAGCACCAGCAACGTCGGCGGCAGCGCTGACCCTCTTGGAGGTGAAATCTTGACCCTCTTGGCGATAGCACGGAAGGTAGGCTCCCGGAGAGCAAGCTCCTCCAGGTCCTCGAGCTCGCGTGCAGACAACTCGAAGTCATCGAATTTCTCGCGCTTCTGCGGCTGCTGGGAAGCGGCGGTAACGGTTGCAGCAGCACCTGCGACATCGGCGGCGGCACCCACACGACCGGAGGTGAATACTTTCTTGACCTTCCTTGCGATGGCACGGAAGGTGGGCTCCCGAGCGATCAGCTCATCGAGTAGCTTGAGGTCGCGCTCGGAGAGGTCCAACTCATCCAATTCGCGGCCAGAGAGGGCCCACGCCGCAACCTTGACTGCACCACCAGAGATCTTCTTGGCGGCGCCGAAGATCTTGCCGAAGGTGGGCTCACGAACGGCGAACCCAAAGCCTCGAGGTCGCGGGCAGACCGGACTTTGTGGTGGCTGTAATCGTTCCGGCGGCAGCGGCAACATCAGCAACAGCAGCGACCCTGTTGGAGGTGATGTGCTTTCCAACCGCCCTCAAGGCAGTACGGATACGGGGATCACGTCTAAGTGAGCAGAATAAGCAAACAGATCCATCGAGGGGAAAACAACTAAACTTACGCAGACAGGTTTTCGTAATCAGCGGTGATGGGTGCAGCCAAGGAGGGAGCAGCGAGGAGAGCAGCGAGGAGGACGGAGGAGGTGATTTGAACCATAATGAACGTAAAGGTCGTTAAAGAGGATTTGTTAGAGTGGAGGAGGATGGGGTTGCGATCAACGCAGCGATTGATTGGATATGATTCGGTTTGTGAGGGTGAGACCAGCTGAAGACCCAGAGCAGCGTTCGTGTTGCTTTTATATCCCATGCCCCTGTGCATTCGGCATTGTAGATTAACCGCTTTCACAGGACGTCGTGAAGAAGACAAGTCCACGATCGGCGAGAAGTCCCTTTTTTGGTATGTGGCGAATGATCAATGTCCGGGATTTGCCATCAATCCCCTGTCCCATTGTAAGGATCGCCCCTATGACTATTGCTCTCAACCGCGTCTCCAAGAAAATTAAAATGTAGATGGGTCTCAAGCTAGATGCCAAGGTATACTGACAAAGGCTCGTTGTGAACACGCAATTCATGGAGTTATCCATCATCGTCCACGCGACATGGCGCAGCATCCACATTTGGCCTTTCTCCGACGGAACGAAATTGCATGTGTTCTTCAAGGAATTCAAGTTCTGAAGTGAAGCGTCGAAATCCCCGAGGGATCATCCTTTTTTTCTGTGGTCAAGGAAGTATCTTAGCTCCGCTTCATATGCGGCAGCGGTCTACGGCTACAGCCAGGCCTCCATTTGTTGTAACTCTTCAGGTACCCACTAAAAATGCGCCACTCTCTTAGCTTGTCGCCAAGGTGTTTCATAACGGCGTCACTGGTATCGATGTAAAAACATAATGAAGGGCAACTGACTCCGCCGCTAATGAAGACCGGACCTGAGAGTCTTGGTATCTGCGCAACGACTTATGGTCACAAGTTGAAGTCGAGGGTGGAATTCCTCCATATAATTGCTGGCTTAAAATGGAACGATTGAAAGCGTGATCTGTCCGGGTGCACATCAAGTTAGTTCTCCGAGGTTACTTCGGCCCCAGGGACTGGTCCCGATTAATAGGCCTCCAGTCTTAGTCTAAGGAAATAATCCGTGTAGACGAGTAGCGACTCTCGAGGTTAATCCACTGCTAGAAATTTCTAGTCAAAATGTTGACGAGATCCAATTGGTGAGGTGATGAAACCGAAGGTCAGTAAACAGAGTGGGCGCTTGAGGCTTAGCGCCGGCCGGGCCGGATATCCCGATGAACTTGCTCCCGCGCCCATGCAATCTTCGCCACATACAACACTCATCCGGAACTCTCTGGCTGCGCTCCCGAGAAATACTGTATGACCACGAGAGTCATGACTTCGTTACGCACCCGATAAAAAGTGGCCATGAGCACTCATCCTGTCAAACTTAAATTATCCATTGTATTTTTTTGTCGGCACCGTACCCCAACTACATCCACAATCTATTCCTCCCTGTATCAATATTGCGTGGATGATTCTTTCGATGATGTCGAAGGTTGCATGAATCACAGATGTTCTGTTTATTATGTACCTTTACGCCCCTGCAGAAACGCCCAACAGCCAGCCACTGCCTGATACATTTTAGTTGTCCAACAAACTGCAGAAAACTATGTTCGGTGGTGAAACAACCGGGTTATACATCTGGCTGCAGGTAAATAATACATCACATTGAACGGCACTAAAGGACAAACTACAATTACAACCTCCCACCAGTGTGTAGGAAGTAGTAGATACCCAAGAACAGAAGACAGTCATATATTCACGGGGAAGTGGATCGGTGCCGGTATTACAGTGAGAACGTAGCTCAATTCCTCGACGGAACGATGTGGAAACTAACCCGAGGTCAGAATTGCGCGTTCACAAATGAGGTTAGAACACTCACGCCTCGGACCTCCACTCTCCTCCCTGAGAAGCCTTCTTCTCCATCTCCGCAGTCCGATTCACCCATCCCGCCGGGTTTCCAGCGGTCGACAATATCGAATTCCGCTTGTCCGAGACGATCTTGAACTGCGAGCGTGATTCCGCAGACTTCAGCGAGGCCTCTTCATTCTTCTTCTTGAAAAGCTTTTGGAACCAGGTCGTCAATCATGAATGGCAAGTCCAAGAGGCAAAGGAGAGACTCACATCTTTGAGCACCTCAGTACGACTCTGGCCCTCGGTAACCTTCGCAGTGTCCATCCGATCACGGACGGCCACCAGCTGGCCGTCGACGTACTCGAGACCCGTCCTCAACGCGTCTTTGATGGCCTTCTGGATCTGCTTCTTGATGAGACCAGTGGCGAGTGGTCGGAGGGTCTTGTACAAGAAGTCATGCTTCGAGTCGCGGATGGCGAACTTGAGGTGTCGACTTTGACGTGAATGTCTTCGACCTTGAAGACAGAAGACTTGTCACGGCGGGTGGATACGAGGTGTACAGTTGCCTGAAAAAGAATAATTAGAATGAAGGGTGGGTGGAGACGATAATAGGAATGACGTACACTCAGCCCCTCTCCACCGAGAAGGACGTCAGCGAGACCAGAATCCTTCATCTTGGGAAGCCCAGTCTTCTTGTGGTAGTAGAATGCCACATCGCGCATATCGGCTTGCATTTGTTCGAAAGTGAGCGTCATGCGGTGGTGGTAGTCGTCGGTAATGGCGTTATAGGGCGAGAACTTGAGGAAGTTGTGCGCCTCAAGGGCAATGATGTTGGGGAATAAGTTCCGTCCTTGCAAAGTGAGGTTCTCAACGACGAGATCCAGAGACTCGTCGCTGTACTCGATTCTCGGGATTGGAATGTAACCGGCCTTCAATGCAACAATGTCATTAGGTATGCTGTAAGGCCATCGAGAAGAAATTCGTTACCTCGTCAATAAGGGTTGGCAGAATAACCTTGCGGATGTCGTTCCACAACTCCGGCTTGAACTTGAGACTGCCGTCGCCGTCGAACAACAAGTCCTTCGTGAGACGAGCCCAGTCTTCACCGAATTGTTTATTGAGCTATCACGAAAGCATCAGAATGGCAAAGCACTTGAAACTGAATCGAACGTACAGGATCGTCACCCATTGCCTTGAACCAGCCTCCAATACTGTTGAAGAGATTGTCGAACTCCTCGCGGTACTTCTCGCTATAGAATTGATGGCCGGTCTCGCGGAGGCGGTTGGCATAGTTGTTGCAATCAGGTTCGAGGACGTAGCCAGGCTCGAGCAAAACCTAGATGCATACAATGAGTTTTCGCAAAGGCGGACGACCGGAGATTAGTACCTTGCGAATGTAAAAGTTGACAGACTTGAACCATTCTCTCAACGACTCGTCACGGCGAGAATCGTCGATAAGCACGTTGATGGCGTCGATGACGGTGTCTAGCGACTTATTGTTCGCGAACCTCTCTAGGAGAGTACGTAGCTCAGAGATGCAAATATTGAGCTGTTTGTTCTGTTTAACGGTTGAACTCAACGTTGAGAGCAGGTTAAGAAATAAGAAGCATACATTAGTAACACCCTGAGTATGGTCTTTGCCCGCGACTGCAGCTGTACGACCGTGCTTGGCGTACTCCTCAACGAATCCAAGAAGCCATCGGACAGACTCTTGATAATTATCGTGTTTCTGGCATTCCATGATGACCTTCTTGCCGCGGAAGATGAACTGGTCGCGGCGCTCTTCGGGGAAGTATTCCTCGGTGAAGAATTGCTTGGTTCGGTCAACCTTCTCCCGTGCGGTATCCTGCTGCTCTTGAGGAACACGCTCGTTGAATCCGTCGCGGACATTGTCCTAGACATAAGAATGATGAATATATGCGCGACTTTCAGAACAGAAAACGTACTCGGAACTGCCTCATCTTATCCATAACGCCACGTTTCTTCGCCTCCGTCTCTGCCTCAGGATTCTCCGCGTCGGCGACCTCTTGAGCATGTGTCTGGGCATCCTCCCATGCCTTTCCCTTCACAGCGGCGACTTGGCTCTTCATCGTCGCGGTTTGACTATGCGCTTGGTCTCGAAGCTCACTCGCTGGTTGCTCTGTGCCATCCTCATGCCTGAGAATAGGTCCAGGATGAGCAGGGTGTTGCTGGACGGTCTTGTCGGTTCCTGGAACCTTGGTTTCGAGAACGGGAGTCTCGTTCGGACCTGCAACACGACCGCTCTCCGTGATGAACTGGTCGTTCGGAGCTGATTGGTCGACATTGCGAAGCTGACCCGCTGGCGGTGCAACCATCTCAGCAGCCTTGCTAGCACCTTTTGCCAGTAGGTCACGTCCGATGAGCGAGAAATCAGAGAGAAGTTTGCGGACTTCGGAATTGGTGAGGACAAGAGTGAGTAGAGTTCGTAGATGTTTGACTGCTATCGAAACGTCTGAATGTCTGCTCTAGACAAGGAAGCACAAGTAACGAACCTTCATCACCATCCGCTTTCGCTTTTTCACCGTCAACCGGAATCTTCTCGCTCAAATCGCCAGGTTTGAGATTGTCAACCTGGACGTCTCGCGTATGCCAAACAAAGTTCTGGAAGAGCTCATCTGCGTTCTTTTCTTGGACCATTAAACGAGCAGTGTTAATGATATCGCGGGTGTCTTGGATGAGCCTCTTTCCCTCAGAGGAGAGCTCGTCAATGCTGACAGGAGAGTGGTCCAAAACATATCGGAGAGTGCTGTCAATCTGAGCGTTGGCAGGGAGCTTGCCCTTACGAAACGCGTCAATGACTCCATAAAGACGAAGCTAGGTAATTTCATTGAAAATTGTATGTGAAAATGAGATAAATAGACCTACCTTTCTCTCAACATCAGCGTCTTTCTCCGCTTTGTTGACAGGCTCAACGACCGAGCCTTTGACTGGGTGGTTGCTAATATCCTTTGTAGCGGGTGGAAGAGACATGATTAGGACGAGATAAATTGAGAAAATAACAACAGGAGGACCCGCCTTCGAGCTTTAAGTATAGGAGGGAGGACGATGATGTTGAGCCGACGTCATGAGTAGTGGAGGGGAATGAGACAACCACGCGTGACGTCACTCCCAAATCATAGTGTCTCCTAACCTGCAGTTACTTGACACTGACAGGGCACCACTTCCTCGGGGATTCGATATAAAGTCAAAAGAGAGAGAATAATATAGATATAATTATGAAGATTTACGTGCCAGCCTTATTTATGACACCAAGAAAGAAAAAAAAAAACTAAAGTGTAAGTGCTAAGTATTGATCAAAAAAAGATACGTACGCAAAGTGCAGCGTTAAATTAGATGATTATAGCAGACGCCAAATCTACAGGGTCTAAAACCTTGTACTTTGTGCCCTGGTCATCCATCTGGTCGCTTATGTCCCTGAACGTCGTCCCCAAAGTCGCGACATCTTTCTGCAGTACCTTACCTGCCTGAGCAATGAGTGGGTTGCGGTTGCTCGCCGCTTCGCCCGCATATGTGATTATATTGTTCTCTGGCTCGACCTCTGCAGACAGCAAGTACGGGACCTGAGCCATCATGAGCCAGCTAACCTGAGACTGGAGGGGCAACGCCTTCAGGATGTCCTGCTCCTTATATCCCTGCAGCTCCTTGAGGGACTTGGGCAGAGGAGCGAAAAGCGCAGATGGTTTGTTCGGGACGAAGGTCAAGTAAAATTGTTGAAGGTAATTGACGGCAGTGTGCTGGGGCGCTGCGATGTGGATGCACATCGTGACTACGTCGACGAGGTCGTCCAGAGTCTTGATGGTCGGGAATGACGATAACCCTCCGCCTTCGGAAGACTGCATCTCCGTACAGAAGCCAGCCACGTATTTATCGGCCGCGACTTCGGCATCACCACCCTTGTAGTGGGCAGTTAGGACTGAGCTGACGAACTTGCGTAGGACATCCCACATCTTCGCAACGTCGCGACCGTAGGCGTAGTTGTGGAACTTGCCTTTGGGATCATCGAACTGAGAGACGTCGAAACCACGCCTCTTCATGTCGTTTGGAACATATGACCCCACAAAATCAAATGAATGGTAAGCGTCGTTGCAGATAGCAAATATCTCGGGAATCTGAGAGGCCATCAGCTCAGAGGCTCAGAAATATCACAACAATTTACATACCTTGAAATACGAAATTGGGGCAACCATCGAGGGCACAAGGACCTCTCTCGCCAGTGCGTTCAACGAAAGCGTCGTGATCCAATGCGGGCTCAACAATGCAAACACGATATGAGAATCAGGGAAACTGCGCTGAGCTGCCACAATTGTCGCCTCTTCGACGAAGTGAGTGTGCACAAGGTGCACCGCAAGCTCATGACGCGTCCAGTCCGACACCTGAGCACACATCTTCGCATAGCGCCACGGCCAATCGTTCTTCTGGTCCCAATTAGCCGTAGGAGAGAGGCGTTTGTTGAAGACCGTGATGCTGATATTGGCATCGATGCTGCCCTTGTAATCAAGGACGACGGCGATGGGATGGAGCTTGCCATTCGGCAGCAACTGGAATAGGACTACTGACGCACATCCAAACCGGGGCTGGTGTCCCGTCGTGTCGCCAAAATCTGATGTCAAGGTCTGCGTGGGACCCATTCCCGCCGCCGACCTATAATTGCTGTAATCCTGGACATAGAACGAATTCGTCGACGCCGCGATCAGCTGAGCTGCTGCTGCATTGCCCTGGTCCGTGGCAGCTTTCGTAAAGGCTTGGATCCATTGCGGGGTGGCTGCTGTAATTGTGCAGGGGTTGACGCCGATGAACTGTTGTTGTGCAAAGACGGCATCCGTAAACCAGTCCTCGCGGAGACCGATGTTCTCGGCAGTGTACATGGTTCCGATCGTGGTGTAATGGAGTAGCTTGTTCCGGCGCTCGAGGGAGGCCATGTCGTTAGACGCAGATGGCGCGAGGCTGCGGAAGAAGTCTACATCTGGGAGCCATGGGTATACTGCTTGGAGGGAGTCGTAGAGACGCTTGAACTTGAAGATTGAGGTGGCTGGCTGGCTGACCGCCGATGGAACAGTCCTCAAGTGAGGAGGGAAGCTGTCGTTGAGCTCCCATTGATAGAGCGCCCGCTTCTTCTTTAGGTTATCTTCATCCGTCTGGGGAGGGGTTTCGGCCTCAGTTGTCGTGAGAGAGCGAGCGATTGGCTGAAAGTCGGCGACGTCGAAGAACCAGTCAAGCCTTTGCCCAAAACTCAGCGGTTAGTTCCTTATCGCAAGGGTCATAAGGCTGCAAAGACTTACATGGACCTCATGTCCTTGAATCCTTCGACGGATAGCTTGAGTGCATCGTGGTAAGTCGTCGGCGCTTCCCTCCTCTTCATGTACGGAAGGCGGGGTAGGGGGCGGCCATCGGGTGTTCGCACAGGGCAAGACATTGGTGGAGGTTCAGAAGTAGAATCGTCGTCAGATCGGCGGGTGAAGAACTTGAAGCAAGCCAGCAGTACTGCTAGCAGTTTTATACCCATGTCTGAAGGTTGGGAACAGAAAGCAGCGGCGCAGGCCAGTTATAAATAGACACTGGATGGTGGAATCGAAAGCCAGGTAATTAAATCTTGATTGAACCCTCCTTGCCGAGGATGCACCGACTTCTAAGTCAGGCTTGGGGCTGCGTAAAAAGACATCGGCGCTGTAACAGATGAAAGGAAGAGAAGTGCAAGGAACCTGGAATGTATGTTCGGAAAGATACAAGAATAGGCCTCCGCATACAATGAATCCATAACGTTGGGAAGGCCACATAACCCGGCGCGGACTTGACACCGACAGCGGAATGCACTACGGAGAACCTGGGCAGCTGAATCAATTTTTTTCGAGCGCAACCGTAGGTGTGCGGGGGCGAACCTGCCTTACCATTCGCATCCTTGGACCGCAGGGACTGAATTGGTGCCCGTCACCCAACAGGACATCGAGCACCTGCTACGAATTGATAGTACCAGATAGGCAATAAAGGCTCCCGAGTATCCGCCACGATCGGGAACAAGGAGAAGAGTAGACCATCGATTTTGAGCCACAGAAATAGCAAAACCGGCATCCTCTTCTGATATCACCGTTCTGTTGAGTCGTGTGCCGAGGTGTATGTAGAACCCTGAGGAGGATTCAAAAGGAGAACAAGGACATGGCGGCAGGTAGCAGTACCGACCATTGACATGATACAGATCTATGTGTTTCCTGTCAGCGCCTTACGATCAACCGCATGAGGGTACGGAGGCAGCACGGACCTGTTCAAGTGGCGAAAGACAATTGAACTTTGCCACCGCCGAGGAGATGGAAGAAACGGGAATCTTCAGTCAGACAAAGTCCGTTCTAACCATAGAGTGCATGTGGGCGTCCGGTCAAGATGATCACATACGGGCGTCGTCTGTATGTAATGGAGAAGGTTGAACGGAGAGATGGACATGATATGAAAAACGCTCACCGATTCGTCATTCGGCATTCGCCGAGTGTCTCCTGATAAGATAAGATAAGATAAACCAAACAATAAAGATGACAGGTCAACCAGTCATCGCGAAGCAAAAGCGTCTTGAAGTTTCTCTGGATCAAAGCAAGAAATCGAAGGAAGAGCTCTGCACGAGTTAGAAATGACAAAAGAATCGACGCCGCAGTAGAGAAAGACTCGGACAAATATTAGTCTCGATTCTTGAAGCTTGAAGCCGAGTATGTGGATTGAAATATTGAGTACTAGCACCTGTAGGTCGCTATAGAGAACGACAACACGGCCGATCCGCCGACGAAAGTGCATTCCGAAGTATCGTTGACTGATAGCAGCCTGAATAAAGCGGAAGCGCCACGCTGCACTGTACATGCAATGGCCCCCCGACCCAACGACGATTTGAATTCTGGGGCGCGTCTGCAGTCGACATTGGCGTCCAGAGTAGAATGGAGATTAGCATCCATCTGGGCCGTCAGGGGATGCTTTGACTTCATGACGGTCTCCTCGCTTCGCATCGGGGTATCCAAACACCGTGTTCTTCGCCTACACATTGCGAGTACATTCTTCATCTACACCTATATCATCTTTGTCCATTCGTCAGTCCAAAGAAGCCTAGATGAGAGCGTATCATAAATATTTTTACTCACCTCCATCCAGCTCCAGCCTTTCTGTATCCGCACTGGCTTGGTCCGTTATCCGTTGTCCTCGCTCAGTTCGGCCCAATGAACTGGTACATAATCCTCCTCACGAGTCCGGACAGGTGTTGCGGGTCATTTTGGTACGTGCTCTGCAAAGACAAAAAAATCGTCAACCCAAGGACCAAAGCCAAAGCCCAAAAGAAACTGACCATAACCATAGCCATACCCAACGCCGTCAAGATCGTCTCGCCCCACTTGCCCGTCCTAAACACCCACCCCTTACCCCTCGCCATAACCCAAATGCTCTCCAGCCCCTTTGGCAGGACGTACATCGCCAACTCGCCTCTGCGCCTTTTCTCCTCGACGAACAGTGACAAGCCGGCTGCAAACCCGGGTAGCCAGAACGAGAACTTCGAGATGAGAAGGTCCGTCACCCATGGCGGGATGCTTGCGAGGGGCGACGTGAATAGGGTGGAAGGACGGGCCCCTGTGCGCAGCAGGGTGAGGAATTTGTGCAGATGGTGTTTGTAGCAGTAGAGTGCTAGAGAAAAAAGAAAGATGAGTATGGATCTTCTTCTCTTGTACAATAGAGAAGGATACTGACTTTGATAAATGATAACGAACACCCCCAAGAACGCTGAACTCCTCATACTGCCCAGGCTCGCCTTGATGAGCATCTTGCCCGGGTCCTGCACGAAAGCCTTCCGCTTAAACAACACCGCAGGAATGAAATGCAATGCTCCATAAATGGGCAGCATCCACTTAAACACCGCAAAGAACCGGTCGAGTGGGACATCGGCGCAGGAGGAAAGGGCTGGATGCACAGCAGAACACGGACCATACAGAGGGAAATAAGGTGCTACGCCTGATGCATCCTTGGGTAGGGGGTTGAGGAAGGCATTTCGGAGGGCGAGAAGGTCGGTCTTGTTGGAAGGTGTGATATCCTAGAGGGGCGGCTTGACCAAGGTTGAAAGAAGTGTTGCAAAATGACGTACTGCTCGGCGGACGAGTGAGTCGACGTCGGCTACGTTGAGCACGCCGTCACGAACGAGGTCGTGATTCATTCGTACACATTCCGGAGGAACTTTGGAAGCCTGGCTAATCCTACAAACGAAGAGAAAGCATGTCAGAGAATGTGTAGTCTCATAACGGGCACATATTACCAGCTTGAATATGATCGAGGTAAAGTATCTGGTCGAAGCAGCCATGCGTAAAGGATCTGACCACAACTGAAATAGATGTGTCAGGATGGAGAAGGTCGCATAAGGGTAGGAAAGGGCGTACGCCAGGGAAAAGACAAGCACGTCGCCATTCGGCACGCGAATATTCCTCTTCGTTGTGTAGGCATTCCACGAACCCTGCAGACCACTGATGCAACATGAGCTACCCTTCCGAAGACGAGAACAAAAAGTCAAGCCATACCGAACAAATAATTGCTGAGCAATAACCCCTCTCCTGCTCCTCGTCTCCCACATGATGGCAAAACTTCCTGCAACAGCACCGGCTAACGCAGCATGCCATCTCCGCGTCTGCTTCCTGATGAGCACCATTTGCGCACGAGCCGTCAACGACATCCGGGCTTTGCGCTTCTGTAACGGAACTTTCAACCCAGTCTGGGCTTCTAAATCGTCAGACTCATCGGAATCGTCTTGCAGAGCTGAAGGAGTTTGTTGTGGGTTCAAGGCCGGGATGAGAATGGGCAGGGCATTGATGAGGAATTTATAAAGGGATGCGAATGTGCCTAAGAATAATTGTTGAGATTGAGATGACGTTAGAGGTAGAAATGATATACCAAGCATAGCTGCGAATCTCCAGGTGTCGGTTCCGAAGAGCGCATGACGGATCATGGCAAAGCGGTAGTCCCTGTGGCGAGTGATTGAGAACCCAATGAACATTTTGAAGATGTAAACGTACTTGGGGACTCGGGGTATACGAATGAGGGCGAGCACCAAGTTTACGGATGCACGAATATTAAATGCTAAAGTCGCAGCTCCTACAGATGAAGTGAACAATCAGCAGATATGCTTGACACGGAAGACCTGTAGTACACTCACGAAACCCTCCGGACATGGCATGGGCCAAACATGCCTCAAGTGTGTCTAGCTCGACAACTGGCTGTCCTTTGTCTCTCCACACCATCTTCCTCGCCTCCTTTAGTCTCTCCTGGTGGTTTGCCAGCGCGACTAGGTTCTCGAAGGACATCATAGCACGTTTCGGGGTGAAATGGATGCCATTCTCATCACCCGGAGTGGGTGGTATGCTCGGTGTCGCCGACCCTGACGTGCCGCTGCTGGGCCCGCTGCTCATGCTGGGTGCTGATAGTCGGGAGGTGCCTTCTTCCTTCTCGTTGATCATGAATGCGTAGCTGCGGAGTTGGTCGGGGGCGGGGAACGGAGAGAACGATGAGAAGCCCCGCCGGCTGAAATGGCAAAATTCTGGGGAAGATGACCGGAAAGGAAGGAGGGCAAAAGTGTGGGGTAAGGCCCAAGAACGATCGCGTGGTCTGCCCAGAGGGAGAGGAGGGACAGGGTGCGGGTCGCTGTTGAGAAATGCTGCTCTCCCATTGGCACTCCGGCTATCGAAACCTTCCTTTTATAGGGCTTAATATCACGCGGAACTTAGGGGTCATAAGGCCCAACAGGAGACCCCACTTTCTGAGTCTTCGAAGATTGGGATTCGACACTTTTTAGACGTGGTGAATGTGAACTAGAGCTTCTGAATTTATTACTGTGAACCATATGTTTATGGACGGATGATGTACGGCTCAAAATTTGCCTCACCAGATGTCTTCAACAAACTCGAAACCATCAAAGCTTGAAAGATCCAAAGCTTCCAGCTAGAAGTCAGTAAGCTGCTAGCTGAAAGCTGGAGGATGAATATTTGAGTGGGCACCAAGCTAGTAGTCGAGGTTTCCTTCGAAGCTTTGAAGTTCGAACCTTTATCAAGTCTTTATTTAAGCTCTCTGAAAATCATTTGCCGTTGAAGCTTGAAATCTCAAAGCATAAGGTAATAATGCAGCAAATACTTATACCTTCTCGAAGTTGCATAGAGCTGTTTCTAGTAAGATAACCGTCGGGGCGCAAATACGATCGTCGATTGCTATCCAGAAAGGTCGAGGCTTCGAGTGCTCCGGCACTACGTAATTCTGAACTCGACGCCACAACACCCGTCCATGGCTGTACACTGTTCGTAGCAGCCAGGGTTGGGGTGCACTTCCCAGCGCTTCTCGTCTCCCTGATCTCGTCGACCCTAGAGACGGTGTCCAAATCGGCAGCATTAGGCGCTCATCCCGATCATTCGCCACACCGCAAAGACCAGAAATGGAAGCTCGTGCGTCATCACCGATCCTTCACAACCGGCCGCGACATGGCTATAAACCTGGCAGCACCGGAGTCGAGTTCTTCACCTGAGCTGGCCTCACCCCCATACGAATCTTTGCGTTGACCGCACGATCTACTGAAGAAATCCACAACCACTAATATGGTCCAAATCACTTCCGTTGTCTTCTTCACCGCACTCGCAGTGTCACCTTCGCTCGCGGCACCCATCTTCCACCTGGGTATGGGCAGACTGTTAGATTTTCCAAGGTATGTGGATCTGTTATTCCAAAGCACCACTCAAACTGAGCACGATCACCCAAATCCTTCCAGAATCGGACACGCCGGACACCTCAACCAGCTTCATCGCCACCTCGAAGCCGCCCAACAAGCCCAATCTGCCAACGGCTATGTCCAAGAATACACTACCCCGAGTGGGGTGCACGTCATGCAGTATTTCCCCCCGACACACTTCGAGGTGTCTGTGTTCGGCACCCCGCATGATGGTACTGTTCAATGGGACGTCCCGCAAACCACCACACCACCCATTCACAACCCAGCTCCCGTCGAGGGAACTGAGGATGGCGAGCCTGTTGACGGTGGCGAACCTGTAGAGGGCGATGAGGGTGACCATCACCCGACCGAGGGTGCAACAGAGGGACATGGTGGTACGGAGGCGGGTGCAGAGGGTGGCGAGCACGTTGAGGAGCATCCTGAGAACGAGACCGAGGAGAATCACGAGCAAGGCAAGAGGAAGGCAAAGCACGAGCACCCGAACCCGCGCGACGTCGAGTTCTTCGACGAGCTCTGGTAAGGAGGAAATAGCACTGGAAAATGGCATCAGCATGTTATGTACAGTACTTCTGGTTCATTACGAAACAAGAAATGAAATTTCCATTCCGTCTCGGTCGAAACAACGTCCGGGAGAGTATATATGCCTTCTCAGTCCTTTATTTCCCAGCTTTAAACGCGGCTTATATATCGAGCTTTTAACGAAGGTTGGAATGAGAATTGAATGAAAAAGTGGATGGCACTCACGGTGTGGACCTCCTGCACTCAATTTCCCGATAAAGGCCTCATAGTCGTCAAACCCAGGACTCCAGGACTTCGTCCCTTCAGTCCCGCTACCACGCCCACCATCAACATACTTCGCCCACGCAAGCACATACCCCACATTCTCATTGTCCTCCTCAATCCCGGCCTCCTGCCACCTCTCCCTAATATACCCCTCACAGAGCACCCACGGCTCCTCATCCTTCCCCTTCAAGAAACCCTTCACCACCTCCGGCGGTTCGGACACGCTCCAGAAGAACCCTGGGCCGCCCGCTGCGTCCACCAAAGAACGTATCGCAGGACACACGCGCTTATGCGGGTACCGCTCCTCGCGCCAGGCCGCTTTCTGGCACTCGCGCCCGCAGTATGGCACCGTGCCGCACCCCGCGCACCGAGCAAAGCTCTTTCCTGCGCTCTGGATCGAGTTGGGGCATTTGTACGCCGAGCACCTGTTCTCGGCATGCAAGGACGCGATGCATGCCATGACGGCGCGGGCGGTAGATTGGTGGGACGGTCGGGGCATGGATGCAGACTTGGACTTGGACTTGGACTTGGACTTGGACTTGTGGTCGTCAATGTCGACGATGGCAGGGTGGAGAGGCGTGTCCGGGCGGGATTGGAGGTGTGCAGAGAAGAGCCGGAAGACTTCGTAGCCGTACCATTGGATTCTGGTCCACGTTTCTCTGGGTAGCGCATAAGCGCCCATGCGGGGGGAATTAGCGAGGTAGATGATGACGGAACAGAGCTGTATTGCCTTTGTTTCGCAATCCACAAGGATGTCGGGTATGCAATCTTCTGGCATCTTGAGGACCTCGTTGAGATATTCGATTACTGTGGACACAAGGGTGTGATACCGTACCATGGTACTGACGCCCATGGTAATGCCCTCTGGGTTAGTTATTGAGATGACGGCGGGCAGTTTGTTGAGTTGCTCAGATATTTGCTTGAAGGAATCGTAGAACGAGTCGAACATGACAGCCGAAAGCCTATATTTCACGAAGCTTGGGACGAGAAGGAATCGGCAAGTATGGAGAATGTGTGCCGCTAGGTGGAAGACTAAAGGGTCCGGAACGAAACGATACCATCGCAAGAGACTCTCTACAAGTTCGTCAGCGCCGCACGGGATGAGATCTGTCGGTGCCGTCGGCCAGGCTTCCGTTAGACCTTTCGCGACAGACCGTACATGTCCTTCGGTGAGAGCCGAGTCGAGCGTCTGGATGATTTTGACAACGACCGCGCACCGTGCAGTGGTGTACTTCTTCTTTTCTTCCTTCGGTGCCCAGAGCTCCAGGCACATCCTCTTCATCATATCTTCTTCCTTCGCCTTTCCCGCTGCGTGATATTCACGAACGAGCCTGTCCCTCAGGTCGCATTTGCAGATCGCGAATTTCTTGAGAAGGCGCTCGACCTCCTCGTCCGATCTTGGCATGACGAGGAACGCGAGCAGAGAATTCCAGAAGGGGGTATTTTTGCGTAACGGGGCAGGGAGCTTGAACGCTGCCTCGGTCCCTGGAAGAGGGTCAGGTGCAGTGATCGTGAGCACGAACAACGCGCCATAGAGGCATTGACCGCAGTGGGCGGGGTTTTGGGGATCGCGGATGGAGGAAAGGGTGAAATCCATTACATTTTCGGGTGTTGGCGCCCCAGGATGGATGCTGGCTCTCAACGGATTGGATTTCTTTTGCGACATGGCGTTGGTTAAGAGAAGAGGAAAGTGTCATGCAGGTAGATGCATGTCGAAGGATGTTTCTCGATATATATAAGTATCGAGCAACACGTGTGGCCCTTGAGGCCTTGAGGATCGATGGGCCGCTCTTCCAACAGGAAGGCTATCGGAGAGAAGAAGAATAAGCTTTGAGGGGTGGTCAGTGGATAGGGAACAAGAAAGGCTTGATATGCTCCGTGGAGGCAATGATCGCAACGGATTGGATGTCTTGGATCCTGGGAATGGCAGGTAGAAGTGAGGATGAAATTCATCGAAGGCATCACCCATAGGGCGCGACCTTGTGTGGGTCCCGAATTGAAAACATGAAGAATTTCATGGATTGTTCTGCTATCTCTTCAAAATCCGCGCTTGGATTAGCCTTCTTGGGCGGCATGATGCATGATGGTTGATCTCGGGGATTCGAGGACAAGGGTGTTGACGAAAGGTGCTACTTCAACTTGGGTTAAGAAGGGCGTCACAACCTTGGAACCCATGGATGCTGAAACCAACATCCTCGTTTCTCTCAACCTTGCGTATGGATTCAGGCCTTCCCCTACCGCCCAACTCAAGCACCCGACCTCCAGAGTTGGTCCAACGTCCTGGGTGTCATCGGGACAAAATCAGAACCTGCTGTCTCAGACCGAGACAAGGTTCTAATTCGCCAGTTCATTTCATGCCTCATCGACAGCTCTTTGGGATTGCCAGCACCCTGCGACGACCTCAACGCAACGTCGGACCAGCCTTTGGCGACAACCTTCTCATTCGACACTGTGGAACGTGTCAACGAGGACCTATATGTGTTCAAGCTACCTCCTTCTCCCTCTTGCAAATGGGTCATCGGTGTTGATCACCCTACGATCGTTCTTTACATCTGCCGACTGGTCGCCTCCGCTCCGAATACACATACGGTGCTGACGATCGCCTCCCACCTACTTGAGCACCACATACCCTTCCGTACCCTCCTACAGGCCTCCTTGGAGCCCGAACGGCTCGATCTCCCATACGCAGATGACGCCATCCATTTCGACAACCACCAATTCACGATGGCAGAGTTTGACAGCGCTATGCTTGAGTGCCGTACGCTGCTGGCGGCCGCAAGGGCAAGCTGCAATACTTCGTGGTGGCATTGTAGGGAGGATCGCAAGGGAATTCGGTAGCAAGGAGTCTGGGTTGCAAGGACCATCCATCAAGGTCACAGCGCATCATTCAGGGTACTTCGTCCCTTCTAAATGCGATGGGTATTTCTACTGGGACGATGACCTCACTGGTGAGGAGATTGCATGTTTGTGCGGGACGTACTGCCTCTATACAGGTAAGGTCTCTCTTCCACGAGTGACTTCAATACTGAATTGATTCCTTGCATATAGGGCGTGGCGAGCAGAAAACAACGGTCTCGTGGTTCCCTCCCCCGGATATCTGGGAGAAGCAGGGCTATGGCTGGCCAGGATGGACAGAATTCGACGAGGGGTTTTTCCAGCAGTGGATGGCAGACATTCGCGAGGGTAAGGCCAAACCCCTGTCGCGTCAAGATTGGGGGCGCAAGGTTCACGGCATCAAGAACACGAGGATGATGCTTAAGAACAACAGGGAACGGGCAAAGGCGTACGTGGAGTTGAACATTCGTGCTATGTAGTTTTCTTCTTGCTTTCTTGGATGCTGACATGTTTTTTTTACATTAATGACAATGTTTTTTTTTCTTGAAACAAGGTACATTCTAAGGACTATGCTACGCCGATGTCTGCACCTGTGCGTTGCGAGGACGAGAGGTACCTGCGATCTGGTGGTATCGGCGGCGGCATCGAGTGGGCCTATTTCACGGGCCCACGGCAGACACTGGAGGGTAAAGGGCAAGTATGGATTGAGGGAGAAGTCACCCCTCAGAATACATGGCAGAAGAGAAATTATCAAAGGTTGTCAGCCATTCCATCGCCCGTTCGTGTCAGCTGAGATTGGTGAGGTGGACGCGCGATTGCGTCGAGGGTAACTCTCTACACATTGGTAAGTAAACCACTGTCACGGTCAGTAGCGAGAGAGTCGGTACAAAGGAGACCGTATTGCTTATACTATGCAATCAAAGGACACGAAAATACATATGCATATGTACATGAAAAACATGAAATCAAAGCAACGAAAGCATTGTAATAGATACTACAACTTGAGAGCAGAGCGACCAAAGGGGGGAGATGAAATTGCATTACATGGCGATGTCTTGATCCCAAAACGGTTGCGCCTCCAGGAGAGCCTTCTCCTTTGCGAGCTCGCAAGGCCATCTTGCAAGTCGATTCATATAACGGGCTAGAAAGTCAAACATCAAGAAATGTTCCTCTAAATTGTAGCCACTGACTCACGTTTTGGACCTCATCCAAGCGGAACGGTCACCCTCGCAAGGGCGTCTTCGTAGTCGGGAAATCCCTCGGTCCATGTCGATCCATTAGGCACGTTTCTTGTCCCTTCGATGTATTTGGACCAGTCATAAACGAGGACCATATCTTTGTGGTCTTCACTGATACCGACCTTCTTCCAATTTTCCAGGATATAAGGTTCGAAGGCTATGAATGGCAAATCTGTAGGAATCTCCATCGGTATAGGAGGGGAATCGGATGTATGCCAAAACAGCCCTGGTCCACCTGCCGCGTTAACCAAGGAGCGGATAGCACGACAGACCCGCTTGTGGGGGTACTTCTCATCGCGCCATGCGGTGGCCTGACAGTCGCGTCCACAGTACGAGACGGCATGGCAGCGGCTGCAGCGTTGGAAGCTCCTGCCTGCGCTTTGTATCGAGTTGGGACACTTGTACGCTGTACACCGATCTTCCTTGTGGAAGGTTCCAATCCAGTGCAAGACAGTCTTCGGGACAGTTCTGACGGAGGGTGGGAGGGAAGATTTTCTCGTCCAATTTCACGATATCCGGGTGGAGGGGTATGTCGGGACGAGGGGGGAGGTGCATGTGGAAAAGCCTGTAGAGAGAGAAGCCATGACGTGTGAAGGAGTCAATTGCCTTTTCATTGGCTTCGTGGTTGACCATACATGGATCGGAGGAGAGATAAACGATGAGGGAACATAGTTGCATGAACTTGGTCTCGCAACCAAGTATTATGTCCGCAATGCAATCACACGGTAGCTCGTTGAGGACTTCGTTCAAGAAGTCCAACACTCCTTGCAGTATGTAGTGATACCGCATGAGGTTGGCTGTCGTAGCCGTCAAATACGCCTTGTCAGATGCAGGCCGTGGCTTCTGGAGTTCGACAACGGTGAGGTCGAATATGTTTCGCGCATAATCAACGAAGGAGTGGGCAAGGCGATATTTGTAAAGGCTGGGGATAAGGGTGTGGCGAGCGGTGTGGAGGATGCGGGTGATAAGTTGGACAACGATGGGGTCGGGGGCAAAGCGATACCACTGCAGCATGGTTTTCACCAGTTCGTCGGGGCCAAATGGCATGAGATCCGCTGGGGTACCAGGCCATGTACGGGTAGTGTCCTTTGCTACGGATTTGATGCCGCCTTCCTTAAGGCCAGAGTAAAGGACGGTAAAACCCTTGATCACGAAGGCGCACCGCGCAGTCGAGTACTTCGATTTCTCAGACGGCGGTGCGTAATATTCCATCCATGTCCTGTTCATCGAGCCCGCCTCTGCTAGCTGTGCAGCCCTGTGGTATTGGCTGATATTGGGATCAGTGAGGTGGCAAGAACATTGCGAGAACGAAGTGAGTATGCGGTCAACTTCTTCGTCCGTTCTGGGGGTAACAAGAAACGAGAGGAGGAGATTCCAAAATTCAAGATTCTTCCTGATCGAGGTTGGCGATTTCTCCGGCGTGTCGATCGGACGCTCGGGGTCTGCGGTCGAAAGGAGCAAGGCACCATACAGGCATCGCCCACAGTGCACGACCTTTTGTGGGTCGCGTATTGACGACATGAAGAATTTCATGGATCGTTCTGCAATCTCTCCAGTATCTGTGCTTGCCTTAGCTTTCTTGCGCGTCATGGTGGTGGAATTCGGGGACTGGAGGATGAGGTTGGATGACGGTTCTAGCCAAAGCCATTCGTCCTCTGACAGAATGAAATTGAGGAGAAAATGGCGCATACGTGAGATTCTCGATGTCAGATTTACATAAGATCTCTAGACATGAAACGTATATGTTGCATCGAGTCCGACGCTACGGTCTCAGTGAGCCTGACCTACTCCTGTTCTTTCCCCCAAGGTTGACATTTTTTTGTCTATCAAGTTGCTACAAGGTACTGCTGGTAATAAGTACAGCATGCTAGTCTACATAATCGTAGTGGTGCTCCGAATTGTTATATCCAATTAATCGAGCTCGTCGTAGTATTCGCGGGCCACAATCTCCTCGACGTTCTCGAGGTCGCGACCAAGAGGGGGCATTGGGTTGAGATTTTTGCCGACCTTCCTCGCGGCGGTGGCGACTTTCTTGACCAAGTTGCGAACGAGGGGGTCACGAGCAGCGAGCTCTTCCAGGTCTTCGAGCTCGCGGCGACCAAGAGGGGGCATTGGGTTGAGATTTTTACCGACCTTCTTCGCGGCGGTGGCGACTTTTTTGACGAGATTGCGAACGAGCGGGTCACGAGCAGCGAGCTCTTCCAGGTCTTCAGGCTCCCGGGCCATGATATCGGCGGAGGGGCCGACGGGCTTGGTAGATGACGATGCCGTCCTGGAGGAAGATCTGCCGCGACCCTTGCGAGGGATGGCGCGCATTTCCAGGTCCTCAACGTGCTCGAGATCGCGCCCGAGAGGAGGCATTGGGTTCAGATTCTTGCCGACCCTCTTCGCGGCGGTGGCGACTTTTTTGACGAGATTGCGAACGAGGGGGTCACGAGCGGCGAGCTCCTCCAGCTCCTCGAATTCACGAGCGGACAGGGCGGCGCCAGCAACCTTGACGGCAGTACCGCCAATTTTCTTCGCGACGCCGAGGACCTTCTTCAGGATGGGTTCGCGTGCGATCAGGTCCTCGAGCGCCTCGAAGGTCACGACACGCGGCGCCGGGACGCTGCAGACATTGGCGCCCTGACCCGGTGGGAAACGGTCCCTTTGTGGATCCTGAGCTCGCGGCGGTGGAGGTGGTTGGCGCCGGGGGTGTGTTGATGTATGTGACTTGAAAATGTGGTTGGACAAGGGAAAGGCTGAACAGATAACAATTGACTTACCCAACCATAGGCGCAGCGAGAGCAGGGCCCGCAAGGATGGCGGCGACAACAACAGAAGTGGTGAGTTGGACCATGACGATTTCGTTTAGGGGGTCGTAAAACGGAAGGAGTTGAGCAGTAGAGGAAGTGGATAGGTTGCTTGATTGGTCGGCTTGCGTTCAACGCAGCGTCGATTGAGTGGATAGGATTCGGTTTGGTGGGATGAGACCAGCTGAAGAGCCAGAGCAGCCAGCTGCGGGATTTTATACGCTAGGACGCCTTCCGTTCGGCTTTGAGGATCTGTACGATGGCCCGGTATCCGCATAGGCTCAGTCGCGAACTTGCCATTTTCAGGGGTGGGACGGGTGATCGTCGCGGAATCGTCAAGAAGACGGGATTATCGCGCACTGCTGCCCAGCTGAACAAGTCATTCCTGGTCGACACAGAGCTTATGCAGCGAAGGGCAACATCAATGAACCACTCTTCGATACAATTCAGATCTAGCATCGACGCAATCGAAGACACCACATCAGAAGTAGAGGCTGATGGAGCGGAGAAGCGTTAGCACCCGAGTGCTCAAGAACACACCCCGAAAAGTATCGAGGGACGCACCGAGCGATCAGCCGTTATTATACGGCACAGCAGGTTACCGACCAGTTCACTCTTCTCGAGACCATAGATGCTGATGATAAGAGGCTGGAGTACGATGAAGAGCAAGATCCCGGCAGCGTAGGACGACAGGCTGTTCGAGAAGGAGGCAACGGTTGCAAAGTTTTGTCCTCGGTGAGCAACTCCATCGTGGTCGGAATGGCGTTCCTGAATTCTCGGCCGCCGTTCCTAGAAGTTGAAGAACATGAAAATGACATTCGAGGTCTGCTCTTTCATGCTCATTGCAGCAAATCGGCGAATGCGAACTCTTGAGCTTGAGCTTGTCGAACTTGAGAGACGGGGACGTTGTGGTCGAGGGAAAAGCCTGATTTGGGAAGTCTTGGGCTCCCGGGGGTGAGCGGCCCGGTCCAGTCCACCATCATCATGGCCGCAGGGGACTTCGACCACTCATGACAAACTCGGATCCCAGTTATAGATCCCCCAGCGGTCAGCTACCAAGCCTAGCTTCAACCACAGTCATTCGCCCTCTTGAATTACCCTGGACACGCATGAAAAGCTTTTGAAGCGAACCGGAACACTCAAACTAGTGAGTTCTGCAGATCTCAGTCCTTCTCTGCCAGAGTCCAAGCTCTCAAATCGTTCTACTAGAACTTAAAGTTGCTGGATCTAAAATTGTTTGAACGGGGACCTTGTCATATGCGACGAAAGGGCCATTATCAGTCAAATGTCACCTAATTTGAAGCTTGAAGAAACTTATCTCGTCAATCTTCCAGCTGAACTACTGCTCGGAATCCTCGAGGATCCAATCCTTTCTTTAGACGACCTCTACCACGTTTCCCTTGTCTCTCGTCGACTTCACACATGCGCCTTGTCCATATTTCTCTCCCGAAAGGGCATCCCCAATCCAGAGAAGTCAATCACCTTAGACCGCGTCGTGTGGAATCCCCATTTCCCCAAGAGCAAACACCCACGAGACGCTCTTGCAGGTCTCAATATCGCGACCTTCCTGACGGGAAAACGCGTCGACCATCTCACATGCTATTTCCAATACCCTAATTCAGGCTACAACATCCTCCAGCGGCCCGACATGCTCTACGTCGGAGTTGAGCGCCTTTCAAGATTTGTTCAGCGGCTTGGGAGCCTTGGAACCGTCAAGGTGTATCTTCTCTCTGAGCGACATTTCCTCAAACGGGACAAGGAAATGGAGCCCAGCCCGATTCACCAATGGCATAATTGGGCCAATGCCTTCAGTGAACTCTTGAATCTCATCGTCGAGAAGCGGAGCACGGACATCACAATCCAGTATGACGGCCCAAACGCTGCACTGCCCGCGGTATATGGTTCCCGCGAGAAGAGCACGCTCTTCTCCAAATTAAAGGAGATGGTCGTGCGGAAGAGTGCTGTAGAGAGGGCCCTGACTAGACCAGGGTGGGAGAACACGATACCGGTCAATGAACCACGGTTCCCCAGGCTGTCACCAAAGGCGGCGAGTGGTCGCAACCTCACGACTTTGTGCGTTCACTCAATGACGCTCATCAACACATCCTTCCTTCAGTGGACCCTACAGCTCCTGGAGCACAGCCCGCAACTCACCTCACTGAGCTTCGCCCATCTCACGTTCAACTCCTACGATCGCGGGGAGGTCATCCTCAGCCTCTTTGCGGACGTTCTCTGGAACAAGAGCATCACCGATTTCACGGTGCTTCAGTCGTGCTGGAGCCTGTCGACGGAGGCACTATTGAAATTCATTAATCGCCTGGAGCACCTCGTCAAGCTGATCATCGACCGCACCTTCCAAGTCCGGATCAAATACGAGCCAACGGGCCTCCTGGACGGTTTCTTTGCAAAGGACGCGTATCCAGTTCCACCTCTAAGGCACTTGCAGGTCCTCGAGGCGCCGGACGAGCTCGTCCTTCACCTGCTGAGAGGACAAGGTCGTACGAGCAACCCCCATCCACTCCCACAACTTCGACATCTCCTTGTTTATCCGTCGTCCCTCTTGGTCGACCCAGAAGCATACCGGACATCGATCGAAAGTTGGCGACATTTGCTGCAGCAAGTAGAGAATCCACCCCGCCTTCATCCACTCTCCTTCGCCCTCGACATGCAAGCCGACTTCCCACTGAAATACACCGGGGTCGAGGCGTATTTGGAGTCGAGGATAATGTCCACAGAAGATGTCGACGAGTTGCTGGCCGGATCTGCTTTTGAGAAGATATCAGAAGCGATCTTCTACCACCTCGACGCAAGCTACGCACAGGAGAACCCTACTATGTTTTGCCAGTGGCTCAAACTCCTCTTTCCCGATCTTCGTGAGGTCAGATTTACGTGCACCTTGACAACGCTGCCTGAGCAGGTCCTGGAGATGTCAGACAGAACCATCAAGGCATTGCAGAGAGAGCTTAGGGTGAAGTGTCCTGGTGTGAATAGACTGATGGTAGAGAGGAGGGTGTTCAGTAAGGATCTGAATAATGAATGGACCTGACAACGCACGGCGGGTATTTCTTCTCTCGCTTCTGGACATTGCAAATTGACGCTATCCAAACGACAAGGACTTGCACATGGACAAGATTTCTGACTATAGACACAAACGAGCAGACCCTGGGACTTCATCGTAGAACAGAATTCTGTATTTTCTGTACTTGCTCACAGGACACCTACATACAGCTCTTACTTGTATACTATTAGTACGAGAAGCTATGAGGAGTGCTGAGCGTACTCACCTAACGACCCCCTCCTTCAAAACAGGTGTTCATTCTCGATTCCCTCCCTTGACAGAAGAGTCAAGAGATTAAGAATGGTTGCCCACCCTCTAGAGTCAAGAAAAATATCCTTCTGACATCGCTCCGTTACTCTCAGAGTCGTGCGATGAGCGACTTGAGAATGCAGCACGGTTGCTGCATCGATGTTCATGAGAAAGGGACATCGCGTTGGTGAAAATTTGCAAGTCGAGCAACTTCGGGGCAAATGCTTTTTGGTATGGATAATTCCCGATAAAGAATAGTTCCGGCCCAGAAATTGGAAGGAACAGAGGAACCTGTCCGTCTATGAATCAACCTTGCTTTCCCAATTGAAAATTGTACTATGTACACTATATTTACACCACTGTACACCCAGGCGTTCGTTTTTTCTTCCCATTCATGCTTCGCATACCCTTCGCCTAGCACTGTCAGAACAGGAGCGAGGCAGCAACATCTACATTCCCGCCAGCAGCGTCCAGTGTGCTAATCGCCAATTCCCTCGAAGCTCCAAGGTCCATGAGTACCCGAATACTCTCTTCAGAGTGATTGCCCGACGTGCGTTGAGGTCTTGACGACGGGCCAGGCCGCACACCACCCGCAGGTGCCGACCCAAGTGTTCGTCCACCTCCAGGGAAGCTGGGTGCTGCTGCTCCAGGATTGCTTGGTCCAGAAGAAGTTGAGGGCCCAGCGGCCGAGACGTTCGAAGGAACTTCGCCTGTAACCTCTTGGGGGTCGCGTGCTTTGTCTGGTAGTTCGTGTTCGGAGAGGAACCGGACTTCTCTGCCTTGGATCCGGAGAACATTTTTTTCGAGGTCAATGCATGCTTGGTGGGCTTTCAGCATGTCCAGGCCAAGAAGGAGATCAACATCGCGGCCCTTAACAGATTCTTTTCTTCAGTGCACAGCGGGTAGACAGACGACAAGCTTACCTCCATGATCGTGAACGAGCATGGCAGGAACAGGTCCGCGACTTTTATTTGTGCACTGTGGACTCGACCAAGAATCTTCGCTGTGCCAACTCCACGAGCAATACCAGCGAATCGCGTGTCTAACAGACGCATGATGCTAAACGAAAGGATGAGAAGAGGCCATTTTAAAATCCAGTGTCGCGAATACATACCCACAAGCTTCAGCTGTTTCCGGACTCATGATCGTTTGCTGAGCACCACTATCTACAAAGGCCTTTATCGGATGCGAGTTGACCTCCACATTAATACTGTGCCGAAAATTCAGCATCTTCCTTTCACAAACAGAGGAAAGGAGCAGACTCACTATAGCATCGTTACCCTCCCGAACGACTCTGGCGCGTACTCCAACGCATGCTCCATGTTCTCTATCACCGCCTGCTGCCTAATCGTCTCCTCGATCTTCCGCTGCGCCTCGACATCGAACGGATCGGCGTGCAGGCGCTCGATCTCCTGCTGTTGTGCAAGCTCCGCTTCGTATTGCCTTTCGCGTGTTTGTCGAAGGAGCTCTGCGAAACGGGTCGGATTCGATTGTACGGCTTGTGCGAGCTCTGGTTGTGTCTAAGAGAAAGAGTTGGGCCGACGTTTGGGAGAGGGAAGGAGCGATGAGACGCACCTCTTGCAGTTGCGCCATGAGTTGTGGGTCCCCAAGCAGTTGCAGACGCATCATCTCTGCGTCCTGCTCGATCGGTCTTTCACACCATACACCTTTCAGAACAGAGCATAAAGCATAAAAAAGGACGAAAGAACACACCTGCCATCAACGTTTGCCACCTTCCGTCTCAGCAACAGCATCGCGTTCGCGCCGTGCACACCAAGCTCCGTCATCGTCGCCTTTTGGTTCGTCAGCTCTCTCCCTTCGTAGTGGATGCTCTGCTCGCCAATCGGTATCGAAGACTATAGCCCATAGAAGAAAATAATCGTCAACTAAGCCCCATCGTCGCGAGTTTCCGATGTGAAAGCACTGTGCTCACCTCAGCCTCGAGCAGCGCCATAACGTTCTCGAGCTCCATGTTCGGATCGATCTCGACGGTGAAGGTCTGCCCGAGATCGGTCACGAAGGTAAGCTCCATCGCAGGCGGTAGGGGTGGTGGGGTCAGTCCAGGAGGAGGGAGAAGTACAAGTACAGGAAAGAGATGGTCGAGAACAAAGTCCGAAGACCCCTGGGACAATTATAGAAATGCGGTAAAGCGGTAAAGTCGTTCGCGGATTGCGATTGGCTGGAGAGGCTTCGGCTGTGAAGCAGTGAACAAAGAGGTGTAGGAATGAATGGAAGCTTTATACCCTGAACAGAGGCGAGTTTATACGACTCATAAACCTCGGAAGCGCAATAGATGCAAGAATGTGCTAGAACGGCCGTGGTCAGTACAAGCGGTGATGACTGTACAAAGGCTGACGCGTCGTGGTAATTACGCGTCTAGGTCGTGATAATTAGATAGAAAGCTTCAATTAAGGAAAAGCATAGTCAGAACATCAAAATAACCTCCATTTGAGCTTCGTCTTCGGGGCGCTTATCAGGACAAGGGGGAATAATTGCCACCTAAGACGACCAGTAAAAGGATCCGTCAGCTTGAATTTTCGAGCTACCTAATTTTTATGTCGGACATCAGATCATTTCGGAACATGTCTGAGAACGTGTCTACGGAAACCACAACGAGGAGCCCAGAGGTAGCACGTCCAGCTCTGAATCTCGGAGATGACTAAGGAGCTCACAAAAGCTAATTTTCCTTTTGAATATCAAGCTCCTCAAGGAGTGGTGTGTCTTTACTGCAGCCCATAAAATATTGCAAGGACAACAAAGAAGCCTCCAATGTGTTGGGAAAATAGTGGAAATTCGAAGAAATATCAAAACCAGTGAAGTTCCAATTTGGGTATGTACTCTGTGGCGCATACCTCCACCTTGGTCTCGGCTCTCTTGCTGTCTCAAATGCTCATTCAGACACAAGAGGGACCGTCAACTCTGCGCGACGAGATGCTGATCTCCTTAACACCTGTCATGAAGATGCTTAGTTAGGACGCTCTCTCCAGATATTTGACTCAGGCCAGTACTCACAAGTATCAAGCACATCGACAACCTATGAATGTCTTACGCTCTACCGACTAGAGGCTACAAAACAGAGAGAGCCTAAGGAAGAGAAGAAACCCTTCCCCGCGAGGGAGCAGCGACGGGTATACTACACCACCACCACCACCACCACCACCACCCTCCAGGCCGCAAGCGAAACTTGAAAGAGCCCAACCCACGAGTCCGAGCCTATGGCGTCGAAGACGAAAGCCTGACTAGCAAAAATATTACAGGGAATAGTAACAACGGAGTTGGGTGTGGATCCAAAGATGGCAAAGTGGGAATTGGAGGGGCTCCGATAGGGAAACAAGTCCGCAATTGGATTAGGACAGAACGGAGTACGACGGGGATGGAGGAGGGTTAGACTGTAGTATCGGGTACCCAGGGTACATGGTGGTTGCGACAATAAATAGATTCCTTAAATACTTGCAGAGTCTATACTGACAGATCCCGGAGGGACAGATGCGACCCACCAAACTGCAGCGAAAATTCCGGAGGTGTGTTTCCGGCGTTCTAACCTGTTTTCGGTGCGTTTGGTCTGAGCCCTAGCCGTGTGTCAGTGGGTTACGATTAGATGTTGGGTAGTGAGCGGTGGTCTTGCGGGTTAGACGGAGACGGCGGTGGGGTGGGCGCATGTTGGCCTTGAAAGTGGGCGATGAAAGTGGACAATGGAGTGGACGGTGGACGGCAGACGGTATTTCAATGACGCATGCCAGGCCGTATCAGCGCAAACGACGACGGACATGGAAAGTGGGCCACGTAAACGCCGCCGGGGTACGGAGCCTTGGCAGGGGATCCCAAACACAAACACTGCGTGAGCGGCTGCCTGCATCGTGCACACTGCGAGGCTGGCGAACGCTGGAAAATCGAGTGCAATTGGTGAAGCTTGAGCTTGAGTTCACGGTCTGCAGCGGGCCAGATCATTCGAGGTGTCCTAAACGGGAACGCGGCAATGCAAGCGCCCATGACGATCCAAACATCACGTAAGCATGCCGCCGAACCGACGAGGAAGGCGAGCATGTAGAGGGAAAGCACCGACAAAGCAAAAGGAAAGCACCAACAGAACGCAATGTAGAAAAGGGCGGTGATATTCTGTCTGCCGGACGCGTGTTGGCAATGGAAGGGCGACAAATAATCGGTGTTCACGGGAGGGCGGAGGGTTGACATACTGATCGGATTGGGAAAGAGGGAACATAGTAGGGATGGGCGGGTGGATTGGATGGATGACACAGATGACACAGTAATAATAGCACAAGGGGTCGACGAGAAGAAAAAAAATGAAGAAGGGATATGATACGTGTAGAGAAGAAAAGAAAAAGAAAAGAGAAATGTCCACATCAATCACACCTTGCCCTCGGCGCCGATCGGCTCATACACAGGCAGCAAGCCCTCGCCCTCCGCAATATCGAGCTTGATGCGGCCCGTCGTCTCTCTTGAGGAGCTTCGGTGGCGAGAGTAATGGCCATGGCCGTTGCGATGTCTTCGGTGGTGGTGGTGATTGTGGTGCCGCACCTCTGTATCCGCGAGACGGGCGTTGGACGTCGAGACCCAGGCCTCAGTCGCTTGCTCCTGCAGGTCTTTCGGCAGGGAGCTTCTTGGCACGGGGGCGTACACCATCTCGAGGGCGCCGTTCTCCGGGTCGTTGGACCCGGTGGATCCGGCGAGGGTGTGGTGCTGGGTGTTAGGGAGGAGGTAGATGCGCTGTAGCGGGTGGGATTGAGAGGAGGAATGGGAATGGAGGAGGGAGTGTGTGGACCCCGACGCTACTCCTGCTGAGTTTGAGGAGCACGCGGGAATCGTCGAACATGAGGAAGTGCGCTGGTGGTGGTGGTACGAATGCCTTGCGAGATGCGAATAATAATTCGACACGGCGAGCAGGAAATGGAGCTGGGTAAAGATAACGATCATAAATAAGCATGAATGCAATGAGGATGAGGTAAGGAAGCCAAGATGGGACCTACACGGACGACCATCATCACGAATAGGAATGCAATAAGGCCGAATACGGCTCGCTCGAGCCAGAGCTCGCAGTTCTCGATGTTAAGCCCCATCTCGAGCATGTCCCGCATGAGCTCCGGGTGATGCGAAAACTCCTCGCAGACACCCGCGCGGGCAGGCTTGAGGAAGGCGGCGTAGGTCATCAATATCGAGCACAGCGTGCACAGGGAAAAGTCCGCGATGGAGTAGTCGCGGTAGAAGCGGACATGGGAGGGTTTGCTCTGTAAAACGAAGGTTGGTTACGGGTCGTGCGTGGGCAGGCAGGTGGACGGACCTTGAGGACGCCATGGAGGCCGACCGCACAGACAGATGCGGCAGAGGCGAAGTATATGAAGAGAAGGCCCCAAATGACCTTTACGCCATCGAGCTGCCACTTATCGCCCCTCGACTCCCACTCGCTCTCCGTCTCCCACCTGATTGACCGCCACGCCGCGAGGACCTGGATTGTGAGGATAGCGTTGGACACTGCGCCGAAGAGGGTGATGAGGATGGAGGCGGTTCTTTTGCGGTGCCGTGCCATGTCGTTAGAGTTCGTGTGTCGGGGGGGGTGGTGGTCGGAGGACAAGAGACGACAGGGTAAGACAGACGGAATAGGGACCTCTGACAGAGGGCTTACCGAGCAGCGCCGAATCGTGCCATTCCGCGCCGGCTTATAAATCTCCTGCGACAAAAGACGGTGGGCGGTTTGGAATGAATGGAAAAGGAAGGAGAAAAGTGGAAAGGAGAGAGGATGGTCACAGTGCTTTGTCAAACAACATCGCACCACATCCGTCCCCGCACATCACCCAGTTCCCACGCTCTCGGCCCAGCCAGCGAATATCACATCAACGTCAGCAAACCGCCATCACTTCTTGTCCAACCATCGTCTCATTGCTCATCTCGACTCGTTCTGGAGCTCTACTTATTTCTGGCGCTACCGCCCAACATTGGTCCCATTGTATTTTTCTCCTAGGCTAACCAGCAGAAATATCTTGCCGCCTGAGCTTGAAATGACTCATGCCGGAGTTCGTGGTTCGCCGGCTGCTTTTCTTCTAGCTGCCGGACGAGTCATGATCAGGACGCTCTTCAACTCTGGGCCTTGTTATGTGGACCTCTGTCAAGCCATTGGATCAGCAGAATGACACCTCTCCGCTATCAGTATCAAACTTGTAATCCTAAAATTAACTCTCCTCCTCCGTTCGATCCCACTACGCGGCGCCGGCTCAGGTTGCGATATTCTAGCATCAAGAAGGTGGCTGTCAGTGCTGTTTTTCTCATCCACGGCGCTCCTTTACTTTCAAAATTCGCCGTTCTCTCGAGGCAGAAAATAGTACCGACTAGTTGGATATTCAACGGATCAACTTTTGTTGTTACAACAAGCCGACGAAACTAACGGGATTCCTGCCAAGAACGGGCCTAAGCTCGAGTCCTGTTTTTTTTTCTCCCGTCTGTCGGACACCTTGTGCACCGACAGCGCCCGTGGTCGCAGCTGCGCAGTACACGTTCTATTTCTTGCATGGGCGACGTCCGCAGCTAGTCCGCAAATCCGAGGATACATGATACATACCGAGAGGACGAGAAGAAGAGAGCTGCGGTAGGCCGTGCACTTTTCGCGACTTGTGGCAAGGTACCGTAGGACAGTATGGTCGAGGACTCGAATAAAATATTTCAAGCACACTCGTTCGACTTCGCATTTTATTCCAATGTTTACATATTCATTCTAGCTTGTCTCGTCTTGACATTCCTTTTTTTCAACACCGCACCACCCCACTCTGCTGGATAAACTCGAACTCGTCCGACTTGCAACCAGCTACCCTCGAAATAGAAACTCCGGCAGCTGTCGCAGACGAATTGAAGCCTTTATTACTTCGGTCCGTGTGGCCCAAATGTGGGCTGTAGCAGAGAGAAACAATTGCAAGGGGCGGCATCTCAACAGAGCTCCAATCAGCTGCAGGCGATGATGGGCGTTTAACGTTTATCAGTGATCATTGCGGCTCTGGATATCTCCCTTCCAACTCTTACACCCATCCATTATCATACTGATGCCAACTCCTCCCCCTCCCCCTCCCCCTCCCGCTCCTCCTCCGCCGCCACCGCTTCCTCATACTCCTAGCCAGCAGAACCCAAGACACCGGGGCACTCCGGCCAGGACGCCTATCCAACCTCCTGCGCAGCCACCCCACACCCACCAACGTCGCGGATCAGGCTCCCACCTCCCATACCCAGTCTACTACTTCGTCTACGCAACCCTGCAAGACCCCCAGCTCGCCAAAACCATCCTACAAACGCCCCAGCCGCCCGTATACCGCGCAGCCACGGTGTCCGAGTTCGTGATGGGTTCGTGGGGGTCGTACAAGGCCCTATACGACCGTGACTCGGGGAACGACAACGACTCGGACAACGCGCAAGGGCGATCGGAGGAAGTTGTTACAGGGAGCGCGTTCTTAGTACACGACCAGCAGCAGGAGACTCGGCTTGCAAGGTACGAGACGAGGAATTACCGCACGGCGGAGTGTGCTATTTGTTTTTTGGATGATGGAAGGACGGTGAGGGGGAAGACGTTTGTTCGTGCGGGAGCGGAGGATGCGGAGCGGGGAAAGTTTGATCCGGGGTTGTGGGAAGAGAGGATGGGGGTTAAGTTGCCTCCGGGGAAGTTTGGTCGTTGATACTGAGAGGGGAGGCCAGGGAGGGCTGGAAAGAGAGGGCTAGGTTGAGAGGGCTTTGGTTTTGGTTTTGGTTTTACTTTTGTTTTCGGTGCTCGACCTCTTTTGCTCGACGCCAGCCTGATCAAAGACAGTGCCCAGACCTAGCCGCCTTCCGGTGCTAGTACGACTGTGGCTTCCTTGGAGGTTCTTGTCGTTCGACATCAAGGAATGGGAATCGTAATGACACGCTCCGGGGCCCGGTGCGCAGTCACCTCTTGCGGCATTCAGCAACGTACTATGCGTGAGCTGAATACTCGCCAAAAGATAAAACTAACAACGCGTAAGTGTGGAGGTGAACTCGATTTTTACTTGTAAGTTGCCCGTCCAAATAGGAGGTTGTTTCTTCAAGTGGGAAATATGTAAAGCAGAGAGCCTTAATTGACAAGCCCAGGGAAATGAGTACTGAATCCGAATACATAACGATTTATCGTGGACTGTCGCGCAGAAGACGCTTCCCTTTGGGCCTTGAGGTACGGACTCCACAGAACGCATCCTTCGAGGACGAGCACCATGGACCATCGTTTCCATCTAGCTCCCCTCCATGCTCGAGTGTTTCATCGTAACAAAATATAATCGCCCTCTCAAAAACCTCTAGATTCAGTGTTTTACGCCTCTCGGAACACGCGCACACGAGCGCTTAGCCGGATTTAATTGATGCTATGCCACAGCGGCGTAAATTGGCCGTGGAGTGTGGCGCACTCGAAGTTAATCGGACAGGGCATCAAGAAATTAGCGATACGCACTTATCTTATCAGATAATTCGTAATCCGACGGAGACGGGATGTTCATCTCGAAAGTCGACAGAGATCCCCTTTGCGAGCAGAGGTGATACAGCATGCTATTTGAGAATCTACGAAGTGGATATGGGACCACCACTTGGCCATCAACGAGAGCACGAGGAAATAAGAAACGAGAGAGGAGGGGTGAGGAGAAAAAAAAGAAAAAAAAGAGAGAGAGAGTAGGGAACGTCGTTGATGTCATAAACAGGAAGCATTAAGCTTAAGTTCGTAGAGAAGAGATGGAGAAATGGATGTATGCGTAGAAAAACAAATGATGAAGAAAGACTGAGTAGAGAAGAGAGAGAGAGAGAAACATAAAAAGACACAAGTAAGTAAGGAGCGGGAGGTTCAGTAAGTTGTAACGCGTAGCACTGGAGTGTAGCAGTAAATAAGGGATGAGAGAGAAAAAAACAAAGACGAGCGAAGGGACACATCTAACCACCTCTAACCCGCTTCTACCACCTTCTCCTTCCCGAAAACCCGAAAACAGAAAGCCACCGCAGACACAGACACAGACCTCTTCTTCTCACTACTACCACCCCTCCCACCTCCCACATACCCATTCTCAGGCAAAGGCGCAAGTCCGTAACTGCGCCAGCCAATTGTACTGAACGCATGCAAAGTTGACGGCGCTCTGAAATTGAATCCCGAACGGTCGGCGGGACACATGATGCCGGGCGGCCCTAGACGGGTCTACTACGGCCTGCGCAGAGTGCGTACGGATTGGAGAGGCAGTGGCATTTAATCAGCATATAAATTCGCTCATGGAAGAAAAAGAGTACAAAAGGACTAACAATCAGCTTTGCGAGGGGTCTGACCAAGGTGCTCCTCCCTCCTCGCCCCGTCCCCCCATCCCCAGGTGCGCATATCCCCACCCCCCTCTCTCCCCTAATCCTATAGATCCTCCTCCTCCCCCAAATCCTGCACGATCCCCACCTCATACTCACCACACACATCCCAGCGCGAGCCCTCCGCCGCGCCAGAAACGTACTTGACGAACCGCATCACGCGCTCGTCGCGCAGGACGAGCAGCAGGCGGTTGTACCCCGGCTGCACCGTGAGCAGGGTACTGTCTTCCTCTTCGTCGTCGATGTCGGCTTCCATTGGGTCGTCTACGGACTCGGGGGGCTCGAGGTCGTCAGCGTCGATGTCTGCGGAGGAGGTGGTGATGTCTGCGGGTAGATCGGAGTGGGTGGGTTGGTCGGAGGCGGAGGCGTCGTTTTCGTGGTCGTGGTCGCGATGAGTGTGTGAGTCCCCTTGGCCGTGACCGTTGATTTTGGATGTAGATGCTTTGGACGAGGACGACGCCTCGGCGCCGTTCCCATTGGTGTGCCCATTGGCGCTATTTGAAGGTGGCGCGCCTTTGGCTTTTTTGTGCGTGCTCGAGCGGTAGATCGCCGGGTCGTCTTCCTCGTTGTGCGGTGCCATATAACACTACCCCATCCAAACCAGTAAGTATACGCGCTCCATTTTACCACAAAAGGTAAACTACGACTCACCTCCCAGCCACCCCACTCAGCTACCGCCCAGCCCCTCACCTCCCTCTCCCTTACGCGTTTGAACCGATCGCCCTCGTCCTCCGACTCGCTCTCCCTCACGGGAGGCGTCAGCCCTAGGACCACATCCAACCGCGCCTCCCTCTCCTCACTCGTCGCAAGCGTATAGTCCAAACCCGGGCGGAACCGCCTCGCCTCGACTGCATACCGCATCGGCATCAGCCGCGAGACGATGCTCAGCCACGCACGGAAGGCGGGGGACGGGAAGAGCTCCTCCTGGAGCGAGCGCATGATGACCTCCGCGGACGACGCGTGTGCGCGCGGGATCACCGACTCGCGTGGGCCGCTCCCCTCGTGCGGGCGCAGGATGCAGTAGCGCCACTTGTGCGGAGGCCCCTTGAGCGCCCAGCCGGCTGTTGAGCCAGCAGTGTGTGGTGGTATGCGCCGCGGGCGCTCCTCGCCCAGCCCGTCGCGCGCGTCGAGGTCCCGTAGGCGGGGCTCGAAGGGGGCCTCGGGGCC
>CACVBS010000002.1:115271-219281 GCA_902728275.1 Cyclocybe aegerita
GGCGAGGGCTTTCATGGTGCGGGGTTGGAGATAGACGGGGTTGAGGAATTCGGCGAGGAAGGCGACGTGGTCTTCGGAGAGGGAGAGGTCCGGGAGGATCTCGGGGTCGGTGGAGGGGTAGGGTTTGAAGATTGTTGAGGATGATGTCTAAATCAGGGTGAGCAAGGGGGCGGGAAGGAGGGGAAGGGACGCACTAGTTGTTCTCGCGAGCTCTTCGCCTCGGGTGCGGACTCTGCGACGTATCCTTCCTCGCCCTCCTGTGCTGCATGGAACCACCCACTGATGCTCAACCGCGCGCGTCCGTCCTGCCCACCTCCCACCACGACCTCCTCCACCGAATGGAAGCTCCTGCCGGGCTGGACCTCGAAGAAGATAAACTGGTTCCAGCTCGGGGGGATGCACTTCTCCGGGACACACTCGGGTTCGGGGAGGCCGTCGTCATTGATCCTGGTGGGGTAGAGCTCGAGGGCGCCGCCCCAGTCCTTCTGCCAGAGCTGGTAGTGGGGGAGGGGCATGTAGAGGATGTAGGATACGCGGCGCGAGCCGATGACGTCGTCGTGATTGAGGAGGTGGCAGCCACGGGTGTACGAGTTGACGGACATGTCCTGCTTCTTGCCCGAGAGGGGCCCGCAGCCCGTCACGGCGCGCAGGAACGCGCGGAACTGGGGCGAGTAGAGTGCATCGCGCAGCGCGAGGAGGCTGGGGAGACGCGCGATCTGGGACGGGTCGAGGAAGTTGAGGGAGGCGAGATCGCCGGTCTGGTTGACCTGTTGGGGGCCAACTCAGCGGGGAGGGACGGGCAAGGACGAGGAGGCGCGACATACCTTGTATATGTCGGTCTCTTTTTCGGTAAAGTTGAGCTCGCTGAGACACTCGTCCTTGACCTTCTTGAGCAGCTCGTCCTGGAAGAGCCTCTCGACGAGGGCGTACTTGAAGGGGGCGCTCTCTGTGTAGTCCTGGTTGAGGCGTGCGACGTTGTTGTGGTCGAAGAGATCGTTGGCGAAGTGGTGGGTGGGGTCGTCTGAGACGATGAGGGCGGTCGTGTTTATGTGGTCGGGTGCTGCTGGGGCGGGTGGGGGCACCGGGGAGACATGGGAAGTCTTGAGGCGCTTTATGAGGACGGCCTGGTCTGTGTTGTCTGGGGACGGGGAGCGATCGCGGATGCGGGCCATGAGCATGTAGGGCGGGGAAGAGAGAAGGCGAGCAGATGGATGTGACCCGCGACTATATATTTCCTTCGCCAAAAAATGATCGAGACCGCTCGGTCTCCGTCATTGGGCGAGGCCTTTCTGGGTTCCTCATCTCCAATCAGCAACATCCCTCCGACCCTCCCTCCCTCTCAACATAACCATCCCCTCCATAGACCACTCTGGACTTCCATTGGTCGAAACACTCCCTAGCCAATCACCGCGCAGGCCAGTTGCCAGATCCAGTCTGGATTCCGTGCCCCAGACAGACGCGTACAAGTGGCCATCTTTATCTGATAAAATCAAAATGCTCTCCCAAATCCAGACGATCTAGACGGAACCTCTACCGCCGCAACCCACAACCCGCATCGAGAGCCTTGCCCCAAGTTGCCTTATGTACCCATGCAGCTCGATCTCACAATCCAATCTCGGGCTCCCCGCATCTCAGATGGTCAGGACATGCACGAACCACCTCCCTGGCTGCTGCCTTCTGTGGGACCACAGGCTACCTGCATGCATGCCACCGCGTTCACATCATTCAGCCCTACTCGACGACCACAATTAACAGCCTGTTACAGTTCCCGCGCACGCCGAGACCCAGTAACTTTAAGAGGCCGGGTCACCAAACGTATGTACCGCCTCCTCCAGACCTTCCTGCAGCGTCGCTCGAAGCTCGATTTTCGGACTTGCGGACTTGAAGCTTGATCCCGCGAGCTTGCGTTTGCTCCCCCGCGATCGAACCTATAGGCTCCTTAGGCTCCCAACCGACACTGCTCCCTCGTGCTCGTGGTGCCTCCTTCCGACTCTAGACCTTGGCTGCTTTGCTCCCACCCCGCCCACGACGGACCGGAGGTCCGTCCGAGCGTAGGTCAGACGAAACTTTAACGAACGATGCCTGCAGGCGGCAGAAGACCAGTGGGAGACTGGCGTATTGCTTAGGCGGTCGGCGGCAGGGACCTGGATCAGAACTTCAAGTTCATGGCGACCAGCAGCGAATCGCGGTGCTCGGTTACTCGCCCATTGGTTGGTTGAGTGAATGAACTCTTCTCTTCGAAGGCTCACCTGGAGGAACGTCATGACTCACGCGTGCGTGTGTGCACCCTCGCCTGAGGGACGCAAACTGGGAAGTCAAGCTGCTCAAGCCAAAAGGACGCTGAGCGGCGGCCCGGGAGCTCGCCCAGACACGGTTAGCAAAGGAGTTCAGAACCTCGAAGAGTCCTTGTCCTTACTTGCTCTACACGCGCAGCCCGCAAGAACTGAACTGCAAATAACTACCCAATCCCAGCTTTCGACGTTCGTCGTTCGACTTACGCAAGTCTCGTCCTGCAAATCTCCAAAACCTTGTCCAGGAAAGATACCTAGGCCTACCATATCCTACCCCATCTCGTTCATCTCCACGCACCCGTCCTGTTCCTGTCTCTGTTCTATGAACGAATCTAGAGGCCTGAGCTCGCCCAGACAGGGTTAGCGAGGAAACCCGAATCTCGAAGAGCCCTTTACTTACTTGCTTTACACGCGCACTGGCAGGAACTGGACTTCAAATAACTGACCAATGCCAGCGTTCGACGTTCGACGTTCGACTTGTGCAAGTCTCCATGGCCGAAGTCAAATCTCCACGAAGGATACCTAGGCCTACCATATCCGTCGTCCCCATCCATCGCCACATCTTACTACCCCATCCCATCCATCTCCACGCTCGCCCGTTCTGTCCCTGTTTCCGTTCTATGAACGAACGAAATCTACACGAGTATCTATCAGCGCAGCCACACCCAACACCCAACAGCCAATACCCATCCAGCGCCACATCCCCGCACCCTGCCTTCCTTCCCCACTCGAGCAGCCTGAGTGCGTTTATAGCCAGCCAGCCCTTCACCGTCCATCTTCGAAGCACTTAAATAAGTAAGTATGCAGTTCGGCAGCCTCTTAACGCCCGCCGGGCTCCGGAGTCTAGGGCGTAGGCCTGAGGCCTGTGTATGACATACTATGTCCTTACTCGCCCTCGCCCTCGCCTTACCTCGGTTATGGTATCTGAATCTGTGGTTTCGGTACTCTGCAGTGTATGTATCCGGGTTCTAATTTCTGGTGGGCCTCGACCCGGCACGCAGTAGCAGTATCAGTTGGATCGTGGTTGGCGAAGCGCTCTGCTATTGGGTCGATAGGTTGGGAAACTGGGAAGTCTGCGCATGCGAGCTACGTACCGTCACCGTTCGGTTTTGGGTTCGGGTAATTCGACGTCCTTCGCCGTGTGAGGCTGGCTGGCTCTTGTGTTCCGAATCTGACTCACTGACTCGTTCGCTCACTGACTGCGGTCGCGGTCGCAGACGGACGCAGGCCCGCGTCCCGGATTCTGGGTTCTCGGGCCCTTCGTGCACGTATTTCTGGGACCTCTACGAACATGATATCGATCCATTCCTGCAGGTGGCTTTCCGTCTCCCTCTTCTGGGCCCTAATGAAACAGGTCTTTCCTGAGCAGTGATTCGCTCTCTCCTCTGGCACAGGAATCTGGAAGTATTGTTTCCCCCAACCAACCAACCAACCAACCACCAAGCGCTAGCTCAGCTCCTGTCAAACCGCCACCTAATACCGCCCGTGCTCGCCTCTCGTAAACCACCATCTGGGACCGATAAGGATAAGGTCGACTGGACCAATGGGAGCGACAATGCAGTGACGATGCGAGTCGAATATGACTAACGTCGAAGGCATATTCCTAAGCCCCGACGAACAAGACCTAGCACTTATTCTTGATGTTCGAGCGCTTCCGAATTTTCTTTAGGTCTTCTAAGCCTAATTAAAAGGCGATTCGCCGTCTCGTCGTCCTCCTCTGGTGGTACAGGAAGTACGGTTCTACCTACCATCGATATATGTATGCAGCGCAATGTCAGACCGCCGCCACTGTAACCAATACCGCCCACTGTCCTTTATCAGATCACCTTGCCCTGAGACATGGAACTGATAAGCATAAGGTCCAATCAGCCAATGAAAGAGCCAGCGGAGTGACGAAATGATTCCAGAGTCTCTTAGACGGCTCTGTGTCAAATAATGCTCACTTGAGTCGAACGAAGAACTTCGGACACGGCGATAGAGCGTGGCGCACGCTCGCTCGAGGTCTAGAGTATCGGGCCCGGGGCGGCGCTCCGTTGGACGTATGTTGGCCTTCGTATACAGTCATACGGTAAAGAAGAAGGGCGGTCGTTGTTGTTGGACCGTTAGATTTGGGAAGGTTGGTCTAGGCGACTCGGATTCATGGAGTCAAGGGGCTACTACTTAAATTAGCGAACATGGAATAGACAGCTACCATCTATCTATTCTCGCACTCGAGGCTCTGCTTTCTTCCTAAATACCAGGATAAGGACCACTCGACCAATGAAATGGCCAATAAAATGACGACACTGTCCCGGAATTTATGACGTGACAGGTGCACATTTATTCCCGCGCGATCAAACTCACCTCCCCGCGCAAATTCAGACTTCAAAATTCGAAGTACGGTGATTTCTCATTCTCATCAGTGAACTAGAAGATATTTCTCCTATTCCTTCACTTGGGCACCCAGCAGGCACCTTTGTTTCGACGTTCTAATCCGTAATTACCCGTGAGAAATGAATTGAAGGTCGTCTCGGCAGTGTATTTTTTAGACCTCTGTGCAAGAATTCAGCGACCCACAGCTTGTGTATCTACTTAGTACTTGATCGTGTACATAGATGTACATTTCTTGTTCGTTATAGTATTCTTCCCTATCACCCAGGGGTAACAGCGAAATCCGTAGGGAGAGGAGAGTACTTTGTGCATTTCAGGTCTTCGAGCCTTGCCTTACATTACTTCAATTCTCGGCGCTCATGTATGATTTTTGAGCAAAAAAAATCGACGTTCATAATTCCGCGGAACTTAGAGCGAGCCCGCGAATATTTGACGAAGACGGCTGATCCGGGCCGGAACGCACACGCACCGGCATCGTGCGTTTCGAGGCTTCCAAATGTTGGACGGCATGTAGGAGCAGTCAACGGCGCTTGAAACACCTTATTCAAATATGCACAACGGGCTGCCCATCCGCGGACCTCTGGGATGCTGTTGTAATACTAATGTGGACACTGCTTCCAAGTCCCCGGCTTCTCTAGAGCTAAAAGTCACCAAGAAAATACATTGCACACCTTACAAGTGGCATATTGACAGCTTTGTGAAACAAATTTATGTAGAAAGGGAGGATTTGTCCTTTGCTTCATGAATTCTTCAGACTGTCTCGAGACAGAGGTAAATCTCTCGAGTCTCACGAGTATTATGGTTCAGAACGTTGGGACAAAGGTATTTGTGGAGTTCTCGCAGCCATTGGGTGAGTGTAAAATGTATATATTCAGTGCATGAGCAGTCAGAATACCGTACTTCGAATTTTGAAGTCTGAATTTGCGCGGGGAGGTGAGTTTGATCGCGCGGGAATAAATGTGTACCTGTCACGTCATAGGAATTCATGTCAAATAACGCTCATGATGTCGAACGTCGAGTGTCGATAGTGCGTGGCGCAGGTATGCACGAGTCTAGGCTGGGGCTTTATTTGACATATGTCTACATCGGTCTATGTAAATTATCTGAGAGCCATTCGGGAAGGGGGTTAGTTATTGGTCCGTTCTGGAACTGTGAAGCTTGGTGCAGCTGATCTTTGAGGAAACGGACCCTCGGATTAATTTGTGAGGGAGCGACATATGTGGAACGCACGGGGACCATCTATCTATTCTTGCACTCGAGATGGCCTGCTCCCTTCCTACCCTGCTTGGACACGCCCATCCACCTCCCCGGTACTCCTGTCAATTAATTAAATAATATACCAGTCTAGCCGACTAACCAACCGCCAGACACTAGCGTTTGCGGAGGACGGGTGGGGTGAACAACCTATCACCTGTCCCTGGGTCTGGTAATTCACGACTCGGGCCAATCACGAGCTCTCGCAAACCCACAAGGCCTTCCACTAGGTCCAGTCAAACAAGGCTCGCAGAGCGTAGCTTGAGGCCGACTTTGGTGCTACCCTGAATATGAGGGCCTTGAAAGGAGCGCGGTGATTGGCAGACCAGAGATTTGGTGCTCTCCGCTCGTCTTATTTTTGTTCTCTCTTCAGAAGGGGTGCGCTTGCTGTGAGCTTTATTAGGGTGTTCTAGTAGCGATTGTCACTTAGAACACGGGAACAGTCTGAGTCTGGGCTCTCATGGCTTCATCGATATCGCTTCCAACCCGACGGAGCGAAAGACCTTAATTTGCAGTCTACAAAACAAAAAGAAGAAAACCCAATCGCTATCCGAGCTCGGGGTCGGTGGACTCCGAATTGCACCCACCCCCGGCACGGCTCCTCCTTGCGAGCGAGCGAGCGTCTAGTCTAGGCCCTTGGGATCTACGCATTGCTGTTCGGGGTATTACACCATTCGGGTCATTTGCTGAATATGGTTTAGCGCCACCAGCGGCGGACTTGCCTCTTGGTCCACGTTTGAGGAAGGTTTCCCTTCCTCGTATTTGCTCACCCATCCTGCAGCGGCCTTCCGCCTTGAAGGCCTCGGCTTGACGGTCGATCCTTGAGCTTGAGTCATGCTGATGACGGGCATAGGTAGCCCATTTTCGGAGTGCACTATGACGCCCTAGCGCTCGGACTCCTTATTCGGAGATTCCTGTTGCTAATTGTGTCCTATCGGACCTACGATAGCTTATAAGTGTCTTAAGATGGCTCAAAGGTCCAGGTCTCGACCTAATATAAGTAAAGACTGCAGTGAAGATTTTTCCTTGGACTCGCCGGACGCGGTTTCTCATTGGACCCCGTATTTATAGATCCAAATGTTCCGTGATTTCTGCGCCGCTTATACCTCAAACGTCAGTCCAAAATATGTCCCGCGAACAAAGGAGAACTATCGCTTCATACCATCTCATCAGAGACACGAACGTCTGAGCACATTCTATCTGTTCGGCGCTGGTTGTTTTGTTAGATGCAACACGACGGAAGATCTTCATCTTGCTTTCTATGTTCTGTGATATGGAACTTTAAGCAACGGTGTCAAGAACCTAACACACCAAGATAGGGTGGAGAACATCTCCATGGATTCGTTGCAAAGGAGCGGTCTCGACTGCCCATCTCCCGAAGTTTAGAGCTCGCTCCACCACCCAAACACGCCGCCAGGACTAGGTGCTGGCCTTCCTCTATTTATGTCCGCTGCTCCCTGTGTCCTCACCGCCGAAGAAGAGAGCTCTCAGAAGACAGAAGAAGGGCAAAGGAAGTCCAGGGCAGTGCCATCTGCCACCCAAGCCACGCACATGCCACACGCCACATCTCCTCCCACACCCTCTGTATCAGCCTTGCAAAGGAAGACCTGGGAAGGCCTTTGGGCCTTGGCACCGGTGCCAATGGCAGCCGAGCAATAAATAGACGCCCTTCGTCCTGTCTTACTCCTTCCTAAATTGTCTCTCCGTGGTCTCCATGTGCCATGGGAGGACTGATCCAGTGATTGATCGCAGGAGGTCCACCGGAGGCCCGGAAAGACTGCGATTGGCCAGACGGAGCTTGGAGTGGGTGTCGTGGTGATGTTTTCGTAACTTGTGTTAATAGGAAGCAGGGAGAAGACGGGGCCGAGATCCAGTCGAGAGCTGGCGAAGGGCTTGTGCATGGGACTTGAAGGATCGATGTGGTAAGTGTGATGTACCTCAGGTACGGCCGCCTATTAGGTATTTGGTGCGAGGGATGGTATTAATATTAGCCTATCCGAGCCTGAGCGCTCATGTCCTCCTTTTGGGCAGCTGAGGTGTCGTTCCGTGGCCGCAGCTCTTGGATGGAATATTGGGCACTTGGGAGAGTCATTTCACAGCAGCTAGAGCCGTATTTGCATTCTGTGGTCAGCGGAGAACTTTTCGAATCACTATTCGGGATCCCGGTTTGTGATGTCAGTGCTCTGGAATTTCCAAGTGGAAGGAGGTCCCTTCCCTTGAATTCCAGAAACGAGGACGACGTCCTCCATACGAGGTCAGGGCATTAAGGCAGTAGAGAGGAACATAACACCTGTCAAGCGCTCGAGGGTCCAGACTCGACCGCCTTGCGCTTGCGTGGAGCGCCTAATCCTGAGCCGGACAAATTGGGAAATTAATTACAACGCGCCGCACTGCAGGGTCCTCCGCGCTCCGCGACGAGTATGTGGATAGGCCCATTGTACCTCTCGCTAACCGCCGTGGTTGTACGCCGACAAGTGCAGCTCAGGTGCAGCGCCGCGCTGGCTGAAGACATGGGTTGTAGCGAGGCACCCACGCCGTACTTTCTTGGAAGCAGAGCGGAGGTAAGTCGTTCCTAAAGTGCCTCCCTCAGAGTCATCACTTCCCAATAAGTGCACAGAAGATCTGTCCTATTTCTCATCTTCTCGATATATACTCATCATCACATTTTCTGGTGTCCGCCCATCGTATCATCGGAACAGCATTCAGATAACCCAACGTTCTAGTCTGGCCCATCGATCATCTCTTCTATTTTGTGGACGTTTTTGACACGAACGCCACATCTCTCTCAAGCCCCAGGTTACTGTACTACGGTTACTAATTTACTGACAGTGTTTAACTCATTCCGACACCGACGCGGACTTAGCAGGCTGTATACTTTACTACTTCCTCGCCTTGGAAGTTCGGGACCCGAAGCATGTACGTGTGCTATTTTACGCGGTTGTTTCGTTCTCTTCTGCAATCAAACCTTGAATGCCCCTTCGTTTCTGTGCTAAGTGCTCGCGGATGGGTGTTCGAATTCCAAGACTTAGTCCATGATGAGATACATGAAGTCAACTTGTTCCAGGGCTGATGACGATCCTGATTCTTCAATATGTTTTACTTAAATTGTTCTTCCTTCGTGGACAAACGTTACCTTCTAGTGGGGAAGAGCTTAGTAATCTACGACGTTTTCGCCTGCAGGAATAAATTGCCTTTCTTTAGAATGTAGCTTGAAAGGGGCCTATCTATCCGAATAGGATTGAAATTTGACTAAGGCTCAGGAAATTTCGGCCTCACATTAAATCACAAAAGTTCAACCTGCTAATCTGAGCCCTGCAATTAAGGGTGGACACAGACCCGAAGCCAACAAACTTCAGCCTGTCTTCTGCGGCAAACCCCATTTCTTAATCCAAATCCGTGGCCAGCCTCGGCGGCCCTAGACCTCCGGCCTTCTGAGTACTCTTCGCGGATTTCTCCTTCGAGGAGCAGCTTCATATGCATGGCGGTAAGGTACATACACTTCATGAGATTCATTCTGCAATATGATATAAAGATATGGGATCAAATCGAGCTGTGGGGGGCGCCTCGAGGCAGAGAGGTATCTCACCACGCGTACACACCTCGGTATCCCTTTTGTTTTCCGTCGTGTTTCTCGTCCGGAGTCGCCATGCATTCCGCAATTACCGCGGCATCAGAAATACCTCATGAGAGATGATCAATCGATGTTTCTTGCGCACCAAAGTTTCACATAACGAGACGGGTGTTCATCATAAACTCAAGGTCCGCAGTTAGATAGAGCGCTCTTTCTCCGGAAGAAAAGCGCTCTGTTTCCGATCGTCAATCGCATGTCGCGGCAAAGATGAAGGTCTAGACTGTGAATTTAACGTTAGCAGCTTCAATTGTGGGACGTAACTGTACAGGCGACGCATGGAGAGGCAAACGTAGCACTCACGGCAGGCCTTTCGAGTCGATCTCGGGTCAGGAAGACCGGTCACTCAGCATCCAATTAGCGGTGGAAAGCGTAAATGGAGGATAACGATACTTGAGGACTTCGTGAAACGCACCAGAGTGTCGTGGACGCCTAGACTCGTCCAGATTCGCCATTTCTATCGCTCCCTCCGCCAAATCTACACACGCGCCTAACTATCGTGGGAAGGACGGGCCGGACGGATTGATCCCTTTCTCGTCTATGATTCGCTCGAAGTCTGTCCGTCAAATAACAGGCGGTTGGAGGATACACCCCTGAAGGATAGCACTTTCATAGGTATTGGAGCTCATTGGAGGTGATTGATGAAGTTTCATAGGTCTTCATGGACGCACTCTAGACGCACTCTCGGTTTTTTTGGAAGTTGGGTCCTGTTCCACACTCCTCGTGTTAGGGAGCCGCATGTTGCGAAGTCGCGGAGGTTATTTGAGGTTGAATGAGCGTCGAGAACGCGCCACAAACGAGAAAGGCCAAGGTTCTTCGTTCTTGCCAGGGAAAATCCGGTGGCGGTTCTGAAACTTCGAAGTCGAAATTGACCGGACTCCCAGGAGTTCTTATTCGAAAGCATCGCTGGGTGATTGCGCAAGGTGAATGAATACAGCATTGAACACATACTCCACAAGTAACAGAAGGTACCAATCAACAAACCAACACCTAGAAGGTGATTTTCTGTCCCTGACTTGCGACGATGGCAGCAGACTCGCGTTTTGCGAGTGCCAACGCAGCTCCAGGTCTGGGACGAGACTTGGGTCCTTTATGCCTAACTGTGGCATCTGAGCCTTCGGCCTTCGAGGGTGAGGGATTGGGAAGGCCTTTCCTCGCATTGCGTGCCTCCTCAGCCTTCTTAGCCGCTTCTTTCGCAGCAATGTCCTGTGGTCGCCTGGGCACAGAGCGTACAGCCAGCTTGGATTTCGTGCGGTGGTACCCTGCAGATAATCCTCGTTTTGTTTTCTGCGGCGCACCTCCACCCGCAGGCTTGGCGTCTTTGGGAGCACCCCGGCGGACGGCGTCTGGGCTGGCGTATTCCACAACCAGGTCGCGGCCGTTCAGGTGGTGGTTTCGAGGGTTGATGAGGGCGGACGTCGCGTGGTCTACGGACGTGAAATCGACGAAAGTGAAGCTACAAACAAGAATAAATGCAAAAAATCAGTCGTCGACGAGATAGACATAAAATATAGACCACACCCTTTACAGTGCCCAGTGTCTTCGAAGGTACCCATGCGGATTTTTCGTATCCAATTGTCCTTGGGCTTTTGCTCTCCTTCATCTTCATCTTTCCTTTCTCCCTTTCCCTCTCCTCCTTCTTTTTCCTCTCCTCCTTCATCTTTGAATTTGCTCCTCTTCTTCTCTTCCCCCTTTGTCTTCGTCTCGCGATGAGACTCAAAAAGTTCCCGGATTGTCTCAACCGTCGTCTCGAAAGGCAGATTTCCAATGAAGAGTGTTGGACCGGCGGGTTGTTTTTGGTTCCGTAGGATCTTCTGAGCCGTTTTCGAATGCGTTTTGTGTGCGACAGCAGAGTCGGTTATGACGTTTTCGCCAATGGCTGCTGGTCGACCTTCGAAACTATCGCCTTAAGACCACAACGATTATCAGTGAATTCATGGCAGCAGGAGTGCAAGGTGAAGTACTTACCATCCTTGATAAGCAATTTCCGACCCAGCAGGGGTTGTTCTGAGAGGGCAATCGCAGCAATTTTCGCCTCAGGTGTCGAGAAATCGACATATGCAAACCTGCGACAAGTTAGTCAGCTAACTTCCCCAACTACGAACTTCAACTGGATGTGAACATACCCTCGATTCTCCGGCTTCACCCCTGGCTTCTCAGCCTCCTTCATAGGCATATGGATCCTCGTAATCTCGCCACCGACCCACTGGAAGAACGTCCGCAGATTCTCCTGCTGCGTCTTATACGACATGTTGCCCACCCACACCGAGTTTTTCCGAGCTGATTTATCACCAGAAGACTTCGATGCATCCACAGCGGCAGCTTTTCCGTCTTTGAGCTTGCGCTTTTTCGGTACTGGGCCACCTTCTGCCTCACGCTTCGCGGCCAAGCGAGCTTCTCGTTTTCGTCGTCGCCGCTCAGCGTGTGAGAGGACAGGTTCGTCTACCGCGGGCGTCTCTTGCGAAAGTGCAGGTGCGGATGAATCCTCATTGTCTGAATCGTCTGAATCTGAGCTACCATCTGAGGAAGAATCATCCTGAGCAGGTTCTGGTGCAGGATGATCTTTTCTTTTTCGTTTGAGGTCCTGAGATTTCGGGGGTTCTGGCGAGACACTCCTAGAAGATGATGACGATGAGGAAGAAGATTCTGAAGACGGGCCCATCACGATACCCAATGCTCACAAAGACTGGGTATGGTGAAATGCAGGAGAGCATTGTCAAAATTCTTCTGATGGCGGCTTATTCGGGCCGCTAACTCTTGTCCAACTTCTCACCAGGTCAATCAACGAGGCGCTCTCTACGCGTACGGATCCAGGCCAGAAAATATCGCATGAAGCTCCAGGTGCTTGTCATACTTGCGCTATCCTTTAGTGAACAGAATATTGACTTATGGTCGGCGGCTTGAAAAGGCTCATAGGGAACCCTCCTCCAACTGGCTAACGGCACCAATGTATTCGAAACGAGAGGCGAGGGTAGTCTAAGATAGATCTAGGTGTTCCCGAGGTTGTACAAAAAATTGTGTATATGAATGTTTCATCTCAATGTCTCTTCGCCCGTGAAGTGTGTTTCTGTGCTTCTGGTGTGTCAAGGAAGCCTCCTAGCTCCAGGGCGTTCCGGGCAGCCTGATTGATATGCTTGAATCTATCTGGGCCGAGATGTATTCCCCCGAAATATCTTGTTACGATGACTAGCACATTGTTGACTTCCTGTTGTAATGGAGTGTGCATAAGCCAGGGTTCGTGCCGAAGAAAAGGGTACTCGCCAAGATCTGAAGGAGATGCGCAATCCGGCCTCCTGCTGCTGTTTCTCCGTCATCGTCGTTGTCTGTTGTCAATTTAGTAAGGTGGTTGACGGCTTAAAAAAAGGGTCTAACCTTGGTGCAGTATACCGTCAGCTTGACATCTCCATGCATTGATGATAGGATGAGCGGCACGAAATATTCGTCGATCGGACATCAAATGGGCGAGGACGAGAGGCACCTAGAAAGCTCGAGCTCAGAAAAATGCCTCCCCCGAATCGGAACTAAGTTTGAGGGTTTGAACTTTGAACATACCTCCGATGGATGGTGAATTCGACAAGCACGTCCTACAAAGGCACTCTTCCGATCCGTAATGGGCTCTGCAGTGTGGATCTGGATACCCGCAGGAAGAGCAGTCGGAACTCCGATGTCATTTGAGCCAGATGGTCGGTCATCTGTGTTTGCATTTGACGAGTCGTTCTTCACAGAATTTGCCTGGCCGTGATCCTGTAATTCTTCCCGCACGAGCTTGCCAGCCTTTTCAGCACTAAGGCGTTCTTCATACCAGGCGGTACAGCGGTCTAGCACGTTCTGGAGGCCGTCGAACACGCAAACGGTGTCTTCTGACCATTCAACGCCATTGACAGAGATGAACGTTCTCAAGATGGACCCAAATAGGTTGGAGTCCGCCCCATACGAGCCGATGTATCTAGAGAGCAATTGGAGTTGCGGAGGAGACGAAGACGGATATGTCGTCGGAAGAGAGACGAGAACTTTCACAGAGATGTCCTCATGAGGTGAAGGGAGGCTGCATTTTATTACCCTGTTTTGGTGGCAAGAGTAGAGGGGATATTTACCTCATAACCACTTCGTAGCGTACATTCGCATCATTCTTGCTCTTTCCATTTGACGATGGGTGCCAGATACGTATTGCTCCGTCGCCGTAGATAGATTGGAGGACTACGTGGTGGGTGAGATGATAGGTTAAGCTTCAGGACTATATGTTCCTAGAAAGGCGATTGAATAACTCGCCTTCGAGTTCTGAGGCTACGGATTCTCTCTCTGGGTTCTGAGACAATTCGGCGAGGAGATTTTGCAGCTCGGCGGCATAGTCAGTGGTTGGAGAGGAAGAACGAGACATGGAGGAATTATCTTATCAATTTGATGAAGTTCAACTCGTTTGTTTCCGGGCCGAGGAAACAATGGCCAACTTGTATCACAACCACCATCCACAAACCTCTTGCAACGCCTCAGACGTTCTCTGGTACCAACGCTACATTTTCTGCCGCTAAACGACTAGGAAGGAATCATGCCTGCACCAGCACCGGTTCGCGTCATCGTCAAGCTCCCTTACAACCGACCAGAGAATGCCCCAAGCGACCCCCCAAAGGTGAAGATACCACGCCATCTTGAAAAGTTTATATCTTAATCCTTTTTCTCTAGATAGAGTGGACACCAGAGAAAGCCGATATTCTATGGAAGGTCATTGAAATTCAGAGAGCCCGTTCAGTGGACAGTGCTGGTGCCGACTGTACGTAGGTCGGCTGTGTATCGCGCAGGAGACGAAGCTCATGCAAATGAAACAGGGAAGGGCCTGGCAGCACACCTGGAAGTACCACTGCCCTATCTCCTCTATCGAGTCAATGCACGATTCCAAGAAGAGATCCGCGGGTTGAAAGACATCCAAGGTGCACTTAGCCCTTCATCCGCACAACCACCCAAAGGCTACTTCCCTGCTGGCGAGAAGCCCCAAAGCGTGGCCACTCGAATGGTCGGAAGCGATCAGATGTCATCATCAAGACTTGTCTCCCCTCTGGGTGTCCGTGCACGACTCAGCTCTCTAGGAAACGCGCCACGACCCAAGAAGGCGACTTCTTCGTCGACGCTCACCCTTCAGCCTGCACGAAAGACTTTCGCACCACTCAGGCCTACGTCTCCATCATCTTCTGTAGATGACGGCACGGACTCCAGTGACGAACAGGCGCTGAAGGAGGAGGAAGCGGAAAGAAATGCAGAGGAAGACGAGGCTTTGGAGCGTAAATTGGCACAGCTACAGAAAATGATGACCAACGATGCATTAGGGCTTGTCAGCGGTACCCGTTCAACAGCACAGGCGAAGGCGAAAGATCGCGGACGTTCCGCACCGCTATCTCCACGTTCCATTGGAAGCTCGAGGCAGGGCACCCTGTCCAGCCGAAGCGCCAGCCAAAGTGTCTCTGGCGCGAGCTCGCCGCAAGGTTCCATCCCCGAGATCCCGTCTCCTTCATCTGGCTCGCAGCCACGCTCGCCCATGGGATGGAATATGCCAGCACAAACAGCTGGCCCTGGCCCTGCTACGCGAAACCTTGTTGGACAGGGACCCCGTCCACGTGATAGACCTTTGGTCGACAGAGCGGGCGATTTATCGAGCGGTCAAGGGTCGGAAGCCTCGAGTTTCAGTGATCTCAGTGGTAGGTGTATCGTCTGTCTCCCTTCGATCGTCCTCTGAATTGCATGGTCTCAGACGCAAGCCTATCAGCATCTGCGCTCGAAAGTGCGCTCATGTCGAATATCAACAACCAGGGCTCGCATTTGTGAGTGGTGTCTACCTCAAGAAATTAGACGAAAAGGAGCCTAATCAATTCGTCTAGCTCGCAATTTACCCGCAGTCGAGGTTCTGCCCGAGTCCATTCAACCGTCCCTCAGTAACCTGCTGCATTTTGGCTGCGGTTAACGTATCTCCGGATTTTCATTGAGATCTCCTTCGAGTTACCTCTGCGCCAACCCGCCTCACGTATTTAATCTTCGGCTGTATTCTAAGATTCGTAGTGCTGACATTGATCAATGGGGATTGCAGCATATTTTATTCCCCGTCTCCCAAACGCGAGAGGACCTGTGTGGCGTGGTGGTAGTCAAACAGCGTGGAAGGCGGTATCACTCCGATTTAAGAAATTGAGGGCCAGACACCACCGAAGCAAATACCTGCTGGCCTTTGTGGGCGCCGAGTCGTTTTTACGCATCGCTGTTGCCCTTCGGAATCGTGAGGGAATCATTTCATCGGACAGATCCAGCTCCAAGCGCTTACTGTTGCCTTGCGTTTGCTTACATTTGTTGCAACCGCCCTCAAAGAACGTCTTTCGGAATTGTTATTACTGTTCTCTTGAAGCATGAAGCTTCCAAGGTTCACTGGGGCGGTGGTAAGGGAGAGGAGTCGGCGGGGGCTCCCGAAGGGGGTCATGTAGGCTGAGGAGAAAACAGTCAACGAGTTGCAGATTGAGCTTGGTGTCTTTTCACCACACACTGCATCTCCAGGCCCTAATTGGTACGCTATCATAGCCTAATCAGAGTCCTCCGACTCAGCGCCTTTGGAGACTTCGAAAAGATGTTCGTGATCCGCTCGTTCGAAACCTCGTCGAGGTACCATGACTGAGGTTGGTCGCAGGTTGGCCATAATTCTCCCTATTTAGGGACGTGGTGTCAAGAGTATTGAAGAGCTTTCTGCTTGTGGATGCTACGACTAATTGTATGTGACAATTCGGACCTACAATATGTATACTTACTGTAATGATTAGTAGCAATATTGCAACACTTTCACAGCAAATGGGAACGAGGGGGTTTAATAGCACATTGAACTTAGAAATAGACAAGTACCAATATATCATCTCACCCGTAAGTGCGTTCGGATGAATAGTCTTCGCATCTCACTTGTTCAAGTCGGTTGTGAAGCAATGCTTCCATCACTTACCATCCCTTGCACTAGATGACTCTTAGCCCCTATTAATAGTCCCATCACCATTTTTTTTCCACATGTCACCGGCGATGCTGCATGAAAGCGAGTTGTTTCGCCGAGCTCTTCTGGTGATACGTCCTAATTTGGTAATCGGACTACCAAAAGTGGTAGCTCCGGAGCACAAGCCATTTTCTCGAAGTTGTAGAGCGCGTCGGTTCACCCTACCCATCTCGCATATCCCAGTTACATCACACCTCAATATTCATGTACACTAGCCATATTACTTGTACTCGATGCAAAATTGTCTGGTTTTTTTGCAATTGTTCAGGCTCATCTTCTGGCCCATTCACGTCAAGATGCTACCGTCCGTTTATTTATTCAATACTAGCAAGTGACCCATGCTTTGCACTGGGTTTACTATCTCATTGTCTTTCATTGTGATGCAGTTGAATAAATTTACCTGTGGAATTGCAAGCTTCAGTACCAGCCCCTGGTTGGTAAGGTTGCCCATTCCCAGTCCCCTCTGATTTTCTTTATTACCAAAAGTAAGTAACCCATGATTCGCATAACACCAATTCATCGCGATGCATATTATTCAACACACTGCAGAACTGAAGAAATTTACCCATGGAATTCCGAGTTTCAATACTGCTCCAGTGGCTAATCATCAAACTGAAAGCAAGTAAATACCTGTTTCAAGGCGCGTTACAGTGCTGCCCCCCTGGATGGTGTTCCGATGTTCTCCATCCACCTTTTTGATTGAACAGCTGTGCCTCCCTTGCACCTCCCCACACTTTTGGCCCTCATATACTCTATCATTTATTTGTTTCCCTAGTGGAAGATACTTAGTCACACCTGGTTTGAAGTTCCGAGCTCTTATCGCACTTCCAATGCACACCCCATGTACCCCCAGCATCTCCAAGTGCCCTTTGAGCAAGTACCAGACCCCTAGTATGTGGTAATCAAAGAAAGTACCATTTATATCGTGTTTCAACCGCAAGACATTTATCTTGAAGTACCCGTCTAAAGGCCTGTGTTATCCTACCTTCCTGACAATTTGATGGTTCGAAATAAACCGGAGGTGACAGGAGCTGGATTTCTGTATTGAGAGTAGGTCACGAGATATTGCTGACTCAGCGAGATCGAACGAACATCGTCGCCGTCCATGTCTTTCAAACGTTGAATAATGTTCAACACGCCGATTTGCTCCAACAACCTTGAAAGAGCAGACTTGTAGTGTCATTCTCATCTCCTACAAACGGCTGCCGAGGAAATTGGGGACGCCACTCGGGCCACGACGGAGTTTGCCCGAGGACAAAACTTTGCAACCGTTGCCTCCTTCTCGAACAGCCTTTCGTGCTACGCTGCGGGTATCTTGCTCTTTATCGTACCCCAGCCTCTTTTTATCAACATCTATGGTCTCGAGAAGAGTGAACTGGTCGGTCTTGGTCCTTTGACATCTTCTGATTCGCCACTTAGCGAATGTGCTCCTATCTCGCCGAGTCGCTCCTCAAAGATTCCGACGAAGTACAACCTACTGTGCTGCGTAATAACGGCTGATCTCTCGGTGTACCCCTTGATACTTTCTAATGTGTTCTTGAGCACTCGGGTGCTAACGCCTCTCCGCTCCATCACTGCTTCTGACGGGGTGGCTTTTTCGATTGCGTCGACGCTGGATCTGAATTGTATCGAAGAGAAGCTGGTTTCTTGATGTTACCTTGTTGCTGCGGAATCATGGTAGGCTCTGCCAGGACTTTGGCCTGTTCAGCTGGGCTGAAGTGCGCAACAACATAATCGGCTGCATACTATGACTCCGAGTTGTGAAGTAGCGGCGCAATTGCATTCTTGTAACTCTCGGAAAGAGCGGCAAATGTCTCTCTCGGGGCAAAAACAGAGTATGACGCGCATTCACCAGAACGACCTTGGCAGCATTTCGTCTTAGTACTTGGGCAATTCAATGGATTGGGATGGCCACTAGAAACGCCGGATAGCGTTGTGAAGTCCCATCTTCTTGACGATTCCACGACGATCACCCACCCCACCCCCGAAAACGGCAAGTTTCGCGACTGAGCCTGTGCGAATACCGGGCCATCGTACAGATCCTCAAAGCCGAACGGAAGGCGTTCTAGGCGTATAAAACCCGCAGCTGGCTGCTCTGGTTCTTCAGCTGGTCTCATCCCACCAAACCGAATCCTATCCACTCAATCGACGCTGCGTTGACCGCAAGCCGACCAATCAAGGAATCCATCCACTTACTCTACTGCTCAACTCTTTACGTTTTACGACCCCCCTAAACGAAGTCATCATGGTCCAACTCACCACTTCTGTTGTCGTTGCTGCCATCCTTGCTGGCCCTGCTCTCGCTGCGCCTATGGTTGGGTAAGTCAATTGTTATCTGTTCAGCCTTTCCCTTGTCCAACCACATTTTCAAGTCACATACATCAACACACCCCCGGCGCCAACCACCTCCACCGCCGCGAGCTCAGGATCCACAAAGGGACTGTTTCCCACCGGATCGGCGCCAATGCTGCACGCCCGGCCGTTGGTCGTGACCTTCAGGCGCTCGAGGACCTGATCGCACGCGAACCCATCCTGAAGAAGGTCCTCGGCGTCGCGAAGAGAATTGGCGGTACTGCCGTCAAGGTTGCTGGTGCCGCCCTGTCCGCTCGTGAACTCGAGGAGCTGGAGGAGCTCGCTGCCCGCGAACCCATCTTCAAGAAGGTTCTGAGAGTCGCGAAGAAGGTCGTCGGTGGCGCTGCCAAGGTCGCTGGGTCTGTGTTGACTGCACGCGATCTTGAGGAACTCGACGATCTGATTACGCGCGAGGAGCTGATTGCCAGGTTCGGCGGCAAGGGCAGGATGGGTGGTCGAGGCAGGCTGCATGCTCGTGAAGACAAGAAGAAGGACGAGCACAAGAAGGCCGAGCACAAGAAGGACGAGCACAAGAACGAGGAGCACAAGAAGGACGAGCACAAGAAAGACGAGCACAAGGCCGAGCATGCACCCGCTCACGAGCACGCTCACGAAGAGTGAGCTCCTTCACATTGTTTCGCGTTTGCCAATTGCTAACATCCGTTCACAGGGTCGAGAACACCGAGACTCCTGCCGAGGAGACTTCCACTGAAGAACCCGCCCACGCTGGCGCACACACCACCGAGGCTCACCTGCACGCACGCGAGTTCAACGATCTCGAGGTGCGATTCCGGAGTGCCAAGATGGGAGGAAGGCCTGGAGGTATGGGCAGGATGAGGGGTCGCGACTTGGAGGAGCTCTCCGCCCGCGAGTGGGAGGATCTCGAGGAGCTCGCAGCGCGCGACCCCTTCCTCGGCAAGATCGTCCGTAAGGTGAAAGGTCTCTTCAAGGGCAAGGGCGCTGCTAAGGGTGCTGAGGTCGGCGCTGATGTCCATGCTGCGGCTACCCAGGAGCGTCGGGACCTCGAGAGCGTCGAGGAGCTCGCCACTCGTGCTTACTTCGACTCTGCGTTCGACGAGCTCGACTAAGTAGATAGGATAATATCGGGCCCACATATGCATACATATGACTAGCATGTTTTATTAGGCACGCACCTGTATCGATAGAAATCAAAGGAATTCTTTGTGTGCGATATCTTTGAGCAAAAGATATCCGACACCGCCCTTTTCGAACTGGCAGCTTTGGAGAGGATCTTGAGAACTTACTGAGACTAGATTACCTACTCTCTCTCTACGCTAAGTATCTTTGGCGTCAACCATTGCAAGGATGCTTCTCTATCTCTATGAATCCCTCCGGTAGGGTCTAGTCTCGACGCCGTCGTGTATCCAAAACGGGTTTTTGGCTCAATTTATTTGGGGTCTAAACAAACGCATGACGGATTGCTCGTGTATTCTGAAGAAATTTCTAGAGATTGCTTTCAATGCACTGAGACTACTGGTCGGGAGGAACCTGCTCTGCCTGAATGATACTACACTCCGTGGGTGGGGCCAGCATGTCAATCAAGGTCAACCCATCTTCAACTCCATCAGGCGCATTTACCGTTGCCCACTCTGGTGCATCAACAGTCATGAACGACAATGCAACCAAACACGAAAGAACGCGGACGTCTGTCCACGGGAGGAGGGAGGAGAGAATCATCTTGCAGCCTTCGAGATCTTGCGGGAGGACCATGACGCCGTCTAAATTCGTAGTGAAGGCAATCTTCGTGCTCAAGAAACATTGCCCCCAGATCTTCGACGAGTGTAGGCACGACTGATAGACGACATACCTGGCGTATGAGTTGGTTCCCGGTGTGTTTGCTTGTGTCCGTCAAGAATTTTCCATGGTAATCGAGGACTCCCTTGTCACCTCTATAGATATCTTCCAGGGATTTCGTTTTGTAGCTCCATCCAGGCTCCACTTCAGCCATACTGCAGTGAATTGGTTCGGCGACCGCGCATGCGTCGGCCAACGTCATCCGAGCAGGTATCTTCTTCGGGTACATGACCAGCAACTTACCGGAGTTTCCGGTTGCGTTCCGACTCTTGTCCGTCTGGTTGAACTTCACAGGGCTAATCCATCGCGGGTAGCGAATGCCATCGCGGCGGCTTGCTGAGAATCGAGCGTCGCAACTCCACACGCATTGCGAAAGCGTTCTGCAGTCGGATGCTCTAACAGGTTGTTGGTGTAACGCAACTTAATTCAAAGAGTAGATCAGCGAGAGTCCAATATGGGCTAAGCTACGCTGACATACCTCCAGATATTTGTTCAAAACATCAAAAAATATGTTGGTTGCACACCTCGCGAACCTCGTCGTTGTTGTGTACAAGGATGGGCTGATGGTGAGGATTGGCAACGAGGGTGCTCTTCAGACGGTCCTGCGCCTCTCTGAGCTGTGGTGGTGCATCCTGCGGGACATTTGGGCATTCCTACATGCGATAGACAGCTCCAGAGATATCACAGTTGGAGAATGGAACCAACGAGACACAGGCGAAAAGGCGGTCCCTTATTCATTCTCCTACCGCCAGGTGGTTGAGCCCATGGAGAGGAGCCTCGATCTCCTACATATAGTCGTTGCTGCAGCAATCGTGATGCTGCTCTTGAGAGTGGAAAATGGCGATACAGTAGCGACGGGCAGCGAGTACACAGGGAGGGGCATCGACCAAAGCCACGCCTTGTCGGGATACGGGGGGGCTAGAAACCATGGCGAGCGTAGAGTATTAGTGTGGAGTAGGACAAGGACTCGTCTGAATCGTGAGAACTTTGTCAACACGTCCTTGCCAAACTTCTCCCAGCTACGCGATACCCTGAAATGTTCTCCACTCTGATCATTACAGACTGTGGGCGTAACGCGCAACGCGTTCCCCTAATTGTGTCCCTGAAGGCCACCACGTCTTTCCCCGCCAGCTCCTTAGACTTCGACGAGAATCCTCATCCAGTTGGCGACTCGTGGGCAGCAAAAGACACATCCGCGTTGCAAGGCGTACTGGAACTATCTCTTATAGAACGCATCTCGGAAGGCCGAATCGGTGTCACATACTCCGCCCGCGTCGTCTCGGTCTCTTACGACCACTCCTCTGTCGTCAAACCTCTTCCAGAGACCGTCTGTCTCAAATTTGCGAAGAAGCAGCACTCTCGCAGCCTTGCACGCGAGGCTTGGTCTTACGAACAGCTTGCATGTTGCCAGGGAACCTCCATTCCTCGCTGCTACGGGTTCTTCAGCTCGACTTGCGACGAACAGGACAACACTCCGGATGACTTCTTCCCCTGGAGCGAGCACAAGCATCCACACAATCCCGAAACACAAGACTCCTGCTTGACCCCCGTGTCCATCGATTCACAAGATTGGCTTCCAGACGACATACCCCTAGAGCACTACTGGGATCACCGCGGTTTCAAGCACAATTCGCCGTGGAATACATGGAATTTCTCAGAAGAGAATCCGACTATCTCTGTTCTTGTGCTAGAGAAGCTAGGCGAATGCTGCAGCGAGCACTAAGAGTGGACGGAGCCTAGAGAAGGGCTTAGGTGTGTGCACCTGCTTCATGGACGCGCATTTTGTCTTGACAGTCTTTATCAGAGAAGATTCAATCGCCGTGGCTGAGGACGTTGGGGCAGCAGGAGTCCTGCACACCGACATTACTTCGTTCAATTTCCTCTACTACCGAGGCGCTAAGACAGCAGATGTTCGTTGCCCGCACCACGGCGTCATCCATGATTGGAGGGTAATCGATTTCGATCGCTCTAGACTGGTGGATATGGTAAACGGGGACCCTCAGATCAAGCAGTTTCCCAAAAGCATGAACGTCATCGACATCGGCTGTAGAGCGGTTTTTTGGGGTAGCTATTTGAAATGAAGTATGTGCTCATATTGCATTTGTATTTCAGCTGTTGGGTACACCGTTGATACTTCATGCATTTCAGGGCAGGAATGACTTTAGATGCCCCACTTAATGGTATCACTTTCGATGTCTTTCCTTGCTGTACAGCGATTGTGTGATAATGAACTTGAAACCTGAGGTGTAAATTTTGTTGTTTCCTGTATCCACGCGGACCCATGCTTTCAGTCACACAGGTAATGATTGCATACCGGCACATTGCGCTTCACAATGGGGAGAAAGGCTGTAAGAAATAGAGATTTTTCCAATGCAGCCAGGGTCTCTAAACCACCAGCCTCTAACCCTGACGACAGATGCCCTCTAATTTGAATGCACAACAAAGATCCCTAAAATTGACAGTGGGAAGAATAATACACTCGTTCGATTGATGATATAAATATATGAATGCGACATTAGAGCCCAGATGACTGAATAGCAAGAAAGAACCGTGAGGCGACTGTTCATATGAGACTGACTCTCGTCCGGACGAGCCCTCCTCGCCAATTCCGCATACCTGCAGAGCGACTATGCGCCCACTCGCCTTGCATCCTCGAGAACGCATCCTGGATATGTTCAGGCCGCAGAGCCGTCCTTGCCTCTGGCGGAGGCAAGAACAAAGAGTTCACGGGCAGTGTGTACTCCGTGTCCTCATCTGGTGAACCCTCTCGTCTCCGCTTCTCTGCTGAGCCACCTGCAGTACCGGCTTTCCGCTTTCCAAGAACAGGAGAGGTGTAGTCGTCCCGGAGAAAGGAGTCTTCGAGGGATTTCTTGACAGCCAGGCCGGCGAGGGTGAGTGAGCGGACCATTTCAAACGCGAGGAATCCGACGATGTCGACGGTGTCGTCGCCGGGTCTGAGGTCTAGTTGGGCTGGGAGGTTGAGGAATTCGCGGAAACGTTTAGCTGTAGAGAGTTGCAAGGTCAGTCAAGGCTGGGGAATGGATTCGACGAGAACATTGATAGCTGACCTTTTCTGTAGGTGAAAGAGGCCTGACGACAGTCAGAATAATGCTGATATTCTTCTCTCGTCATTTGTCGTGTGGCATCATCCGCTTCCTACGTGCACCTATCAGACAAAACCAGAAGACAGCCCAGCGTTGTACTGACCTTCAGCCGTTGAACGGACGCTTCATGTGCTTCGATATCGTCCTCGTCCTCTTCATCATCCGACTGGTGACCGCTGTTCTTCAGCACCTCGGAGTATATTGTCGTTATTTCCCAAGGCAGCTTGATGGTGATTTTCTGAGCCTTGGCCGTAAGTTTGTCTGGGATTGAAGACATCAAATCGTTTGTGCTTGCAAAGGCCAGTAATAAAGGGACCGACCATCTGCGTCCTCCAGGTTATCCACTTCGACACCGGCGCCACCACCATCACCGGAATCTTTCGCGTGTTTACGGACGTCCTTCCAGGATAAATACGTCCGTAGCCGATTGACCTTGCCTCTGTCGTGTCGGATGAGGAAGATCAGATCTTCTGCGGTTGCATGACGGGCGCCTCGGCGCATAGCGAGAGCTCGAGCTTGGAGAATCTGTTGTTATGAAAGACGGGTCAAGTTATGCTTGAATTGTGGCGAGATGTGGAGACAAACGAGTTCGATAAGTTGGCTCCGCACGATGTCTTCTACGAGATTGACGGTCTCGGAATTGGGGTCTTGTACCTCCCCAAAGACAAACATCTGTAGTAGCAGGTTGATAAGTTGGCCAGTCACGTCGAGCGTTGAGAAACGTTCTCTTACCATTTGCGATATCTCCTGCGTATACTTGTAATCTTTGCCTACAACTCCCTCTCTCGTCTCGCCCATTCTTCGTGTTGTAGCCATATTATTTGAATTGGGACTTGGCCGGTGATGCTGATAGCTTCCAAAGCAGACTATTGCTTCCTCGTTGAGGTAGTGAGAACTGAAGTATTCGTGAGACCGACGTAATGGGAACAGAGGCAGGGTTGGGCGGCCCGCACTGGCACTCGAGCGCGTGACTGTTCACACGAGCACGTGTATCTACTCCGCCGAAACGCCGACGGTCCGGAGGAATCGTTCTCACTCCTCGCACAAAATGTTCTCAAGAGTCGACCACATCCTCTTCCAGCCTACCCACCACCTTTGTTCTTAGCGAAATAGGTAGCAATCAGTCCCGATACTTCGATATGGCGCCAATCAAAACGGTACGTCGCGTCCTACATCATTGAACGAAATTGATATCCCTACCAACACTCAAATTCTTGCAGCAATGGACTCGTCTCATTCGCTTTGTCGCCGTTGAGACTGGGCGAGTGCATATTGGCCAGCCTGTCGACCCAAACCTCGATGGTATGTCTAGCTCTGCATGGACTCAAAGACGAGTTATTCAAATAGTTCAACAGTCGGCCTCGCTACTGCCCACGGGAAGCCCATCCGGGCTTTCGAGATCGTCGGGTCCGCGTTGGACCTCTCAGCGCAAGTCACCAACACCGCTCTCACCGTGAGGACACTCCTCAGCCCACTTTCCAATGAGGAGATCAAAGTCGTGCGATGCCTGGGGTTGAACTATTCCGACCATGCCGTGAGTATTACCTGGCCGACGGAAGAAGGAAGCCCGTTGAACTGAATATATCCTTCTCTTGCCTCAGGCCGAAGCTAAACTTGCCAAACCTGCGTTCGTGCCGTGGATCTGCGTTCTATCTTTCTCCGACACTTACAGTCCCTCAGCTTCCCAATCCTCTTCTACAAACCCCTTACCTCTCTGCTCGGTCCTCTCGGAACAGTCGTCATCCCGCGCGCAGCGCAACCTGTGAAGGAGCACCTGCCGGACTACGAAGTCGAGCTTGTCATCGTCATTGGAAAGTCCGCAAAGGACGTCTCCGAAGCCGACGCGCTCAATTATGTCCTAGGGTATACCGGTGCGAACGACGTCTCGTTCCGGAAGCACCAGATGGCCGTGTCGCAATGGGGTTTCAGCAAGAGTTTTGATAACACGAACCCCCTCGGCCCATGTTTGGTCTCGAGCAGTGTGATTAAGGACCCACAGGATGTCCAATTGAAGTGCACATTAAATGGTGTGATTGTTCAGGATGGGACAACTGCGTTAGTGCCATTTGTTGCATTTCGTGTTCTCTGAGAGCATCTCCTGATCATTGCTTTCTTTAATCTTACAGAGAACAAATCTTCAACGTCCGCCAAACTGTGGCCTTCCTCTCGCAAGGCACGACCCTCGAACCAGGTACGATCATCCTCACCGGCACACCGAAAGGTGTTGGCTTCGTCAAAAGTCCGCCTCTCTACCTCAAGGACGGCGATAAAATGTCTGTCTGGCTGAGCGGTGGAATTGGCACGCTTGTCAATGACGTTAAGGAAGAGAGGACGGGCATAAAAGCCAAGTTGTGATCTAGACGTCCAGAAATACATCGCCGAAGCAACGCGTGCAATTATACTCTCCATTAATATTCACTACTTCAGGTGATACACGACGAACAGAACGGGGTATTCGTACGGCTATTGAACTTGAAGCTTGAAGTACTGAAGCGTTGACAGTCACAGCTGCTAAGACTGGTCAGAGTGATATATTTGTCATTGTGTCGTGACGACCCGCGTTTTTTGACTCTCCTAACCTCCATCCTTCCTCAACATCTCCCTCGTTGAGTATATCGAACCACCGGCGCTGCACGCATGGGGCCATCTTGTTCCAACTAAAAACAGGCACCGTAGCTTGCACTTGTCCTGGACCAACGCCGATCCTCGAGTGTCTTCACACTGGCAGCAGCTTAGGAAACCATCGCTTGGCCAACTCTGCGTACTCTTGTCAGCATACTGGCACTTCTTGGCGAGATAGCATTCACTGCTCAAGATGTGTAATAGTGGAAGCCGGTTTTTATGGCTACCACCTGGCTACCACTTCTTTTGATATCCTGGCAACGATGTGACCTGTCCACATATGTTCATTGCGCCACTAACAGTCGTTTACAAATCTGCTGGACGGTGTGTAGCCTTTTTTTTAAAATTCTACAGATAAGTTCATTTTCTAGAGGTAGATTTACAGGCGAGGTGACTCAGGACGCACTACACATCTGCGAGATCATGCAAAAGCTATCTTACTCTTGGACTGGACAGGGGCAACCTTGCCAATCAACAAGAAGAGGAGGCTGTTTGTGACAACGCCGTTGTGATTCTACTATTCAGTGACTAGAACTCGGCTGCTGTCGCGCATCAACCCCATTCTTGAAACTGTCGAGAGTTCGTCGCATTCTTGCCCAAAAGAACGGGCTGTCGATCGTGCGGTATGTATATAAGCTCGACAACGAGCATGACGACTCTTCAGCTGGTCTCACCCCACCAAACCGAAATCATCATCCACAACTCGACGCTGCGTTGACCGCAAGCCAACAACAACGAAATCATCATGGTCCAAATCACCTCTATCCTTTTCGCCGCTATGCTTGTTGCCCCCGCGCTCGCCGCTCCTGTAGTCAGGTTCGTCTGGCATCTTTGCCCGTCTCACACGTACTCGAGAGCTTATGCTCGTGGACTCTGCTTTTCAGCCACGAATTCCACGAACACAAGCTCGAAGCTCGGTCGAGGAGCACCATCCCTCAGTCCCTTATCGATAGCTTCAAGGGTCGGCCGGTAACTGTGCACCCACACCGCCGCGATATTGAGCAGATCGATGCGAGGGGTCGGGCGATCCCCCAAACGATTCTCGATAGATTCAAGGGCAGCACGGGACGCGGCCAACTCCACCGTCGTGACCTCCAGGACCTTGACGCGAGGGGGAGAGCAATCCCCCAGTCCGTTATCGATAGATTCAATGACAGCAAGGAGTACGGCACGATCCATCGCCGTGACTTCAATGAACTCGACGTGCGGGGGAGAGCGATTCCCCAGTCTATCATCGACAGGTTCAAAAATAGCAAGGACTACGCCGTACTGCATCGTCGTGACCTCAACGAGTTCGAGGAGCTCGCTGCTCGCGAACCCACCTTTGGCAAGCTCTTTGAAAACATGAAGAAAGTCACCAGGGATTTTGCGCTCTGTGCGCGCGAGCTCGAAGGGTTTGACAAGTTGGATTGATGATTGGCGATTGAGAGTCCGTGTTCCTTTAGTTCAGCTAGGGTGTTGTATACACGGTAGGTGGATGAAATAAAGACGCTATTCGCGCAAACGATAAGATGAAAGGTAAAAAATGCATATTGCGGGCGTAGATATGGAGTACAGACACTTGATTTTTTTGGATCAACGGTTTCGCCCATTCGCTCCCTCCAGACAGCATATAAGCAGTTTATGCCCCAAGCCCTCCAAATGCTATCAATTTCGTGTTCATATACTCTTCAATCCCGTGCGGCCCTCCTTCCCTTCCGAGCCCACTCTCCTTAATCCCACCAAACGGAATGACTGCCTGGCTGATCAAGCCCGTGTTCGCGCCAACCATGCCGACCTCCAACCTCTCCGCGACCCTCCACACCCTTCCAACATCCCTCGAGAAGAAATATCCAGCCAAGCCGACATCGGTGTCGTTTGCTAGCTTGAGGACTTCGTCCTCCGTCTCGAACCGTGTGAGCGCAGCGAGAGGTCCGAAGGTCTCCTCGGTGTTGAGCAGGGCGTTTGCGGGTACATCGGAGAGGACGGTCGGGACGAAGAAGGCGGTGTTGGGAATGGACTTGCCACCGACGAGGATTTGTGCACCTTTCTCGACTGCGTCGTTGACGTGCTTCTCAACTTTCTCAACAGCACGAGTGTGGATTAGGGGACCATGGGTGCTGGGGATTTTCCATATTATTAGAAAAAGCCCTAATAATATAGGAAGAAGAACAGGGTGGCTTACGTTCCTTCCTCAAGTCCATTTCCAACTTTGAATTGGGCGACCCGTTCGGCGAGACGAGAGGCAAAGTCAGCGTAGACAGAGGATTGGACATAAATACGGTTGGCGCAAACACATGTCTGGCCACTGCCTCGGAATTTGCAGAGAATAGCAGCTGCCATTATCATAAGTGAAGCTCATTTATCTAAATGAAAGGAACGTACCTTCGACAGCTTCATCGATATTCGCGTCGTCGAAAACAATAAACGGCGCGTTTCCTCCAGCCTCGAGCGAGACTCTGCACGAGGTTAAACAGAAGATAAATTTTAAAAAAGTCTCTCTCTGAAGAGATTTTATGCGTACTTCTTCAAAGTGGACGCAGCCATTCCGTAGAGCAGCTTCGCAACAGGTGTTGACCCAGTAAAGCTGACTTTCTTGACAATCTTGTTTTCGCACATCTCCTTACCAACTTCCAATACATTCTTTTGTGTCGTGACAATGTTGATGACGCCTTCTGGGAACCCAGCGCGTGCAGCGAGCTACTCGAAGAAGATAAAGTCAGTAAAAGTGAGCCGGGTAGTTTAGGCAAAAGGAAACGGGTATACGAACCTCAGCGATGGCAAGTGCAGAGAATGGTGTCTCAGGAGGAGGTTTGATGACTGCAGTGCATCCAGCTCCGAGGGCAGCACCAAGTTTGCGGGTGATCATGGCGGAGGGGAAGTTCCATGGGGTCAGAATCGAGCTACGCACGGGGTTGGGTTAGTGATGCCGTATCGGATAAGAGATACTTAGGTTCGAAGAACGTACACAACACCTGGAAGGGCGCTTTACTTTAATGTAAACGTTTGCACTGGGGATCTTATTTCTTACCAACGGGTTGCTTAATCACGATGTTGCGGGTAGTGGGATTTGCGGACGGAATTTGTTCTATCAAATACGTCAGGCCCGGATTCGAGGGACAAAAGGAAAGACCGAACTTCCATATGTCCGGACAGCCTCCTCAGCTAAATCCCAAGTCAGTTCAAAGGAAAAAGGGTTTGACAATATCTATATACATACCAAACCACTAGAAAACACGTTATTTTCTGGACGGTTCTCGAAAAATAACGAACCAATACGTACCTCAACAAATGAGGCGCTGTACGTGTTCTCGCCCTGTGATTCATGAGCACAACGAAAGAGGCCAGAAGAACGAAAATAGACCACCTTTCCCTCGGCGAGAGGCTTGCCGTTCTCCAGAGTCTATGAATAGAGAAAGCTTCGTCTTCAATTACGTTAAGAGGGCTGGGAGGAGACATACGATGAGCCGTCCCAGATCTTCATGGTGCTGCTGCATAAGAGCATAGAGCTTGAGGAGGAGATCATGGCGATACTAAAAGACATGGTGAGGGCATAATAAATTTCGTCAGTACAACAACCAATAGACAAGGGTTTGTGGGACGAACCTTGGCCGTCGTCTTGCTCCAACTCACGAACGCCTTAGATGCAGCCTCAATTGCCTGTTTGGTCTCGGCTAAACCCATTTCCGGGACGGTCCCAAGCTCCTCGTTTGTCGCAGGGTCTGGAGAGGTGGAGAGAGCAATGATCAGTTCACCGGCCGTTTGAGCGAGTCGACTAGTATCATTCAACGGGTGGAGCAGTAAATCCGATACTCACTTGTCACGACAATCTTCTCCCCGCTGTGTGCGTCCATCCATTTGCCATCGATGAGTGACTGAAATTTGACCAAGCTGGGGTCTTTCAGCCCGAACTGTATGATGAACAAACGATCCGCGTCAATCTCGGCACTACTCCAAGAAAACCCATAAGAGAGCTCGCGTAGACATACCACGGAGGCTTGTGAGCTTGCCATCCTGAGCCGGTGTTGCTGCGAGAGGCGCAGGAGAGTTGAGGAGCTCCTGGATGAATGTGACCTGATAGCGGGGCGACAGGAAAGAAGGAGGCGCATGAGCCAAGAACCTCCTCACGCGGAGACGTTTAATCAAGAATGAAAGTGTCATTTTTGAGTATTTTTGGTTCTAACTTCTGGGGTTCGTGAAATCACCGGTCCGGTCGGCCCGTATGCAAGCCTTCGTTCGTCACGTCGAGTCAGAAGCATTCCGTCATAATGGCGAGTGTATAAAGGCTTGGATACTGAAGCGCTGATCACTAGCGTGGTTCCCACTCCAGTACCATGGCCTCTCTTTCCCTTCCTGGAGCAGACAGACCATTCAAAATCGAAGTAACCGACGAGCAGCTTGATTCGCTGAAGAGAAAACTCGCACTGACAACGTTCCCCGATGAACTCGAAGATGCTGGGCGCGACTATGGCGCACCGCTTGCTGAATTGAAACGCCTTGTTGCGCGATGGCAGAACGGCTATGATTGGAGGAAACACGAAAAGGAACTCAACGACGAGCTGCCCCAGTTCAAGAAAGAGATCCACGTTGGTGGATTCGGAGATCTTGACATTCACTTTGTGCACAAGACTAGTGAGGTTGAGGGTGCCATTCCGCTCTTGTTCGTCCACGGATGTGAGCAGTGTCTCTTATGATAACATTATCTCTGTGTTAATGTCGCCTCGTTTGTGCGGTGTTGAAGGGCCAGGAAGTTTCATTGAAGTTCGGAAGATTCTTCCTCTTCTAACGCAGGCGAGCCCGGATCACCCCAGCTTCCATGTCGTCGCCTTCAGTTTGCCTGGTTATGGGTTCTCGACGGCTCCTAAGAAGAAAGGGTTTGACATAGCCCAATACGCCGAGGTACTTACAAAGACTCTACCACTCTTCAACTGATGTAAAGATCCCGAATAACAGGTCGGAAACAAGTTGATGCTCTCTCTGGGATACGAAGAATATGGTCAGTTTGAAGCATGAATACATGGACGTTTCGCTTAAACGACATATTTTCTACAGTTACTCAAGGAGGCGATTGGGGCGCACATGTGAGCTTCAATGTGTCCTTGGTTTAGGGTTCATGACAAGAATATCTTCCCAGATCACCAGGAAAATTGCGCTTCTGTACGGGGGGCAAAACAGCAAAGCATGGCATTCAAATTTCGCTCGTTGGGCAACATCGGGGTAGAGTCGCGTCCTAAAAATATCCATTGTCTGAAGTCTGACTAGTGGCCAAAGGTCTCCACCAACTTTGAGAACGGCTCCCTGGGTCTATCTCTCATCCATTTTCAAGAAATATACACCCGCAGAGGTGGCAGGCCTGAAGCGGACGGAGTGGTTCGAGAAGGAAGGTCGTGGATACAACCTTGAGCAATCGACTCAGCCACAGACTCTTGGGTACAGCCTGGCAGATTCTGCGTCGGGTCTCCTTGCTTGGATCTATGAAAAGCTGGTCAATTGGACTGATGGGTACCCCTGGGAGGACGATGAAGGTGAATTCAGCAGGTTCATCCAGTGTCACTGAACAAGCTATTGACTCTTGCATTTTACTCTAGTCTTGACATGGGTGTCGATTTATTGGTTTTCGACGGCTGGCCCCGCTGCGTCGTTGCGTATTTATTATGAAAAAATACACGGAGAAGACGACAGTGCACAAATTCCAACGATTCCTCAAGGGGTCTCTTACTTTCCCAAAGAACTTGTTGTCTACCCTCGAGCGTATGTTTTGACACACGATTCGTCCGAATTCTCAGATACTGAGGTCTTGTCAGATGGACAAGGACCAAATACACTGTGTTCGAGAAGGAGCACGAAAGCGGGGGGCATTTCGCAGCGCACGAAAAACCTGTGGAGTTGGTGACGGATTTGAGGAATATGTTTGCAAAGAATGGGCCTGCATATGGTGTTGTCAATGACAGGAAGGGATATTGAAACTTCAGACTTCTGATGTATTGACATGATTCTAGTGTACAATATAACTATCCACCCGGTATGGGGATGCCTACTATCGAAAAGTTCTCGTGTTGCTCTCACGCGTAACCGGTCTTACCAGTCAACGGGTTTTGACACGGTCATAGTATGGTTTATCGGACTTTCCTCGGGCTGCATCCTGCTTCATACAAAATACGAGAGTACACGACATGGGATTTAGAGGAGCAACGAACAATGGATTCCAGGATGTACATGCAGAGAATCTATCTAGTATGGTATAACAGCTAATGTAAAGTAGATAATACTAGATTAATATGGTGTGGTCCATGAAGAAGGGGCAGATGGATATGACGGTGAAATAATACGCCACGAAACGATGGGGTATAGCAGCGAAAGCAGGCAGGATTGGGCAGGAAGAAGTATGGACCACAAGGACGAGAGGAGAAGCGTCGAAGAGGAGGAAAGCAGAAGGCTCAACAGTCTGGCTCGAGAGCCGGAGATCATCTCCTGCGAACAACAGCCCTCCTGTCACGATGCCTATTCTCCTCCGAAAGGACGACCGCAGGACCTTTCTTCGCCATCGTGACGAGGAACACGAGGATGATAATAACGAATTGCAACCAGAGCCACGCCTGGAGAAGCATGCTTCCTTGTCCAGCGTCAGCCTTCTTCTGGGGACTAGCCTCCATCTTGACAAGGCTCCTGTTCTCCTGTTCGTTGTTCGTCTCGTACCCCTCTGGAGAGGTATCTACGTGTAGCTGGAGCGCGTTATGCTGGTCTAGCTTGCGTGGGGTGAACGGCGAGGGCGAAGGCGAGTCGTAGGCTCCATCGTCGTCTTCGTCGCGGTCATACTCGGCCTCCTCGTCCGTGTAATTCGTCCTAGGCCTGGCCTTAGCTTTCCTCTTGCCCGTTCGACCACCATTGAGCATCTGGAAGTTCTCGATCAGGTTATCCACCGCCAAGGACAGGCGTTTCGGCATGCCCACCACACCGCCAGCCGTGGCGACTTGGACATCTTCCTCATACTCATCCTCCGCCCCAGCTCGCCACTTCCTCTCGCCATCTCTTTGGCTGGCCTTGCGATCCTTGAACCGTCGGTCTACCCACCGATGCGTTCTCGAACGGATCGTCTCCGAGATCATCTGCATGCGCGGAGACTTCGCATTCGCGATCGCACTCGCTGTCGCCGTTGGAGTAACAGAATGAGCCTTATGACTCTCTGCCTTGACCGGAGTTGGAGGCTCCAGAGACAACTTCAGCGAGTTGGCATTGCCCGCACCCAGTAGTGGTGTGCGTTCCTCCTCTTCCTCCGCGGTGTCCTCTTCTGCATCTCCGGCACCTGCATGACCAATACCTAGGCCAACTTGGCTCGCAGCCTTCATCTTTTCCATCGCCTCGAAGTCCAGCTCGTCCGAGCCTCTCCGTGCTGCCGACCGCGATTCAGGCGAAGGCGATGGTGGGACGGAAATCTGACTAAAGTCGTAAAGACTCGAGGTCCGTAGATGGCTTGGGCCCCTCCCACCACTCGAAGTCAGACTCATAGGCATGTTCCATGCACCGGTACCGAGCTGCTGCTCAAGCTCCTTCTGCAGCGAAGGGCCTAGTGGTGAGATGTCTGCTGGCGGGTGGGAGTAGGAGTGTGATCGCGAATGCGACTGGGACTGGGACTGACTGTGCGACTGTGACAGGGGGGAGAAGAAATGCAATGGCGAGAGTGAGCCACCGCCGACACCCACACTGGCGATGGACGACCACGAAGAGCAGTCGTGACCTTCGCTCCATAGCGAGGACGATTTGTCGCCTGAAGAATCGTCTTCAACCCCACCGGCGTCCTCTCGCCGCTCGTCAAAGAGCCCGAGGACGGTCTTGCGTGCTTTCGTCGACGATGCTGCGGCGGCACTAAAGTCGGGATGAACGATACACGTCCCGTCGGCGACCATGTCCCTCTCAATCGTCCGTCGGAGGCTGCTAAATCTAATCGTGTTCCTAGCCGCATTTATGTCCGCGTCCTCTTGCTCTTCATCGACGAATTGAGGTTCTTCGTGCTCCTTCTCCACCTCAAGCTCCAGCTCAATCGAGTCTTGGTCCCCGAGGCACTCGTATACCTTCGCGATTGCCACTGTGTCCCTCTGCACCGCATTGAGTTGATTTGCCGTCTCGGTCTGCTGCGTCAGGATCTTCGAGTTCGTCTCCTCGAGCTCTTGGACCTTCTTCAGCAGCTGAGTGATCAAAGCGTGCTCAGCAGGTGCCAGTGAGCCTAAGGGCATGTCGCTCGCACTGCTGCTCGATGACAAGCCTTGCTGTCGCGGGCTCTCCGCTGACGGGAAGAAAGAAAAAGCGTCGCTGGGCCCACCAAACTTTGAACCCTCCGGCGCGAAGCTCTTCACCTCCTCTGCGTCCTCGCTGCGTCGAGCGCTACGCATCGCCCGGAACTTGGCTTCACGCTCCTTCTTCCGCCTCCATGCCTCACCGACGACAGCGTCCTGCACTTTCTCCTCAAGTGCCTCGCTCTTTGCCTGGGTCTTCTCTAGCGCCTCTCTCAAGAAGGCGATTTCTTTCTCGAGTCGCTTGAGCTCGCGCCGTCCAGCTGCATCAGCAGAAGTAGCTTCCTCCTCCAGACGCTGCAGCTTGTCCAGCAGCTCAGCGTTCTGGTCCGCAAGCATTGAAATATCAGTAGACGCGATCGACACTTTGCGGGTATGTCGATGGCCATGGTGCTGGCGAGAGAGAGGGGAAGGGTTGCCGAGTGCCGACTCAGAGTTGGAGTAACTCAAGCTAGTGGTACTGCTCCGCGAGAGCCGCGAGAGGTGTTCAGGGGAAGAAGTAGAACGCGCTGGCGACATCGGGATGCGAGAGAGCAGAGCTTCATGCTTTGATTGTAGGACGACGTGGTTGTCATACAGGTTCTTGCACACCGCAGAGGTCAGACCAAGCTCTGAGTAGAAGAATGTCAGCAGAATTTCAACCATAGATGAAATGCCATACCGTTCTCCCGCTCTTTGATGATCCCATCCGCCTTGAACAGCAGCTCCTTGAGCTCCTCACGCGACTTCTCGCTCATCCAATCCGCCTCCCCCTCTACCAAGCCTGCATCACCATCCACACCCCACCCCACCATCTGAAACGTGGTCGCCATCGGAGATCCGAGTATTTTCCCCTGCCCATGTCCAAGGTTAGTGAGACCAGACAAGTGCGGCGCCGTCCTTCGAGGGAACGTAAACGGCGAACCGTACGCAGGAGGCGGGGTGGATGACGTTGAGTTCCGGTGGGCTGCATTAGCCCTCCTCGCCTTGGCTGGTGGCAGAGGTCGTGGTGTTTCCGCGCTCGAGAGCATTTCGATATAAATTTAAGTTTAGGAGTTTGTCAATAGTTTAAGTGTGCTGTGGTGAAGAAGGAAGAGGGATTCCGTTGGTGTCTCTTCAGAGATGCTGGTTACGAGATCGACTGAAATAGCCCGCTTCGAAACGCGTCCAGGTCGTTATGCCGTCCACAAACACTAGTAAGCCAAGATCCAGAGAGCGTAACTTGTCAGCCAGCGGCCATCCAAATGGCCAGCGAAGCGCTTTCAAGAAAAACGTTGATTCTGGGGTAGAGGATGATAGTCGAGAACAACCCCAGACGTGCTCAATTTCGGCAAAACAAGGTTACACGTGAATCATGTTTTCATTTCTGTCTTGCACGACTTTCAAATCGAAAGCCCCCAAGCGTTCCGACGATGGAGGAAAAGATCCAAGCAGAATAATAATAAACCAAAGACTCGAGGATCAAGCAAGCATCTATTGTACAACGTCCATTAAGGCACTATGAATGTAGGATATGGAACATATGTAAGGTTGAATGAAAATGTAGGACGGTGCAGATGAATGTGGGCAACTAATGCAGTAAGCCCACACGAATTTAAAGTGCAGTGATCAATGGATGGAGGATCGGAATCAAGGCAGTGAAAAAAGAGAAAAAGCAAATTCTGAAGAACCAGAAACCCCCTCGAGACCAAACCCAAGCAGAAAATAGACCAACGCCAAGCACCCTATTTAGGAGCAGGAGCGCCAAACGCCCCTCCTCCGAACACCGAGGCTGGAGTCGAGGAGCCGGCACCGCTAGTACCACCAAACATCGAGGTTCCCGACGAAGCTGCAGCCCCGAACGGCGAATTTTGGGGTGTAGTCGTTGCTGGAGTTCCGAAGTTGAACGAGAACGGAGTGGCAGTCGTGCCTGAACCTGATGCAGCGGTGGTGGCTGCGCCGTTAGAGGTGTTGGAAGAAGCGGCAGGTGTCGTGCAGAAACTGAAGGCCGATTTCGGTGCCGCATTCGTGCCATTCGCAGCAGTCGTTGAGGACGCAGGGTTGGCGAAGCTAAACAAAGGCTTAGGAGCCTCAGCAGGCTTGCTTGCACTTGTGTTACTTGCACCACCGAACATATTCACTGGTTGGGAAGTAGAAGCAGAAGCGGGTGCAGTACCGAACGGTGTCGAGGTTGTACCGTTAACAACGTTATTCGTGCCAAATGTCGAGCTACCAAACGATGACGGCGCTTTGGAACCAGTGGCACTGAACGAGAACGGTGACGAGCTCGAGCCAGAGAAATTGGACGACGTTCCAAAAGGCGAAGGGGCGGCAGTACCGTTCGTCGTAGCAGGAGTGGTACCGAACGCCGACGTCGTAGTCGTGTTTCCAAAAGGCGATGAAGACGCCGTACCTGTCGTACCAGTTGTCCCGAATGGCGACTGCTTGGCAGGTTGAGCGGTCTTGCTGGCGGTAGCACCGCCGAAAGCCGTCGATGGCGCCGCAAAGCTAAACTTGGGCATCCCAGCTGGAGTTGTCGACGATGTACCTGCGGTGCCATTTGGTACAGGTGCAGAGGCAGGAGTCGAGGGAACCTTGAAACTGAATCCTGTGTTCGCCGCACCGGTACTGGAAGCAGGAGGCTTAGAAGCATCAGCTCCCAAAGCACCGCTCAACGAAGATGAAGAAGGGGCGTTGAAAGCATTTGGAGCAGGGGTAGTGGTGGCAGCCGCTGGCTTGACCCCGAAACTGAATTTTGGGGTTGTCGTTGCACCAGTTGCGTTGGCTGTGGAAGAAGACGCGAATGCATTAGCCGGAGCGGCGGTAGAGTTCGACGATTCCGGTTTAGCGAACGAGAACGTAGATTGTCCCTGAGCCTGCGTCTTGGGTGCTTCAGAGCCTGCTTGAGGCCCTAATCTTGACATAAACGAAGCTCCAGCGGCATCTGTACCTGAACCTCCAGTGGCTGCATCCTTCTTCTGCTCCGTGCCAGCAGCCGACGAGCTTGGATTGTTGAACGAAAAGAAGGACTTCGGAGCAGAGGAAGATGCCGTTGCCGAATGGAAAGTCGAACCGGATGCTGGAGCAGAAAACCCTGAAGTATGCTTCGGTTGTTCCTGGCTGGCACTTGATGCACCTGGGGCAGACGAAGCAGGATTACTGAAGAAATTGGGCGCAGTCGAGGGTTGTCCTGATGATGTTGTCGTGCCGGGAGCCGGAGCGGTAGCAGCAGGCTTAGGGGGGTTCGTAAAGTTGTTGAAGAAATTGGGGACGGGCTGCGACGGTGCAACAGCAAGGGTAGAAGTCGCACCACCACCAAGAACGTTGTCATCGTCGGGGCTGTAACTGTTATCGACGGCACACTCATATTCTCCTTCGCCTTCTTGTCCGCCTCCGCCCTGGCTGCTTTCTCTTTCTCCAAACGCTCTTTCTCCTGCCTTTCCCTTTGCTGCCTCTCCTGTTCTGCCTTGGCTTTCTCCGCCGCCGCACGTTCAGCACGGTCCCTCTCCTCCTTAAGCTTCGCCTCTTTTTCCATTTCCTTCTTCCTGGTCGCTTCACGCATCTTCATCATTGCCTTCGCTTCCAGCTCCTGCTTTTCCCACTTCGAGAAGACTTTATGCGACTGGGGCGTTCTGGGACTGCCATTTGTGCTATCCGACAACCCTGGAGAACCACTGGTACTTGAGTTCAAGCCAAGGGTCCTCGTAGTGGAGGCAATACGTTTTATAGTCGGCACGGTAGACGTCGAGGACCCAAAAGCATTAATGGGCAGCCCAACCGAAGTGGCGATCGAATGGCGGTAGCTGCCGCGATAGTTCCGGTACTTCTCAGCAGGGTAACTGTCAATGACAGGTGACTGGGACGCGGAGGAGATAGTTGGTGTCGTTGCCGAGGTAGAAGTGGACCAGAGAAGGTTCTTCCCTGCTGGCGGTTGGGGGAAAGGTACCCCATGCTCCTGTAACGCAAGCGGTGAGCTTTCCATGCCGTGTCAAAGTCAAACGTCACGCGATCGGAACTTACAGCCTGCGAGATATCCAAAGATAGTTTCTCTGTGTCCTTTGCCTTGCCCGGCGAGTCTTGCCAGTGCAACATACCCTCCGCCTTGGCAGATTGATACTCTTCATCTGTAAGCCAACACTCGATGAAGACTTGGAGATTGGCGTCGCGATCCGGATGTTGAGAATCTTGGGGCTGGAAAGAACCTTATTCAATGCCTGAACAGCATGTGAAGGGAAATAGAACATACCATAACAAACTTTTGCCTCGCCTTTTTCACGAGGGTGAGGCGAAGTTTCTGGCCATTAGGTCCTATCTTATACTTGACGTTGTTGCTTTCCCATTCTTCACCGATCTCTCGACCTTTCCTTGTTGACGTGGTAGACTCGTCTATGGAGATATCGCTCTTTGAATCGCGACGCTCGATGTGGGATGCACGTTTGCCCTTCTTTTTGCGGGAGGACTTCTTGTTGGAGGAGCTGTCATCGCTATCACTGCCACCGTCTTCTTGACCTCGTTCACGCTTTTTGCCTCGGATGTAACTGGCTTCGGATTTTTGTTTGGCCACTGTGCGTCGCTTTCTACCTTTGCGAACCTTGGAGTTGCCTTCTGCCTCTCGTTCTGCCGCACTGTCGTCATCGTCATCACCACCGAAGGTCGAACCGGCTTCAGCACGATCCCGCTTCTTTCCGCGGAAGTTAGACTTCAGCTCCGTGATCTCGTCCGCCTCCTCCTCCTCGTCGACATCCATACTTTGATCGCCCTGATAATGGTGCGCTGCTTTCTCCTGAGAAACTTTCCGCGCGCGTTTTCCTCGGGCTTTCTTCGACTCGTTGACCTCCTCATTGTCATCCTCGTCGCGGATACCACGTTTCGACCCTCGCTTCGGCGCAGCCTCCTCAAACTCGGCCTCCTCATCGCCATCGATCAACTCCTCACCCTCCACTCTAGTTTTCTTTGCCTCGTGCTCCTCTTCAAGTGTTTCATCCCAGGTGCGTTTTCTGGCTTCGTTATCTGATGTCGCATCGTCGATATTGAGATAACCACCGTGACGAGAAAGAGGTTTTACACCGTTCACAACAGGCTGCACGTAGGGGCTCCTGGTTTGATGCCCTTTGCTGTGTAGGGAAGACTTACGTAAACGCCTGCCAGCAGAGACAGTGGTGAAGGGCACATACGTGTTGATCTCATGGAGTTGCGGAGGTTGGTGTGAGTCGAACGATCCAGAGCTGTACGCACCGGGCACAGGAACAGCTGTACTCCGCATGCCGACATCGGACCGTTGTGCCACAGCTACGCAATGCACCAGCACAAAGCACAGAAACAAAGAGAATAAAAGAAAATGCGATGAGTCAGTTCCTCGTGGCTCATGTATTCCGGTAACAAGACTGCTTACCTGAGCGCTGGCGAAGAATGTGCTCGGGGAATGCCTCACGTTGATCGAGCGTGGACGGTTGCGGCCGGAATGCAGGTTTGTGTCGGAGGTCCGTCCTGTTCCTGTTTTCCTCCTCGCGGGCCTTCATAACAGCGTCGGTGTAGGCGACATTGAAGGGGCGAAGATCGCTGTCCGGGATACCGTGACGGCGGCGCGTGGCTCTAAAAACACCCATAGTGAAAAAAACAGACGCGTAAGTAAAGCAGCGTGCTCCAAACATCGATGCAGCAGCACAAAACGCACAATTTATAAGACCTTTCCCGCCACAGAAGCACTCGCCTCCATAGCCGAGTTGCAATTGAATACAGAACCAAAAGACCCAGGGCGATGAAAACCAGCTTGGTCGTGGAGTACGAGGATTTTGCTGGCTGACTGCCCGGTACCAGGGGTGTGGTTCTCTGACCCAGAATGTCGGAGGCATCGTGTTCCATGGCAAGGAAGAGGTAAAAGGCGCAGCGAAGAAAGCTGGCCGGTAGAGGCGGCGATGATGGTGGAAGTCGAAAGCAGGAGACGATGAGCCAAACCCCGTGCAATCTGTTGTTACTCTATTTGGTCTTGTTGTTTGCCCCTCCACGCCAAATAAAGGCATTTTTCGCGCATTGTTCTCTCTTCTCTGCTCATCGACGACGACGCCAATGCAATCTATTTCTTAACATTGCTCTGTCAAATTTTCTTTCCGACACCCCACATACTTATGCCTAGGGACATGGCCCCAAGTGCCTTCGTCTCCTCAACTTGTACGTGGAAGATCGACACCTTGGTCCACGCTTGAATGTCCAGCTACCTCGTAGCTGCCCATGGCCATTCGAGTACTAAACCGAGTAAACATCTGAATTCCTATCGTTAGCTCCCGTGTTGTACTCGTAGATACCCTCAATTAGTAACAATTTCTTACACTGCGAAGGCAAATGTTCGCCACGTAGCTGGACAGCTTGCAAGCAACCGATGCGAAGAATTCCGGACATCACCACGGATAGAAGACGTCTTTTAGTGAATGACTAGAAAGTCTTTGGGTAAGAGTTTAACTCTGCAGGAACGGGCGGGAAGGACGTGGGAAACCCGGGGACAGTTTTTATTTAACGGGGGTCCAAGGTGTGATCCCACCCTAGCTTTGTCTGGTCCCACCATCGCGCATTCACGACCATCCTCCTCTACCGCCCCCAATGTCCTCAAAAATCGTCACCCTCGAGGAGCTCCGCGCTAACAAGTCGCGCGACAAGTTCTACATCCTCATCCACGGCAAAGGTACGCGCCAGCCAATCACATATCGTCCTTTTCTCACCAATCTCCCCCGTCATTAGTCTATGATGCTACGAAGTTCATGGACGAGGTATGTTCCTCTGTTCGCATCACCTACGAACTGTCCAACTGATGTACGACCAACGCACAGCACCCCGGAGGCGACGAGGTGATCCTCGCTGAGGGTGGTACGTGGCACTCTATCCTAAATTCCCAATAAATGGCGCCACAATTTCCGCTCACCCGCTCGCTATCTTCTACCAACAGGCCAGGACGCGACAGAGGCGTTTGAGGACGTCGGACACTCAGACGAGGCTCGTGCACTGCTCCCTGGGATGCTCGTTGGCGAGTTCGAGAAAGGCTCGGTAAGGTCTCTTCCGCCTTGCATCACGCGTCCCCTATTCACACCCTCCTGCGCTCCTCTCGCCTTAGGACATCCAACTGAAATCAGGTGCCGCCGCTGCCCAAGCTAACCGTGTGTCCGGTGCCGTCGAGCAAGGATCAAAGTACGTCGTTATCTTCTCTCTCCACGTACTCCCACTAATCACCCTCGTCTTGGTCATGCGTTGCTTGCAGTATGATGTACTTCCTCCCTCTCGGTCTCCTGGGCGGCTACTTTGCCTGGCGCTTCTACACCACCGGCGCAGCTTGAACGATGACCCTCTTCCCAGCGCGCCTAAGCCCAGTCTATGCTCTATGCCATGTAGTCGTAACCGTTACCCCGGCCCATGTATCCGTCGATCCGTTTTGGCGTGACGCTGCTACAAGTTGATGTCGCTTACCGTGCTCTGCCAATCCGCCCTTCCCGCCCGTACACCGCCCGCACCCCGCTCTGCCTCGCTCTCGCGTCCGTACATCTATCCCACCTTACACTGCGTTGCATTATTTACTTCTCTTTCATTCTCGTTATGAATAATTGGAATAAACCCTAAAATCTAGAGCCCTGCGGGGAATAGAAGTATGTTAGATATGGCTGTCCTCTACGGACCACAGCTGCCGCAGTGCGCACGCAAGCAACCTCCTTTCGTCTGAAGCTTTCACACCAACGCACCACCACTCCATGTCATCATCCGTGGGGTTTGAGTAATGCATGCATCAGCATTGGCACTCGGCTGGAGGATTCTGGATCTCCACCCGTTGGCGTAGGCATCGACGGGCGGGCTCCAGAGAAGTCTTCTCGGCCCAGCTTGAACCGCGTCCTACGGCATCGCAATTCCAGAGGATCTGATTGACCGTCTTGGACTGCTGACATATTCATATGACTCCGAGTTGGCCTTTCCATGAAGCCTTCCTTCACTTCTCATGTGAAGAGAACCAGGTTTTGCCACTGTCAACCGGGATATGACAGCATGGGGAATGGATAATAGGCCGGGACGAGCTAGCCCGCAATCAATTCTACACAGCGACATGACAGGAGTTGTACACACGATACTAACCAAAATGATAAACCAAGCAATCAGAGAGCATAGAGGATGAGAGGTACACAGCTAGATAGATGTTTTTCCAAACCAAAGCAGAAAGAAAGCGAGAGAAAATGGAGGCACCACATACAAAATCGTACACCAAACAACAGCATAGAGAGAACACAGAGCACTTCGACCAGAATAAATAATCCTCCTTGCTTCGGCCCCCTGACCGCGTCATCAATCCAAGCCGCAGGGAAAAAAAGACCACAACGGCGATAAGCAATAGTCAGCGTGGTTCGCATCCACTGCACACCAATGCTAGATGGAATGGAGGTGCTCGGTGGACTGGTCAGACGACCGAGACCCCACATAAACAGCTAGCACGAGTCTGCAGAAGGTATGTTCTGCCCCGCAGCTTGTTCTTCACCTAGAGACAAAAAAAAGTCAATACACTCAGTTTCGTTGGATGGCTAGCAGCGAAGAAATGAACGAGCAAATTGCAAATGCAATAAAAAAAAACACGGTCAAAGTAATACTCACCTTACAATCACGCCCAACGCCGTCAAACCCTCCTTCGCCGCCTCGTTCCTCGCGGCTTTCTTCGTATTTCCCCTTCCCCGTCCACAGAACTGCCCATCTACCATGACCTTGACATACCACACAGGCGTCGACTTGGTGCCCTTCATGATCATCTCCTGGGGGAGCCCAACATCCGAGTACGGGTGTCCACCCTCGGCCGCCCTGTCCGAGTAGACCCACTCGACGTTGCGGTTGTGCTTCTGCAGGTGCTGGTTGAACAGCGCGAGGTGGCCGACGGTGGGCTGATTCATGAGGTTGCCTGGCTCGGGGAGCCGCGCAGGGGGAGCCTGCAGCTGTGCGTTGAGGGTGCCGAGGGTGTGGGCACCGGTGTAGCGCGGGCCTGGTCCGTCAGAGCCGTCGGGGTTGGGAGGAAGGAGAGGAGGCAACCCATGCTGCTGTCGGGCGACCTGATACGCTGCGAACGCGTAAGGGCGAAAGAGTGCGTTGATCCATGTCTTGACAGGCTCGAGGCCGCGGTCGAGGAAGACCCCACCGACGAATGCCTGTTCCGGGTTTATGAGAATATTGTTATGCATTATGGTTTAGTATTTCGTCACACCTCGAAAACATCAGCTGCAGGACATCGTGTTAGCTCTCTCGAGCATAAGGAAAAGTGATTTGGCTCACCTTGGATGTTGGTCGAAGCGCGCAGGGTGATCGATTGTGCCGGGTGGAGGCGCAGATGATCAGGGAGTTTGTACTTCAAAGATCTGATAACGTTGTCAGCGCTTGACGAGAAGCTAGAGCTGACGGCAGGCGGGACCTACATTTCAGCTAGGGTGGGGTTGCCGACGATCATTGCCCTGATTTTCTGGATGTGGAAGGAACGAGGTGAGAACGAGCTTATCTGGAGATCCAGAAAGCTTACAGTCGAGGGCCCCACTCGTAAACCCGGGAACATATCCATGAGGAGGTTAGTGATGGTAAGACCCAAGACAGTGTCGCCCAAATGCTCAAACCTGGAGAGGGATGTTCAGCACAGGTCGATCTCGACGAAGAATCAGACTGCGCAAACTGCTCACTTCTCGTTATCAGGACTGAGGTCGTCTTGGCTGTCCTCGAAAATATGGTTCGGGCGCGCATAGTAGCTGCGATGGGTGTAGACCTGGAGTTTTATCGCCTGCGAGCGTATCTCGGGCAGAGGAGGGAAGAAGGCGTCGTCCTTTCCGAAATCTGGCCTGCAGAGGGGTGTCCTGCGTCAGCTGCTTCCCCCCTCCGACAACCCTGCGTATGAACAGGCCAGATAGACGCTCACTTGAGGGCTGGTGTCATCTCTTCGGTCTCCGAGATCGATGTCTCGCTGTACAGAGATCTCCAAGTTGGGCGAAGCGCCGAGGTCGATGGGGGTGAGAGGTAGGGGCGGATAGCGAGGATTCGGAGGGGAGACAGGGAGGGGAATAAGAGGTGTCGACCTCTGGGAAATCTGAGGACCATGAACCTGCGTCCCTGCGCTGTGTGTGCATGGATTGAACTTCCGAAACTTGAGCTCCGCGTCAAAACTCGAAGGCGGAAGACAAGCCGCGAAATTGCATGCACAGAACCATAGTAACACGTGATCTCCGAGCGCTCTGATTCGTTGCCGGCCTTCCCTTCCCGTTCCTCCACTCTCTTTGACAGTTTCTCAATGACCCCAGCATGCGTCGTATTGGCTGCTTAGAGCCTATGTTATCACTTCTAACTGCATCGGGAATCGAAGGACAGGTGTGGGAGAAGGAGTCTTCTCAATAATTTTGAAGATAGAACTGATGATGACGGTGATCCTCAGGAAGTTTTGGCTCTTCACGCGATTCGAAGGCATTGGCTCGATACTTGCCTGCCTATTCTTACGAGTGATTTTCTTAAGTATGATGAACGAAGCTGAATACCCACAACTCCGAGCTTCGAGCTGCCTATCGCTCCTTCCCAGACATATGAAGCCCTGCGATATAAACCGGCGACCTTCCCAATCCCTCGGGCATGCCTAGACGCCTAAAGGCATATGAGGACTACGTGAACGGTATGATTCCTAATCCTTAATCCTTCTTCGAAGGTTCCCATAAGTTTTACTTTTTTTTTTGTTTCTAGTCGATACACTGAGAGCGTAATACAACATGCCGGTCATATTCCTGTATGCAACCATACGGTGGTCCGAAGTTATCCTATCCAATCAGTCGAGCTCGTCGAACTCCGAGTCGAAGTAAGCACGTCGGGCAAGCTCCTCGACGCTCTCCAGGTCGCGCTCAGCAGGCTGGGTCGCCGCATGGACCTCGGCACCAGCCTGAGCACCCTTAGCAGCACCCTTTCCTTTGAAGATACCCTTGACCTTGCGAACGACCTTGCCGAGGAAGGGAGAACGCGCCGTGAGTTCCTCGAGCTCCTCCCAGTCACGGGCGGAGAACTGTTCTACGTCGTAGAGCTCGCGCCTGAATACTTGAGCGAGTCCGCCAGCCTGTAGCGACCCGCGACCTCTCTGACCGCGGGCTTTGAGGTCGGCGTATTCGCGTGTGGGGTAATCCTTCATGCCCGAGAGGTGAGGGTGGGCACCAATGCTGCCACGAATGCGTGCGCGCCCTTCAAGCTGGGGTGCGGCAGGCTCATCGGTGGTGGCAGGTGCCTCCTCCTGAGCCTCGGGAACGGGGGTTTCCTCAGCCTCAGCGGTCGGCTCCGGAGTCTCGAGCCTGCAGAGCAACACGATGATTGGTAATTCAGCGAACAGCAAAGAGAGGCCGACTTACGCTTCAGTGGCTTGTTGGTGCTCGACCGCCGGCGAGTGCTCAGTCTCCTTGTGTGCGTCTTGCTTGGGCTCTTCCTTCTTGTGTTCGTCTTTCTTGTGCTCGTCCTTCTTGTGCTCCTCTTTCTTCTTGTCGTCCTTCTTTTCATGCTTCTTCTTGTCGTCCTTTTTGTGTTCGTCCTTCTTCGCGTCCTTTTTGTGCTCATGCTTCTTCTTGTCGTCCTTCTTGTGCTCGTCCTTCTTATCGTCCTTCTTCTTATCGTCCTTCTTCTTATCGTCCTTCTTCTTATTGTCTTTTTCCTTGTCGTCTTTCTTATGCTCGTCCTTCTTCTTGTCGTCGCGGGCATGGAGTCTCTTCATACCGCCGTGGCCCATACCATGGAACCGGGCAAGCAAATCCCCCATGTCCTCGAGGTCCCTCGCCTCCTGCTGCCTCAAAGCGGCGCGGGAGCGGGGTTCGCGGCGAGCGATGTGGCTGACGCCAGGGTGGGCGTGGTGTTCGTGGCTGGGGAAAAAATTGTTGGTGGAATACAATTGTAAGATCAAAAAGGTGACATACCTAACCATAGGCGCAGCGAGCGCGGGGGCGGTAAGGAGGGCAGCGACGACGACGGAAGTGCTGAATTGGACCATGGTGATTATGAATTCGTTGGAACGTCGAAAGGTCGTAAAAAGAGGAGAGAGGGTAGAGGGTAGTTAATTGGTTGGCTTGCGTTCAACGCAGCGTCGATGAGTAGATAGGATTCAGTTTGGTGGGGTGAGACCAGCTGAAGAACCAGAGCTTTGCCCATCGCGCTTTATACCCCAGGACTGCCCAGGACGCGTACTCAGTGGAAGCGCTTGCGCGCGTTACGCGGTGGGTGTCCAGTTTCCATTTTGGGCGCCGAGGTGTGGCAATCGTCAGGAAGACGCTCGCGTTGGTGAGGAACCCGGCGGTGTTTCTAGGAGGTTTCTAGGGCACAATTGAATTTATTGAATCGAAGGAGGGGTTCTAAGCAAGAATATACCCCTTTGTTTCGAAGAAAACAAGGTTAATTGAACATACGCTCACGTTTTTCTGCAGTTGCGCATACGAAATGCAAGTGCAAAGGGTTCAGAAATATGCACGAGCACGAGCGCTTATTTATGTATGTAGTACGCAATAGGGCCGAACCAAGCCCCTAAGATCGGCACATCGAGAAGATGCCATGGCACCGGTACCCCCGCATATCCTCTTTCCATTCCTTCCAGAGTCTCGTGTCTTGGCTTTGGACATGAAACACTGTCCCCATCCTGGCTTCCGCAGCATCAGTGAACCGTGCTTCTCGTTGATACCATTCAGAGTTCATGGGATAGACGCCTTCGTAGTGATGTCACGAGAAGGGGAAAAAAACAGACAGATTCCAAAATACTTATGAAGCAGAAAGGAGGGTTGATAGCTAGCTAGGCATGGCCCTGACTGTTCGTATAGCCTGAGTATTTAGCAGCCGAACGCGAACGTTATTAGAAGGTGTCTAACGAGGTCCTTTCAATTTACTTCGACACTGCTCAGGGGACACACAAATAGTGGTTTGCACGCACTTTTTGAGCCGTGAACGTTTCTCTGTATGAGAATATACGAGGATTAGCACGGTGAAAATGACCTGCATGGACCTGCGCTTGCCAAGATCCTCTTTCCATCAGTCTTTCCGTTTTAGTATCGATGCCCAAGGTAAGCGCCTGTCGGTCCGACCATGACAGCGCTAGCGCTAAACGTGATGTTCTCGTGCCTTAAGAATACCCTCTGAGAGGTCGCTGCCGACAAACCATTGCATCTGTCTTAGAAAACGCTGCTAACCACCCTATTCGAAGCCAGGCAGCTGGGCTGTTCTGGTCGAAGAATATCGCGCAGATTCTACGCACACGGGAGACTCTTGACACTGAGTTTTTGAGATTTCCGGACTTGAAGTCTGTTTTCTGCATCGGTCCGGCGTTTATGGTCTCAGTAGGCCTAAAAGTATCCCTTGGGATAAAATCGTCGGTGAAACGTTCAATCTAAGCACGTCAAATTGGACGCAGTTAGACTCGTCCTGGAGTATGTAAACAAGGTCTTGTTTCATTCGTACAGCGAACCAAGGCTCCGCTCCTGTTCTAGAAATTCAAATGCTCAAGGAGCGCAGCAGCTCGAAGTGCACAAAAGACGAAGGCGAATCACTCGTATGGTTTCCTGCAAGTTTGACTTTTTTTTCTTTGTCTATTTGGTTGCTACAGGGTACTGCTAGTAATAAGTACAGTATGCTAGTCTACACAATCGTAGTGGTGGTCCGAATTGTCATATCCAATTAATCGAGCTCGTCGTAGTATTCGCGAGTAGCAAGCTCCTCGACGTACTCGAGGTCGCGGCCGAGAGGAGGCATGGCGACCAAGCCTCCACCGACCTTCATAGCACCGCGGACGACCTTCTTGACGAGGTTTCGGACCAGGGGGTCGTGGGCAGCCAGCCCCTCGATATCTTCGAGGTCGCGGCCCTTGAAGGCATTCGAACGGGTGAGCGTTGGTCCGGCCTTCTTGAAAGCGTTCGAGCGGGTGAGCTTGCCAAGGACAGGTTCGCGGACCATGATATCAGCGGAGGCGCCGACAGGCTTGATGGACGACGATGCTGTCCTGGAGGAAGACCTGCCGCGACCCTTGCGGGGGATGGCGCGCGTCTCCAGACCCTCGACGTTCTCGAGATCGCGTCCGAGAGGGAGCATTGGGTTGAGATTCCTGCCGACCTTCTTCGCGGCGCTGGCGACCTTCTTGATGAGATTGCGAACGAGAGGGTCACGAGCGACGAGCACCTCCAGGTCTTCGAGCTCGCGGCGACCAAGAGGGGGCATGGAAACGAGTCCACCACCAACCTTCATGGCGCCGCTGACGACCTTCTTGACAAGATTGCGGACGAGGGGGTCCCGAGCGTCGAGCTCATCTGCGAGTTCGCGAGCCTTCGCGGTACCGGCGATAGTGCCGGCAGCACCGGCAGCACCAGCAGCTGCGGTCACCCTGTTGGAGGTGATGTGCTTGCGCACCGCTCCCAAGGCAGCGCGAATACGGGGGTCGCGTGCTGCGAGCTCTTCAACCTCCTCGAGGTCGCGTCGGGACTTCGCGGTAGCTGCGATAGTTCCCGCAGCTCCGGCCGCGCCAGCAGCAGCAGCGACCCGGCTGGAGGTGATATGCTTGCCAACAGCTCGCAAAGCGGTGCGGATGCGCAGGTCCCGGGCGAGGAGTTCCTGAATGTCATCACGAGCAGCCAGTTCCTCCAGCTCCTCCAGCTCACGACCAGAGAGGGCACCGGCAGCGACCTTGAGAGCACCACCGCCGATCTTCTTCGCGGCCCCAAAGAGCTTGCCAAAGATGGGCTCACGAGCTGCGAGCTCCTCGAGCTCCTCAAGATCGCGCGCAGCAGGCTTCTCGGACTGACTGGACTTGATAACGCCAGCTATGCCTCCGGCGGCGGCGGCGACGCTAGCACCAGCGGCCACCCTCTTGGAGGTGAAGAGTTTTCCGATCTTGCTGACAGCAGCGCGCAACCCCTGAGGTTCACGACTAAAAGCGCATAAGTAAAAGAGTAGGGGTCGAACGAAAGATAGCTCGACTCACGCATCAATGTACTGGTAGTCAGCAGCGATGGGAGCAGCGATGGAGGGGGCAACGAGAATGGCGGCAAGAACAACGGAGGTGGTGATTTTGACCATTTTGCTTTTCGTGAAGTCGTGAAGATGTCGAGGAAGCGGTGGAATGATTGGTATGCTAGCGATCAACGTAGCGTCGACTAGTTGGATATGATTCGGTTTGTTGGGATGAGACCAGCTGAAGAATTAGCCTGGCCTCCGTCGAGCTTTTATACCGAACGACCGCCTCTGGAGCAGCGTCGATCATGCTCCCGTTTTGGGTATGTGGCGAAAGATCGACGCCGTGATGGCGAGATGGCGAGATAGCTTTCCTTGAAGTGCAGGCAGGTTTCTAAGGAGCAGTTCATTCCAATAATCGACTGAATTGTGGAAACCACAGGGGTTGTCGCCAAGGTCTGCTCGCGTGTGGAGGAGGAAGAAATCATGCTGGCGGCACTTTGGAGTTTTCTTGAATCCTTCACATCCGCCCTATAGATAGCTGCCTCGAAGTCTTGTCGAAAATATGATTAGCTGATACGATCAAGGTCTTTACTTCCGAAAAAGATCCAGAGAATATACGTGTCGAAAATTTGAGTTGAGCATTTCCGACGATTGTTCACAACTCACATCTCTTGCAAATCTCTTTGGTTGCTCCCCAGTAAATTGCAATCATATTGGCAGTAACACAGGATGGTCGCGTCTCGAACGTAGAGTGCGCCGTCTCTCAGTTTGTCGTCAGGGATGCGCCGAGGATATCAGGTGGGCTTCAGAGGAGTTTGTGTAGAATAGCGCCAATAGCGCCCGTTCTGCTTGACGGATCCCGAGACCGAGGCATGTTCAGGGATCTAGCCAAATATGTAAGAATGTGCTACATACGAGAGACACTAGATACACAGATCATCGTCTCGCAGTCGGTTGAGGCTACCGGAGGATTTGTTGCTAGTAGTTGTTGCATGATGACCTTAAGGGATACAAGGAGCACCACGCGAGAAATCGCCGTAAGGTAAGATCAGCAACCCTTGAGCCGGCGATTACGCGATTACAAGCCTCCAAAGACCACAGCCCCACCGAGGCACTCACAGTCGACAATGCAAGCCAGAGAAATCCGTCGACGAAGGGACGTAGAGGAGAACATGCAAAGTGTTACTCGTCACAGGTCGTGTTGGGGTGTCACAAACGCACTTGACCTTCTGATCCGATTGGCCTTGTTCTTGCCACTGTCGCTCGTCAAGTGTCGAGCTTCAAAACGTCCTCTACACGGCCTTTTCCCCATCGTGTCTTCAGCTAAGTTCCGTTACATATACAATGTGATGCTAAACACCCTTTTCCAAGAGACAGCGACCCCGCAAAACCCAGCAGACTCGCAGCAGGGTCAAAGTCAGGCGTTTCTGTATGCGGTCCTCTCGACATCCATGTCTGCAACCGAAGGAAATAATTCCTCCTGAGTGGCTGCTCCTGGTTCCTTCCTTTAACTCCTGTGGCAGAAATTGTTGCCGGAATACTCGACCCCAAGCCACTGGCAACTCCGAAGTGAAGTCCGAAATAGCGGCTTTCCCCAGGCTTTCCCCCTTTGTAGAGCGCTCTTCGTCGCGACCCAGAACAGCGTCTTGGAACAAAGTCACGAGCAATAGAAAGCTGGCTGCAGTGTACGAAACAACCACGTACTCAGATTCTATGTGCTGGAAAGAACGATTCCTGGTCTGTACCACTTCCTCCGACCAATACACATGTTAAACTGCTCGTAGCCTGCCTCACGATGTGTAACGGTGGACTTGCTACGATCGTTCCTCTTGACTTTCTCCAGAGCTATCAAACGACATCGCAAATATAAAATATGCTCATTCCTTCGATGATTTGATTGGAGATATTGTCGACCTAGAAGTAAATACTTATGTATGTAGTCTGGGTGAGGTATTTAGACCCTCAGGCTGCCACGCAGTTGCATTTTTTTTTTTTGCTTCTCTATGAGACGGAAGGAATACATACTATGTTTCGAACTTTAGAGTGTCTCCGATAAAGCGCCGGCCCGCTTTTAGGCGAGGTTAGGTCACGTCTTTCTTGCCTGACCAATAACTTTGAACAACTTTCGCGAAACCTCTTTCAGCCTCCTCCCAGCGGAAATCCCCGATATTTCCGACAGTCTCCCAACAAACGGCGAGGACTTTGCCCACCAAGAATTTCACCATGTCGAAGTCACAATACATCGACAAGCGAGAGGCAGCGAAGTCATATCGACCCACCTCGGGTGTGAGTCCTTTCTCTACTTCTGTAACTAGTCACTCAGCTCATTCGTTGTCCTAACCGTGCCCTTTCATGACCTCCTTATGATGATCTTAATCGCGTCGATTTTGCACGTGTACACCTCTCAACATCACAGTCAATGTCTCCCGGCCTCCGCCGTGCTCGCGAGCCCTACCGCGTGAAGAACGCCCTCCTCGGGCTCACACTCGGAGCATTCGCGGTGGGAGTCTGGGCATACTCGATCAGCGCTGTCAAGCAGGACGTGTTCGACGATGTGGATGCCGAAGCGGAGGCACTTGGTTCGACGGTGACCAGCTCAAGCTCAGAGACGGGCCTTGTGCCTGCTGGAACTGAGAAGGTGGTCGAGGCGCCTGTGAAGACGAGTATGGAGATCAAGGCCTCGCAGCCGCCAGTTGTGGTGAAGGAGGAGGCGCCTACGGTCCCAAAAGTGGTGAAGGCACTGGCGGGTTCACCGAGGGGGGTGCTACCACGTTTTGTGGACTATCAACTACCCTGGCTCCTCGATCCGGAGACAAAAACACTCGTCTGGGGTGCGCCGTCTGTCGATAATATCGGGAAGCTTCAGAGACGGTCATAACTGGATGTCGAGCTCGGTATGGGTTCAATGTACGAAAATTCAAATTACCTTTTTTCTCTCTTATTTTATTTGCACCCCTAAACCTCCTCTCACCAATGTATCGTCAACCTCACGAATGCTCCAAACAATTGCCCAGCCCTGGGATCAGGCTGCGAAATTGAAGAACGAAAACACGATAGCATGTTGCAAGCAAAACGACAGGAAAACATTAACAAATCAGACAGCAATAAATAGCGATGGCTTTAATGCCACATCCCCTTCTTTTCCCGCAATCTTTGTCTTCCTCCGCATCTCCGAACGACTGCCGGGCACCCATCAACCAAGGCCCCAAATCCCTGCCTTCCTTACACCCTCAACTAATGCGTCGACGTTCCCAAGCATCGTCCCAAGAAGCTCCTTCTTCTCCTCCGTCGTCTTCCACTTGCTTCCCTTGCCACCATCCCTATTATTCTTATCCGCCTGCCTCTCAAGTACCGACGGCTCGCTTGCACTCTTCCCTACGCCACGTCTGCCGTGGCCACCTTCACTTGGAGGAGGGCTCGTCGCACCCGAACCTAACCTCGAAGCCTGGAAAGGTGAACCCGACGTGCTCGTGCTCGACATGGATAAGCTCTTGTGGTGCCCTAGTGCAGATGGCCGCCTGCCATTACTATGGCCTTCAGCCAATGCTCCGGATAGACTGGGCAGCTTCTTCGGACTCAGAGGGACGTAGTCGACCTCTTTGCGGAGCATCATCATTGACCGGGGCTGGAGCTGAGGGAACTTGTTGCCCGCACGGACGCCACTTGGGGTGTTGGAAGGAGGTGATCCGAGAGGAGGCGAATTGGGTGGAGTCGCGTTCCGTTGCAATTGGAGTTGGTGCTGGCTCTGCGATCGGCTGTGGCCATGTCCGTGACCCGCAGCAAAAGGTGTTCCCATACGCTTCACAGGAGACTTGGGCAAAACCTTGATAGATTCCATGAACACTGGCGAGACGACCCGTTCTTTTTCCTTGATCTTCTCATGTCCTCCGTTGGCGTTGATAGAAGGTGAACCTGACCTCGAGCCACCCGAGACGGATGTACCTGAGGACAAAGAAGCATTGGATGAAGTACTTGAGAACGAACCAGCTGATTTAGTCGAGCTATTCGAAGTCGAGCGGGACGAATTGGGCTCAAATGGCGCAGTTGATCCAGAGCCAGATCTTGAACCAGACACGGAAATCCCGCTAGATGAAGAGGAAAACGCGAACGTCGATGATCCATATCGCGAACTGTTACTGGGTCGCATAGGGGCACCACTAAAGTAAGGCTTTGCGGGCCGGATGGGTGTTGTAGGTGCTGTCGGCGGGGGTGTTGGCTGGGTGGCCTTACTTGACGTCAACAGGGGTGATTGTGGGGTGGTCGACGAAACAGATGGGCTAGATGAGGTTGTTGGCGTCTCGTCGAGGAGATAGAAGTACAGAAACTCGAGGCATTTCATCCTGAGGGATTACAAGATCAGAACACAACCGACACGAGGATGCTGTCTGACTTACCGAACTTCACGAGGTGTTCCGGCTCGCTTGAGGATCTTGACCACTGCTTGTACACCGTTGGTTTCTTCGAAGGTCCGAAGTGCCAGTGTTGAATCGACGAGAATGCATAAGAGGGTATCAAGAACGATCGAGGTCAAATGCGGAGGGTTGGGGGTTGACTTGCGTTGGGATTCAGCGTTGTCAGAGGGGCTGGCTAAGTGCCTCGAGGCAAGCAAGAGGTCGAGGAGCACCTGAATGACACGAAGTTGGGTCGAAACACAAGATCAATAAACGAGCGATGGGAACTCACTTCGACTGCGCGCCTCCTCCCAAGATAACGCTTGCTTGGCTCATGGTTGAGGGCGATACCCTGTATCAGAGAAAGCGAGAGCGAGAACTGGGTGGCGAGCTCGTCAACGTCGGTGACCTTGTCGTCTTTCAACATTCAAGTCAGGTTTGGTGGCCAACGCCCTTTGTGTGACCCATAACGTACCTTCTCCGGAGGTCTTGGTCGTGAGACTCTCTAGCCGCAGCGTTGAGAGCGTAATCCATGAAAGGAGGTGTGCCGGTACTGGGCTGGATTAACTTCTTAGAATGTTTAGGAGCGAAATCAGACCGACCGTTGCACTCGAAGGTGTGTTGAAGAGCAAGAAAGCTGTCCCTCGCCTCAGAGTCGGTCGCTGTGGAGCAGCAAGCGGTAGCGAGATGTTGTTCAAGGTTCTGGAGAGCTTTCGTCTTTGCTTTGAATAAAGATCGAGGTGAAGTAAGCTTTCAGAACAAAGTTTCGGATGAGCGCTACGCATGAAGGAAAAATCCAACCATCACACACCTCGTCCAATGACTCCTGAACGCTGTCGCGGATGGCATTCATGACGTCCTCGAACGCCATTGTTATTCGTGGGGCCTCCTGGAGGTATGATATTTGGTACAGGTCGGGAGGCGCCACTAAAAAGTAAATGGGGAATGCCTCGTTGCAGAGGGTGGGTGTGGGTGAGTGGCACGGAATGATGCTATTCTTGGTTCGACTTGTAAACGCGCCCCTGTTCTCGTACACGTGACCGCTCCCCCTATTTCTATTTCTGTGGAAGACTGCAGCAGAGTTGCGCGCTCAAAGCTATTTGTGACCCAACACTCGCAGAAAACTGCTTAGGTCTGAAATAAATGACTATAATTATATCACCCTATTCAAAGATTGTTTCTGCACGAGAGATGTCCTCGTCAGGTCAAATAATGGACACTAAGAATCGGATAACATTAGAACTAGCAGCAGCGTACATGAATCGACTGCGGAAGCGAAGGGGTGTACCCCAGTACTTTCGGTGAGTGCTATCCCACTTGAATATCCGACCTGTATCGGACGTACTCGATGGACCGGGCCTTGACGTGCCTCGGTGATGTCGATAAAAGCAGAGGAGACGGCCATCGTACTGCGCAGGCCATATTAGAACGGATTGAGGCCAGGTTTTTGCGACGAGTTGAGGCCAAATCGATTCTTCATCAAACGTCGCAGAGTCTTCTTGTTCTTCAACTTGACCACACCGCACATGTATTCAAAGACGTTGCCTTGAACGACTGCCTGCTGTAATGCCAGAGGGTCGGCATCGCGTTTGGCAAAAAAAGCCCTGTAAGCGGCGCTCAATTCTTCCTCTTCCCTGTTCTGGCAATTGAAGAAACCGTAGTCGAGTGACACGGTAGGGAAAGGGGGCATGGGGTAGTCTTCAGCATCCAATATGAGATATTGCTTTAGTTCCCAGACGGAGAGACAGTGCGGGGACTTCTCAAGGACGCCTTCGAGGTAAGGAAACCTGGCGATGCTTGGGCCCCATCCCTTGGCTCGGAAAAGCTTGAGAAGCTGAGACGATTCAAACGCCTCGTAAAAATCTTTAAAGGTACACTGCTTCAGCAGTCCTTCATATATGCCACCCAGCTCGAGCTCGGAATTCTCATCGCAAGTGCAGAACCCGAATGGTACCCACATCATGTCAGATGGAGCGGGGTGGAAGTGGAGGAGCATGATTCCACACATGTGGAAACAGATAAGCTTGTTCTTGGGCCATCGCTCAATGGTCGCCTTGATTTCATACATGGGAGAGTTAGGGTCCCCGCCAGTGAATATCCAGCCTTCCCTGAGGAATTTGCCGTTCGACTCCTCTGGATCAAGTGGCTTGCCGTCGAGCACCCATTGGTTTTCCAGGAACCATGGATAGTAGCTGCCCCGGCTCGCAGCAGGTATTGCCTCGAAGCACTTCTTGATCTCCTGCACGAGAATGCCCTCCTTTCTCCAACGTTGAATCGCTTTCGGCTTGACTTTCAGAGCTTCAACAAGCCCGGCGTAGAGACCAGGCAGTTTTCTTTGGTTTTCGAAAGAAAACGCACGGCGAAAACCGTATTCGAGTAGGGTTGGGTTATCGACAGGGAGCAGGTTCTTTCGAATGGCGAGGGCCAGATGGTCTGCGGTAGTGAGCTCTCGCTTCAGATTACAAGAGAATAGATGTCCGACCCAATGGTATTCCTGGCACCGCCTGCTGCAATACCATACCATAGTGCAGCCTGCGCATTTTTTTTCCGCTGGGTTACCGCAGTTTACACATTCGCGAACCATAGTCCTGTAGACAAACTTCAATTGTATGGGGAAAGGTCAGTATAAAGTCTTCCACACCTGCCTCTTCAAATTACAAACACGATAACAAGGTCTCTTGGTTCGTCGAATGACGCGCCTTGTGTAAGAACAAGAGGAAGATATAAGTATGTGGAGAAAAGGTAGCATGCATGCCCAAGCAGAGCGATTGAAGGGCGTGGGAAGCATATTTAAGGTCCGCGCAACGCGTTCTCGTGAAGGATGACTGGACACCTCTGAACAATCATGGCGAGCGTAGCTGCCCAGAGGCTTCTGTCCTCTCGGACATATCTATCGGCACGCTCTGCAACCCGTTTCTCGCCAGCTCGGTATGCTACTAGCTATGCACAGCCTCGGCCTGCAGCTGCAGCCAAGTTTACCACCACCACCACCGCGAAACCTGCAAATGATTCCAACCCAGCACAATCAAAACCTGCAGAGACAGCTACTAGGCCTCCTACAGATCTTTCAGCTGCCTCACCACTTCCAGAAATCCTAGGAAGTGACGGCACCACGGACTGGTCCAGAAGTTATTCTGGGTTGTCGCAACAACCATTTCCCAAAGAGGTGGCTGATGTCCTGCTTGCTCCGATAGATCCAGATGATGTTGAGGTCAAGCCAGGTAAGTGTTGGTACTTTTTGACTTAAGTTTTATTGCAAACGCGTCCCATAGACGGCCTTCTTTACTTGCCTGAAATCAAGTATCGGAGGGTATTGAATAGAGCGTTCGGTCCTGGAGGATGGGGTCTGGCGCCGAGGAGTGAAACCAATGTTGGGCCGAAGATTGTTAGTCGGGAGTATGCACTTGTCTGCTTTGGCCGGTCTGTTCTACTGCCCCTTTTCCCCGTCCTTCAGACCTTATATTCTTTCAGTCTAGTCGCGGTTGCTCGTGGAGAGCAAGAGTATTTTGATCCTTCTGGTGTTGCAACTGCGACGGAAGCTTGCAAGAGCAATGCTCTAATGCGATGCTGCAAGGACCTGGGCGTTGCCAGCGAACTATGGTACGTCGGCTTGGAATGTTCTGCGTGCTGTTGGTTCTAACGATGTGCCTAGGGACCCTCGCTTTATTCGCAATTTCAAAGAGAGATATTGCATGGAAGTCTTTGCAGAGCACGTACCAACCAAGAAGAAGTACGCTGTGCCATTTATTTGGGCCCGTACACCGTCTAACACTTGTTTACTTGTCTAGGAAGAAGCTCTGGCGCCGAAAGGATCAGGGCAAATTCGGATACCCGTTCCAGGAATAGATGCATTGCCGCCATCTCTTAAGAGCCTGGATGAGTCCCTCCCGTTCCTAAACCTATCGCACTGCTTTTATAATGGCTTTTTGGCTCGTCGCAGGTCGCGTGGGTCACAGGTCATGTGCCCGTTACTCGCCACTCATTTTGCTTTAACTATCATGTAATTAGTTGGCACTTTGCTATCATTCCACCTGTATCTCTGCCCAATGTGAAAGGTAGCATCTCTTGCCCCCCTCGACATTGTACGTTCAGAATTTTGAGAGCAAGGGGATGAGAAACGATGGCGTCACGAGGATCCGGCTTGATCAGAAACTTCCATGTTCCCAGTGACCCACCTTCATCCATGATACCTTCAAACTCAAACTTATCGGTCAAGAACCAGGGTAGTGCGAGACCATCGTCAAGTCTATCATCACGACCACCTTCTGGAACAACTTCCCGTACGCCAACTTCCTTCCAACGACCGATCTCCAGCCTTTCGACCCGACCAGGATCCAGTGCTTCAACTCGTCCCCAGTCACGCTTTTCTCAGCGACCAAGCTCACGGCATGCACGTTCGCGGTTGATTCCCATATGTCAGACACTCGTGACTCAGTTGACTGGCTTGAAGGAGGACGGAACGGAGCAGGACGCCGATGGAGAGACGTTTCGTGAACAGGTGGAATATGCCGTGAAGAATCTTGAGGCGATCACGATTAGCAAGGCATCTGCGAGCACGGATATGACTGTTGTGGATAAGCAGATCAGTGGGTGCGTACGTGCTCGACTGACAATTTGTATGGGGTTACTGACATGTTGTTTAGACATGCATTGAAAGCCAGGCTCAATTCGAGAGACGCGCTGGGGAAGGCGTTGCAGTCCGCATATAATCGTCTCAAAACCCATATTGCTCAACAGGAGATGGATCTCGACCACGATATTAAGGCAAGGTGGTTTATTCTATGCTTTGAACGTCAGTTTACACAGCTTATGTTTGTCTTGCCTAGACCGCTCATATACCTGATCATTTGCAATTCCTGGTGCGCTTCCACATATCATACGACTCGAGCCAATGAAACTGATATTGTATGCAGCTAGCACTCAGCTGGCCACCCACAGACGGCACTGTCGAAATCGCAAAGACCCTTCTCGAAACAGCCGCGAACCCTCCTCCACCGCCTCCAACGCTTACATGGGCAGACATCCTCGCCGAAGAGCCGTTCGAAGGCGAGCACTGGGAAGGCGTATACGGGCTTCCTACAGGCAGCGTGCGTCAAGAGCCAGGAAAGAAGCCAAAAGACAAGGAGCGAGATGAGTGGGATAGCACACCTTCACTCTCACCTCTGAATTCAGATGACTTGGCTCTGGACGAAGAGGATTCAGGAGAAGACTCTTTCGCATCTGACGGCTCTTATGACGATCAGAATCGAGCTACGTCTCCGGTCCCAGTGGAGGATGAACACGAGAAACCCAAAGAGAGGATACCTCACTGCTCGTTTGAGCATAGGAAGCAATTGGAAGAGCTTCAGAAGAGGCAGTATTGGAGGGAGGATTGGCAGACTGACGCACGTGTAGAAGCAAAGTTTGATTTGGGAGAACCTTCGACATTAGGTACGTTAATCTCTGGGCTCAAGCGGTTCCAAATTGACATATCAATTGTAGGTCCTACTCTCAACAGAGTTCTCGCTGAAGCCAGCGGATTCCAGGATGCTCAGGCTATGTTGAAGCCAGAGGTATGTTTGGGTGGATAGAAATAAGAATGGTATTTGACTCGGCATAGAGGTACATCGATGAAGAAGACATGGTTCGAGAGGTACTCATGGCCCTGCAAGGGAATAAGAATGTCGTCCTTACATGGCTGGACGGAGAATTCAAGGCAAGTGGTCCTACCATAAGGAGAGCTTGAACCTGAAGTTCTATTTCATTTGCAAGATGACCACAAGCACTCCACGTTTAATCCATCTAAGCCTGGCCTCACAAGAGTCGATCATCTCCTCCTTGGCAGAAACAGCGACGATAGCACAGCAATTACGCCGATTCGCTTGTGCTGTTTTCTCGCAATCCATTTCCCGTTCAAACCTTCCAGACTCACAGTATGCACAAGGCAAGCGACCCTCGACGACACGAACTTGCGAGGCCTTTGCGGACGCCGTCGACCACACGGTTCGTGGTTTCGACGCTTGGTGTGCAGCGCATGAAGAAGCGATGTGTCGCGCCAGTGCAGGCATCGAGGAGGAGCCGCTCGTTGTGAGCCTCTTAAGCACTGAAAAGGCCATCAGAGACGAATATGCGACCTTGTTCGAGGTCCTCCTCGACATTATTAACAAAGTCTTTGACGTTCAGCCAGGCGAAGACATTTCCTCTATTTTCGACAATTCTTCAAGCACGACTGCTAAATCAGCTAAAAGACAGCCCGCAGCACTTACTGCTCTATTGCTGGACACGCTCTTCGCGAATGTGCAACAACATCTAGAGAGACGGGACCATGTGACTGGCAATGGGCTTATGCGGGTTTTCGTGACGACCACAGAGCCTGTATGGGACATGGTGGGAAGGTGGCTACGCGATGGTATGGGTTACAGCCTCGGCGTCGGTTCAGGAGGCACCGCGGCCAGTGGCTCAGAGCTAGAAGACGAGTTCTTTATTGAGAGCAGCGGTGTCGGTGTCGGCATGATGGGTCTAGGTCTGCTCGACCCAGAATTTTGGCAAGAGGGATACTCGCTAAGGGAAGGGGTGGCTGAGGGACTGGGAGGCGAAGAAGATTTGTCAAGTTCGGCCCTAGTGACCCCTATGAACGTCAGGAGGAAGGCGATCCCGCTCTTCCTTGAACACGTCGCTGATCTCGTCCTGGGTACGGGCAAGGCAGTCGGCCTGATGCGGGCCCTGGACGGGCCATCATCAGAGACAACCTCTGCGAAATCATTCAAGGATTGGGGATCATTTTCCGACTTTATCAACCTTGGAGTAAATCCCAGCAATGCTGAGGATCATGATCAAGGAGCTATCAATGGCTTTGGGAGCGAAGCCCACGCAGACCTCTTTTCCGTCTCCATCGACACTCTGTCAAGCCTTATCTACGATGGGCTTTTGCCCCATTGCCAAGCTACAAGTACGGGGCTCGTTCGGGTGCTTGTGGATGATTGTGCTCTGTGGAAACACCTCGGAGCAATCGAGGATCTGTTCCTGATGCGCAAAGGCGATGCGATGAGCCACTTTGTCGACGTGCTGTTTACGAAGGTATGCCTACGATGGCGGTCTCTTGTTCATCATCTCCTCGTATTCCTCAAATGCTGGATCATGCTGATCGATTTCTGTGATTTTTTAATTCAGATGGACTCGCAGCAACCGTGGGGCGATTTACACTTTCTGAATACGGCGTTCGGGGAGGTCATGGAAGCCAACTCCGCTGCTGGGGCCAAGGAGTGGATCAACGCCGCCCTGGTACGATTCACGTATCGCGGAAGCAGGGAAAAGGACCGCTCGATCAGGAGGACGGTAAAAGCGATTGATGGCCTTGTCGTGGAATACGCAGCACCGTTTCCTTTGACGTATATCTTCCAGCCAAATACGATACAGGGGTACAGCGAGATCTTCGCGTTCTTGTTGCAGATCCGCAGGGCGAAAAGCGTGCTGGAGCGAATTTTGGTTAGGGATGAACGTGGAAGGGGCAAGAGACTCAGGGAGGAGCTAAAGGTTTTCTATGCCATGCGGAGTCGACTGAGTTGGTTCATTAAGTGAGTGAGGGTCGCTTAGTTTTCCGGGAATTTGGTGCCCACTCAAGTCCCTCGTTTTCTAGCACATTATTGAACTTCTTGACGACATACGTTCGTTGTTTTCGTCTTTTAAACTTTCATTTGCCGTGGTTTGTTTATGTCGAGGCCTTTTGATTAGGTCATTCACGCCGAAGTATCGCGGTTCCATGAGTCCTTCCACAAAGCACAGTCACTTGACGAAATGATCCAGCTCCACAACGCCCAGTAAGCTTCTCCGTAACATGTCGATTTACTTTCTAGACAGTGCTAATTCCGTTTTAGTCTCGAAAAAATCCGAGGCAGGTGTCTGCTGAAACCAAATGCAAGTGCCCAATAAGACCTTGCCCACAAAGTCGTCTCTGACCTTGTGGCCCTAGACTTCCGCGCTGCACAGGGCCATCCTCTCGGCCCTCGACATGTGCCTGCATTTCAGTGAAGGATTCGTCACATTCGCAGGCGACACAACAGCGACCCTAGACGTCTCGCGGCAGTCGAGTATTATGAAACGACATCGCAGCCGCAGACAACGACGCCAGAGAAAGAACGTTATCGCCTTTTCCCAGGTTCTCCAAGAAGAGGAAGAAGACAGCTCGGATGATGACGAAGAAGGGGATGCTCCGGATCCAGCGGATGGTCCAGCAAAGCCTTCATATTCCATGCTAAGCAATTCGACGACTTCTGCAGACGAGGACTTCTTCGCTCGCGTGGAGCGGATGGCCTCTGAGCTGGACGGCCTCGTCCGGTTCCTTCGTCGGGGTGTCGAGAGTTTGGCGGGTGGGACAAGCGAGGCAGCGCCTGCATTTGGCGTTCTGGCGTTTGCTCTGGAAGACTGGGACATCTAGTCCCCATGGGCATATTCTGTTGGTCGAACTGTTTCGAGGTATGTCCTTTTGATAATGCTGTACAGTAGAATATCAAAGTAGGAACCATCCTCTCGGGTGAGATGAGGCCCTATCTTTAGTATAGCAAGTTGATAACGGCGAGCATAGCCCCGTTTCACGCTAGTGGAGAATATAGCTTATCTACTAAACGAAGTATACCCGAAGACCGATCCAGGATGGCTCTGCAGGCTGTCTAGACTGGGGAATTCTATGGCTCATGTATCGCCTTTTCGTCTTCTTTTCTGCGGCATAGAAAACTTTGAATTGATGATGATCAGGTACCCAAGAGATGATGGAAGCAGATGACTTCACTGCCGCTTGCGTCCAAAAATAGCTGCGGCACGTGATCGCCTAGAGACTGAACTGCCCATTGATCTACAATTTACAAAAGAACCTCCACCATCTGCCCCTGCAACCCCCAACGAGATGTCTGCTGAGCAGTTCACTCATATCGAGCAAGACAAGCATCCAAACCCTGGTGGAAACGAGCTCCCCACCTATGATGATCTCGCTAACCAGAACGGTCCTAACTCAAGGTCAGTATTGAAAGTACACCGAGCCCAGACGAAGAGTCTTACCGACTAACGACATGTAGATTCGGGAGATGGAGAGGGTGGATTGAGAAGAGGCATGTGGTACAGTTCTGGTATCAGCCACCCGTCAATCTAACTCTTTGTTCACAGAGCAGCAGAACGGTACGCGGACATCACTCCGGAGGATCGCGCTCGCCGGAGACACCGCGGTTGGGGCAACAATGAAGAGGTTGCTCACATTCTTAGTCCTGGCTGAATGTTTATCTTATGGTTCATTTGCACCCAGGACGCGAACAATATCCCATCGATAGTCAGCCAACCTCCGACCCCAAGCCCGTTTGGCGAGCCTCTGCACGTCCAAACAAACAGACTGAGCGTCAATGACTCTCCACCCGGTTCATGGGACGATAGCGACCCTTTATCCGCCCCGCTTCCATTTGTTAGCCAAACCATTGAACCCAGTCACCTCAAGATCAATCACTTTGGCTCTCGTTTCTTGCCTCACACAACTTCACGAATACGTTGTGTGCTCCCTTTACTGGGAGATCGCATGCTACTGGTGGGCCACGATGAAGGCCTATCTGTCCTTGATATATTCCCGCAGCAATGGACGGAGGACGGCGATGTTCTTACGAAAGGTCCTGACGAAGCGCATTGTTGGCCAATCTGGCGAGGCGAATGGTATTTGTCTTGTTCAGTCCTCCATGCGTCATGCTAAGCATCTTCTGCAGTGTTTATCAAATGTCTGTTCTGGAAGTCGAAGAGAATGGCACTGGAACCCCTCAAGGCGTTGTCCTGGCCATTGTAGGCCCTTCGCCGGAGTCCCCGACTATCGGCAAGGATCCGGAAATTCTACGTACACCTCGCATGTATAACCTCGGAAGCCTCATTAGCCTTGCTCGATGGACTATCGCGCAAAAGGTAAGTTCCTTCAATTTTGACGGATTGTCTCACTCATGGTGTCATTCCTGTGACAGGGTGCACGTCCACTCGACCTTCACAAAATGTCGACGTGGCAACAACCTAACACACCCTCGAAGAAGCATCGGCAGCAGGGTAGCATCGCACGCAGTATCAAGTCCTTCATCGACCAACCTCATGCCGGTGCTTCGGAGCCTACGTCCTCTTACCAATCGTTCTTGTCTCCAACCTCGACTGTCGGCTCCAACTTCGGTAGAAGCCCGCCTAGTTCAATACACGGGGAAGCGCCGCCAAGGCAGAATTCCGACGAATCTGGTTGGGATATGGTTGACGACCTGCCATTACGATGGGCGACGGACTTTGTCCCGCTTGCTGCGCCGGGCTCACGGCTAGCAGGTGCTCCCGTGGTATGCTTTGCTACCTGGAGTGACGAGACCCGAAGAGGTAAAGGAACTGGCGGACAACTGCTCGCTATTGCTACGAAAACGAATATTTTGCTCTACGAGACACCAAAGGGTGAAAGAGCATACAGATTCGTCAAGGTGCGCTTCTACTCCCTCCGCATACATTTTCCGTTCTGAAAACATACGCTATAGGAATTCTACACGCCTCTACAAACCCGCAACCTTGCATTTATCCAGCAGTCTGTCAACGATGCCACGCGCACCTCGGTGGAAAGCGGTCCAGGTCGTTTGCACTCGCATAAACGGTCCGATAGTGGAGGTACATTGAAAGGGTTGATCAGCAGCGCCTCATCATCCACACCTCTCCAGTATGGGACACACCTCAGCCTATTCGTCGTATTCGACAAGAAGGCCGGGATTATTCGCCTAGCCGACTCGGCCGTGGGCGAAGTTGAGCTTGGAGAGGACGGCGGGCCTATGTTACCCACCCATGCAAGTGGAAGTAACAGCGGCGGGACTAGCGGTATGTTACACGCACGCGACACCTTCTCGTCAACCGTCAGCAGCGCGAGTCTACGTACACGTGCTCGCCTGTCGTTCGACATTCGCGAGAGCGCTGCACGTTGGATCGCGCCTGTACGCTGCGAGCTACCTGTGCACGGCCACCCGGGGCTCACACAACCCGTGCACATCATCACAAGGGGCAAGCGCACGCACGTCGTCGCCTGTCCTCTGCCGCAGCGGTCAGGAAGCACTTCACCATTGCATGCTGTGTTCTGGAAGGCATGCCCACGGCATGTCTCTGCAAGAGTCATATACACCGACTCGGGCACCGTGGATCCGTGCAACCCGCACACAGACCCTCCACTTCTTCAGTTTGTCGCGTTCACAGAGAACGGACTAGAGGTGCACGAGACGGGTCTATCTTTTATCCACGGCGGTTCGAAGGGCAAAGGGCGGGCGATGCCAGCAGACGAGACAATTTGGACGGAGGAGGACCTCGGTGGCGAGGTGGGTTTCCTATCGTCAGGAGGCAACTGGGATCGCCTAGACCAGATATACACGATGCTGGGTGTTGGAGGCCCAGGTGCTGGTCTTGGAAGTGGGTTTCCGAGCGCGACGTCTGTGCTTTCGTTCGATAGCATGGACTCAATGGATATTCTGTCACTTATGAAGAAGGAAGAAGGGATGTATGGGTGGTGTCGCAAGGGCCTGGAGGATTGGCGCATCTTCTGGGTCGGGGGCAACCAGTCGAAGAGGGGAGGCGAGCCGGAGAAGGAAGATTATTGACAAACAGCTGTGAAACAAATGGCTGTTGTACATACGTAGACTACGGTTTGGCTAAGCGGGACACTGTATTGTAATCATACTATTGATTTGTATCGATATGCCAATGGATACTACTGCATAATAATAATTCGTCGCTTCAGCTTACTTGGTTCATCCCAAGGCCCAACTATCTTTCGTTAAGTTCTCGACAATAGGATTATATTAGATGCCATTATTTAATAGTGTAGACGAAATCATAGGGTGATAAGGATAGCGCAGATGAAGGTGGATGCACCGACGTCGCCACAGGCTTGACGTCAGGAGAGTCACCGGCAACCGGTAAGGGTGTATGATGCGCCACACTCTACGAATGTAGATATGAGTCATATTCCAAAACTGTCTATGCGGATTAATTATCAAGACAGAAGAAAAGAACGATCGACAAATGTTGAACAAGGGGTGATTACTACAAGAAAGTCCCATAAGTCAGATCAACGGCAGACAGATTCGCCAGCAAAATATATCGTCTTATCGCGTTGGAGGTCGTGAGGATGCCGTCGGATATGCCGGTCTACTTGAGCTAGGCCCGCTACTACTACCACCAGTGTCGTTGCTACCCGATCCCGAAGAAGTCTGGTTCAGCCTCCCCATCGACCCAGGTGCCTTACGAATGACAACAAACGACCTCTGAGGTTGCGCAGCCTCTCCCGTCCCCGCACCAGCCCCAACACCACCTAGCTCTGGATCAACCCGAGAACTGCCCAAGTCAGCCGACGACGCAGCGGTAGATGTGCGACCCTCGCTGCTGTGAGGCCTGTTCCTCCGGAGGTGGTACCAGGGTTTCTTCTTCTTCTGCTGGTCTTGCTCCTCATCGGAATCGATTTCGTCGTCAGCTCCAAGGGTGAACTTTTGCTGAGGTGGTTTGAGGAAGGTGTCTTGTGAGAGGTGCTTCGTCCTGAACCCAGGCTGGCCGGGCTGCAATCCACCTCCTAGTTGTTGCTGTTGATGTTGCTGCTGCTGCTGGAACTGCTTCGCTACAGATGAGGCTGACGGAGGCACACTGACTGGTAGGTAGTCCTCTACGATGGCCGTCTGCGACTTCGTTCGGATATGGGCGGGCTGCATCGCACCAGGAGGGAGCCCATTGACACCTACGGCTGTATTGCCCTCGGCATTAGACAACGACAGTTGCACGTTATCAGCACTGCCATTGAGCCCTGGCTGATACACCGTCTGTTGCCCAGCCAAAGCAGATGTGCTCTGACTGGCCGGTTGAGCTTGAGCGATCTGGCTTTGCTGGCCAATTGAGGGGAATGTATGCGTCGAGCCCGTCTTGATGGCGTACGGAGTGTCATAATGGGCACGGCCACCGCCGATGCGTGAGAAGCCGGTATTGCTCGTAGGGGAGGGCTTCTGGTTCTGTGGTCGACCGAGATTAGCAGGCGCAGACGTCTGGGGTCCGTCGCTGACGGGCGTATACCCCGTCGAGTTCCTGGCTGGGAAAGGTTGCCAAGCACCCATGATATACCCCTCATCGTCAGTATCCAATACCTCTTCCTTGTATGGGCGATTTGCGTGCTCGGGTTTGAGAACTGAAGGCGGCTGTGAATGTGTCGAACCCTTCCTCGACTCGGTATTCAAAAACTTGGGCGGAGTCGCAGTGCCATCCGCCACAATACCTCCTGCAGGAGGCAGGTACGAAGACAAATCCGAGTCGCGCGTTTGTGCTCTTGAAGGACCATGGCTGTTCGGTACCCTGTGTTTGTGACGCGACCGACGCTTCTTCCGAGAATCGCCGCAGCAGCCAAGCAGACCGCAGGCGCCGACGAGGCCACTGTCGGTTGAGCGTTTGCTCCTGTCAAAACCAATGCCGCCGACAATGCGGACTATTCCTTCGAGGATCTTGACAAGGAGTAGAAGAAGCAAGGCCAAGTATACGAGAGCGAGGATGACGAGTATACCGTATGCAACCCAGCCTCCAGGTCCTGGACCTATCGAAATCTAAGAAAGGAAGATTAGCAAAGGGCCAGCAAAGTCATTCAAAATTCACGTACAGCCTGGGTCAAAATGACCAGCAAGACGGCTATGACGATCCTAGCGACACAGAACAAGAAACTAATGAGGCCCATACTCGCACCGCTACCCCATGGCAGCCAGATGCTCGTAACAAGCGCTGAAATAAGTTCGACGACCAAAATGATGATGGCTTGTGCTGTCCCGCTCTTCTGACCCGCACCAATCGTCACACCAAAAGCTATGTTCGTCGCGAATAACAAGGTTGCGAAGAGTTGCGACCCATGTCGGTAGTGATTATATAACGGGCCAAGAGAGAGGAGCGTCTTTGTCTCGTCATACAGCTTGTTCGTCGTCGTGAATGTTACCCGAATGACCAAATGTGCAGGTATCAGGATCGAGAAGACGACAAATGATAGTGCAGCAAGCACCACCGACGAAATTCCCACCACATCGCGAGACAGCGTCATTTGATAGCACGAAAACACGGTCACCGGCAGGTGGAAGAGGACCAGGATCCGTACAAGGTTGCCGTGCAAGACACTGCCGTGGAAGGCACCTATGTCGGTACGAAGCTTCCACCACGCTCTGTGCGAATTGATTCCGCGGTCAGACGCCGCACCCGCGCTTGCTAGGGGTAGCGGAAACCGGGCATTGGGGAATTTTCCGCTAGCTGCAGTGCCATGTCCTGATCCGGTCAGTGACTTGCTCTCCTCTAATCCCGTCGGTGGGTCGGATATTTCCTTGCTGGTTCCGAAGGCTGGGCTTCTAGTCCTCGTTAGGCGATTCATGCTCGAGGTATGACCCTTGTTGAAGTTCACAGAAACAGCGTAGTCGACGAACCAGATGAGAACGGAGATGATAATCGTTCCACCAATGATGCCGAGAAATAGAATGAGACATGTTGGGAATAGATCTTGTGGACGCACGCCGAGAGTATACGCAAAAGATGACATGCCATGGGTTGCGTCTGGAGGGAGGGAGAGGATAACATTTGGTATTTCGGGATTAATGAATAGAGGCGATGCTGGATCTGAAACTTGGTCGGTGTAGCCGGATGGAGGGTCAAAGGTTGTGGTGTTGACCGGGTTCCAGTGGTGATGTTCAGAGGATATTGTTAATGAGACGTCTGAGAGAAAGGTCAGAATCACAGTCGCAAGCACTGAGAGAGAAATCAACTAACTATAAGCGAGTGTCGACCATGCGGTCTGCGTTAATAAGGGGTCTGCGGCTGAAGGTTACGAAAATAGATAGGAAGCAGGGCCAGCGGGATACGCACAAACAAATTGAGGCCACTCTACGGCCACCATCGCGAGCACGGTGCACCATTGGGTATGGAAAATAACGTCTCGCAGAGAGGGGGTAGCTGCAGAGGATAAGGGATATCTCACCTAGAACAGGATAACGGACTTACCAAAACGCATCAGCGCGGGGCTGGTGGCTAGACGTTCTCCACTGATTGCACTTGCGAGGATATAACCCGCACTTTGTGCACGAGACCATATTCCATGTTCCTGGCGAGTAATGCCCCTACCCCATGCCGAAGATATCCTTGCGATGCCAACCACTAGCCAGTATGCAATTGCGAGCGCGATTGTTGACCAGAAAATGATTTCGGCTCTTCCATACGGCGATTTAGGTCGTGGGTCCAGTGGAGTCGTTAGAACGTCCAGACATACAAGCTCTTTTCCAAAGGGGTCGACAGCTCGAAGACGGGTGATAAGAGTGGTAAGTTCCCGATTTCGGCCCCAGGGTATTGTCGATGAAAAGGCAAACTGGCCAGCGACAATGGGACAGTAACTATGGTCTGTGGGATCTAGTGCGGGTAGGGGGCTTGGTGGTCGCATATTTTCGCACAGATATGAGCTATTCGTCCATGCACTTAACGTCAGAACCGACGTCGAAGTAAAGAGCGTTGCTGTGGAGCCAAGTTAGATAAAACAATAACACAGCTGAGTTCGCGGAATACCCACATAAGCTTCCACTAGAGTTCGTCAGGCCCACAATATCATTCGGGCTTGCCCCAAACACGGTGAGATAGAGATAATTGCCCCACTCTGCATTTTCGAGGACTTGGGCGTAGACGGTGTTTACGTTGAACTTTTGGCTTTCGCTTTCAGGGTCGTCAAAGCAGTCTTGGAAAGGTAGCGAGACGGGGTCTGCAGTGACGGAAGGAAGAAGAATAAGGAGAAGAGAAAGAAGAGATGTAGGGAGGGATGCCCTCATCGTGGCGGACGACGAGCTCGCAGCGCGGAGCTGCCACTGGGTGGTGGGACGAAAGAAAGCAGGTGACCGGAAAGATTACGTCATGGTCGCGGCCTTTACCCTCCGGCTTCTCTTTCCGTCCGCCCATGTTGGTCCGTCGTCTCCGCCCCACTCCCTACTTCCGCGCGTTCCACGACCTCCGCACGTACCAAGAGGATATCCGCTGGCCTGGCTGGCAGGTAATAATTGGAATAGAGACCCATGCACAGATAAAGTCGCATCGAAAGCTCTTTTCAGGTGCTCATCTCAATTCAATCAATTCCTTCCTAGCTAACCTTGCTGCAGAATCCCTGACTTCGGCTCCTGATGATCCTCCAAACACACATGTCTCCCCATTTGACGCCGCATTTCCTGGGACACTTCCTGTCAGTGCCATGTATCCACCTCATGAGCCATACTGAACCCCGGAATGCTTAGAAAGTGAACCCAAAATGTGTTGACTTGGCTCTCCGCACAGCATTTGCCCTCAAATGCCGCATAGCACATCGCTCGTCATTTGACCGAAAGCACTACTTCTACTCCGATTTACCCTCGGGTTACCAAATCACCCAACAATATGGCATGTTTGTTGACTAAATTCACTCTCTTATTCGTTAACAATGTCCTGCAGCTCCCCTGGCAAAAAATGGAGAGCTTGAAGTCCAAACACCCGGCTCCTCACCTGTCACGGTAAGAATAAAGCAGATTCAGTTGGAGCAGGTATACATTCCCATTGAGACAAAGGGGTTGAACTTAACAACCGTTCAGGATACAGCAAAATCGACCTTCAACCCGCGAACGAGAACATCCAATATCGACCTCAACAGAGCTGGTACCGGATTGATGGAGATCGTTTCGGAGCCGGACATGAGGTCGATCCCTTTTTATTTTGTACTGTCCCCGAAATTTATTCTGTCTCTTCAGGTCTCCAGAAGAGGCCGGGGCCTATGTTCGCACTCTTCAGGCCGTGCTTCGTGCCATGGGCTCTAGCGACGGTAACATGGAGCAGGTCAGCATCCAACTGTGCCAGTACGAGCACTCTTAAACCAACACCAATTAGGGCTCGCTTCGTTGCGACGTGAATGTCTCCGTCAACCAGAAAGGTGGGCCACCAGGTATACGTTGCGAAATTAAAAATCTCAACAGCGTACGGTTCATAATGGCTGCTATAAGTACGTGTTTCTTATGGATTCTTTGTTTGTTTTCTGATTACTGAAACACAGGACACGAGATCAAGCGACAAACTGAGTACCTCCTCGCTAATCCTGGTTCAAGCGTACCGCAAGAAACGCGTGGCTTCGATGAGAATACCTTCGAAACCTTCCGTCTACGCTCTAAGGAAGATGCTCCAGATTATCGATATATGCCTGACCCAAACCTTGGCGTTCTCGTTCTCAGCCAGGTGCTGTTCTGTTTCGACTTGCTCCTTTACCGAACTAAAATCACATTTGCAGTCTCGAATAGAGGAAATCCAAAAAATGCTGCCTGCCTTGCCATGGGAAAAACGCTCTCGGTTGCTTGAGCAATATCCTCAACTCGGTGCAAAGGAACAAAGTCTCGACGTCCTTCTGAACGTCGACAATGGACGCGATGTTGGTTTTGATGGAGAAGATAGTGGTGGGGTCGTTGGTTACTTTGAAAGCCTATGTCGAGAGGCCAGAGCAGATGGCAGAACGGTTAAAAGAGACCCGGTGGTCGTTCTGAACTGGTAAGCATATCCATTTATCCCCTATCCGAACCGACACCAACGTGCGTACAGGTTGACCCACGAGCTTCTCGGACAACTTACTGCCAGAAAACAGACATTCAGCGATAACGCCTTGACCGTCTCTCAGCTTGGCGAGCTCATTGACCTTGTGCAGAGCAAATCTATCACAGGCACCTCTGGGAAATTCCTGCTACGGCACATGCTCTCCAGCCCTTCCTCCGATTCGCCAACGAAAATTGCGACGGGGCTCGAACTCATCGCGCTACCGGCGAGCCCGTCCTTTTCTCCTTCGTCGCAAGGGAAGGGGTCAGCTTCGCCGGAACTCCAATCACTCTGCGAAGCAGCCATCACCGCTCTACCGTCAGAGGTCGCCGCCCTCCGGGCAGGTAACAGGAACGTTCTGAACAAGATCGTCGGTTATGTCATGAAGCAGAGCAGAGGGCGGGCCGACGCAGTCGCCGTTCGCAACCTGGTGGAGGAACTGGTGCGCTGAGCAGACAAGGAATGATAGGTCGGACCCGGAAGTTCCATTCTTCAGAGCGCCCAGCGAGAGCGAACCGTCTACGGGTATTCATCCCTGGTTGGCTGGTGTTTTTTGCGTAATTAATGAGCAGCGTGGAAGCTCTAGCCAGCAACTGGGTGCGAAGACCCGTCGGAGTTGTCAACTTCAACACAACATGGTATGTATGCATACCCCAATAACCTTAAAGCTATGCTGCTGGCGGGGTCTCGAGAAGCTGGTACAGATCACTGCATAAGTTGTCCATGTTTTGCAGGCTGTCAAACACAACTATGACATCCCTTCCTTTCACTCGCCCAACATTGAACAGTCCCTAGATCCATTCTATAGCATAACGTGGATGTCAAGTCGACACGGCACCACCCAGGGCGCTGGCCATGCCGACTGCAGCCCGACTTACCCGACGCTCCCGCCCGCAGCGCAGCGCTCACACAACCTGCCACTTACCAGACGCAATCTCCTCCGCAAGACCTCATCTTCTCTCCAAATGAACCAAGTACACCCTTCTACGGGCCCCTCAAAGGCCCTTGACAAACTCCGACTCGGAGGAACTTGAAGGGAGCTTGTAAGCTCTTGCATATGCACCACTTGGAATTGGAATCGCGCAGCAGCGCCGGCGCCGAAGACGAAGGTTGACGGGCCCAGAGAGGGCCCTTCAGCATGTGCCACATCCTTCATGCTATTTTGAGCTCAACTTTACCATGAAGATCTCTAATGTGCCTCTCTCCCTCCCGAACTCTTCGTCGAGATCCATGAGCGAATCGAGAATCTCGGAGGGTGACGGCGTTTTCCTCCCTCCTCATGGCACCCTTCTGGCGCTCCAAACGAACCCGGAAAAGCTGAAGTTCCTGTGTACCTTTCCCAGCCTTTTTTCTTATGAATTCTGCGAATTCTGGTTCGTATGACGTTGGATCAGAATACCCACGCTACATAAAATGTGGCCTTAATGTATCCAGGATGACAGCTTGACAGTGTCGGGAACCGCAAGACCCCAATTGAACTATAGGTGACATACGTGTGGTCGTTCTGGAAGCTTGGAGGGAATCTAAAGGGCTTCCATATGTCAAAAATTCCATTCTTGGGCAGTACGTAGCTACCAATCTCAACGAATCTTGCGGCTGAACGGGTGGGATAGCGTGTCATACTTCAATTGACCGGGCCTACGGCAGGGCTATTCGTTGGATCCTTCTTATTGTTGTTCGGGGTCCCACTACTCGCATTTCATTTTCTGTCGTTGAAGTTCGGAATTGAAGTTGTCTTGAACCATCTTCTAGTTCAATGGATGCTGGTTTCCTTCAGGTGGGTTATTCTAATGACCCTCAGCACTATTTGGAGAAATATGCCAACAAGATACTCATAGTATCTACAGCGGCGGAGATGTCATTGCACGATGGAGGAACTACATACTGTACAGAGGTTGAAGGGGTAATCAAGCAACGCGTAACGGTATCGAGGACGTAATCGTGGGGAATAAAGGCATATGCTTGAACAGATAAACCTGAGCAAATAGGAGGAGATTAAAGGCGCGAAGGGGGATATATATGCTACAAAAAACGGCGGAGTAGAGCATGGGGGGAGCGGAGAGAGAGGGCAAAGGATGGTAGTAGGTAGGTAGTAGAAACCCGCCTACACCTCGGCGATGCTATTCAAGATGCCCACACGACCGGCATTGCCGAGGTTGTTTGTGTCGGCAGCAGACTCGTTCTGTACGATGGTGCCTAGCCCAGAGCCAGAGCCAGAGGCTCCGGAGAGTTGGCTGGTTACGTCGCTCTGCAGTTGCATTGGCACGAACACTACTTTGCTGTTGGCTGACTTGGCCATTTGTTGCACTGGGAAAAGCGGTGAGACTTTGAACAGCTGAAATGGTATGAATACTCACGTGCTTCCAATTGACGGATTTGCATAGCGGCAGGCGAGGCGAGGATATCAGCAGCCTGTCTCATGAGACGAGCAGCATCGACCTCTGCACGAGCAGCAATAACCTTGGACTCTCCAATCCTCTTCTGTTGGGCAGCGGACGACAGGGACGCTGAGACCTCAGGGCTGAAGATGATGTCCTTGATGAGGATGCCCTCGATAGCTACACCCCACTTGTCTGCGACGTCGCCCACAATTTCGGCAATCTCGTACGCAATCGCCTCACGCTCGGTTACGACGCTCTGGACGGCCCGGGCACCAACAACATGTCGCAAAGTCGTTTGTGCACGCTCGATGAGAGCCTGGCGGAGGTCCGTGATACCGAACGCTGCACGGTAAGGGCTGCAAATCTGGAAATAGATGACGGAGTCGCTGGAAAAAACGGCAGGACATTAGATGATAGTATAATAGGAGCATGTAGTAGACCTACATTTCGACATTGACGTTATCGCGGGTGCTAGAGAGGTATTTTTAGGACTGCAAGTGACTTTACCACGGGAATGAGCACTTACATGACCATCTGCCTACCAATGGGGCTGATCTGGATTTTGACGTCGACGATGCGGAGAGACTCGGTACAGACGTTGACCTGCACAAGACCGGGATCCACAGACTTGTAAAATTGTCCGAAACGCGAGACGAGTCCGACAGCGCCTTGAAGTACATTAGTCCGGATCCTACCAACGACCAAGAAGAAACATGCCTTGGTTGACTTCTCGGAATGGGTTGGGGCATGGGCAGCAGGGAATGGCTCCGAAGAAACCAACAATTGAGCCCAATCCTTGCAAGAGGGATCCGTATACTCCATGGGTAACCCCACCAGTTCCAAGATCCTGAGCATAGGAAGGCTAGTAGAGGAGCTCTTAGTTTCCAACGCACGAAAGAGCGAGATATAATACGCACCTGCATCTCGCTACGCTTCAACGGCTGCACCTGGATCATCGTATCCTTCGCATGCGGCTCCCTTCGCGGTCCTACAGGAACTTCCTCTGTGACTTTCCCCACCATATATATCTAAGCACTGAAAGGTCAAACAGGCTCGAAACCAACTCACCACCCGCCGCATGGTGATCAACGACGTTGCCTTCAGAGGGCGAGTGTGCACGGGCCTTGCTGTCGCTGCCGTTGTAGGACATTGTGGAGGAAGATGGACAGGGGGTTGTGCGATAATGCTGGGCCTATATAAACGTTCTCAAGCCCGAAACGAATGTGTGAAGCACATGCGATCCAAATATAGTAGTCGACGTCGACGCCCCATGATTCCGCTGCGCAGCACACAGCCCCCACTCCAGCCTGAGGCATCCTCCGACATGGCCGCCTCGGCTCCTTGGGTTTTGAATCCTAGCGCAAAAGGCTCATCGGCAGTGTAGACATTCGACGACCTCGATACCGATGGTGTTGTCTATGACTCCTCTACATACATGTCGGACTTTCGACTGGTCAAAATGAAGTGGCATATGCAGACTTGTGCATTGCTTTTTGCCATCCGGGACAAATCGCAAGTACACTTCTATTTGTTCCAAGTCTGAGAGCGAAAGTAAGCTTCTGATGGATTCAGTTTTGCCTAGACTGCCCCAAGAATATCTCACTACAGTGCCAAGTTCAGAGCTTGGGGTGGCAATTATTGCTAGCATACAAGGATCTTCTGACCTGAGCACACCAACAAATAGAAAGAAGCAACGAAAGAACGAAGATAGTACGGAGGGGGTTCGTAGAGGTACAAGGATCCTAGGAGTGGTGTTTTCGACCATCGGATCTAGACGCAAGTGAGAGTCAGACCTTTACTAGACGTATCTCGTTGATATTAATCTGCCATGTAGCTATCTCCCGGGAACGACGGAATGTGGCCTTGGCTTGTAGCAAAACGTGAGCGTCGGCAGGAGCAGGGTGAAGATGTACAGGGCGCAGTCCAAAGCGCAGCTCTTGCTTCCTAGTATCTGACATCGGTAGTAATATTGGGCGGGAGTAGAGCTTCAAGACGTAAAATAAAGTTCATTGTGAGGGTTGTAAAACATGAGGACTTGTGTGCTTTACCACATATACAGGGTACCGTATACTGAGATAGGTATAACTACGGTGGCAGGAGGGAATTTGGATGCACAGCTGTGGTAATACAGTTAGACAGCTTGCTAACCTGAAAGAAGAAAACTTGATTGCGGGTGTCCGATGAAGCTTGAAGAGCGATATGAAACACGATTGAGGCAGGAGAGAGGGAAGAGTACTGAACAGTACTGAACAAGGTGTCAAGAGGGTCGGGTGAGGCAGTGAAAAGGTATGTCGCGAGATTAGGGTTGACCGAAAGACTGATAACTGAGAGGGTTCGGATGAAGGACACTTGATGGGGAAACCCAGAAATTCGCGAAAAAAGCTCAAGAGAAAGCAAGACCAGCAAAAGTCCCAACAGCACCAATAACAGCACCACCTGCAGCAGCCCTCAACGCAGCAACCTTGGACGGGCTTGACGCCTTGCCCTTCCCAGCCTTCTTGTTCTCCTCCTCGATCCTCTGCCTCAGCTTTTGCACCGCTTCCTCCTCGCGTCCAAGAATTAGCAGGGCCTGAGGGTCGGTAGGATCATTATTCATAACAGTGCAGGCAATGAACTTGAGTGCGGTGGCCTGTTCCTGGATGGAGCGGATGTCGGCCTTGGGGATCGTGTAAATCGTGGCGGCGGTCTCGCTGGTGAGTTTGGAGACGAACAAGTCGCGCTCTACGGCGCTCATCGTCCGTGTAAGGGGCTGAGCACGCGGTGTCGGGGAGGGGGATGGTGGTGCAACTGAAGAGGTGCTTCCTTCGGAGGAATATTCGGTGGCTGAGATGGCCGCGAGATGGACACCGGGGGATTCTTGCTTCGCGAAAGAGCCCAGTGAGGACCCGAAGCTGCTATCTGGGGTTGGCGGAATGAGCGTGCCTGGCATCGGAGACCGCGCAGATTTCTGCTTCTTCGGAGTGGCGACAATCGTGTCCTCCCAGCGGACGACCTTGGTGACCTTCCCGTTAACTTCATCGGAATGGTCGTTCAAGGTGGCCAAACGCTCTACCAAGTCGCTGGAGTTCGTCGAGAGCGAAACAAGGCTCTCACTGCGTACTATTGGCGGCTGCGCGGACAGCCGACGTCGATTGCGTTTAAACGCCTGGTCGTCTTCCTCTGTTCGAAGAGGCATAGGCGAATTAAGTTTCATCGACCCCAATGCGTTTGTCAAGGGTTCGGTGGATGTTGGGATATCTTCCTCTTCCGAGGCCGTATCGTTGACATATGGGCATCCTGAACGCGGATGGTCGCCCTTCTTGGGTCGTTTACATTGCCTACAAGTATATGCGCGTTTGGTGGGTGTATCGGTGGGTGTTTCGACGGCGGATGGGGTTCCCTTGCTTCGCGTGTTCGGCGTATTCTGAGCAGAGGATGCCCGCGTGGACGGTGCCATCGCTCGATACTCTGACTAGTGTCAGGGAAATGTGTCTTGAGGAACTGGCTCTGCGAGGGGCCTGAAGTGGAGATGCGCGTTATACCACTGGGCTGTGGCAATGGTGAAGTTTGTGAAGAATGAAGTGGCAGCGCACCTTTACTTATACGTCAAGCCGTGACAACACTCACAATAACGTTGACTAGCAACAAATCCCTTTCTCAAGCCATGGTTCAAGGGGCCATTGTTGAGCGAATGCAGCTTCTCAAAGGAGAGTCATCGAATAAAGCTTACTGACTTATTGTTGGAGGATAAGGTCAATTGAAAGAATTTATGATTGATGCAACTCGGCATCATCATGACGAAGTTGGCGGCTCCGATACGTTACAGGGTTTTGCATAAAAGATTGAACACATTTTTTTCAGCGCATCACGTGCGGGCTCCCACGTCGGGTAGATCTAATCTACGTACCCGACTTGCACCATTCCTGCCGTCGTGTACCACCAGAAATGTCTTCCAACCCTCAGTATTAATATTATTGAGAGATACCTGCTTGGAGTGGACAAGACTTGCCCCAGGATCATGGTGTTGAACTCGTCGGATCGTGAGTTAAGCTAAAAATAGGTTGATCCTGTCCAAATCCGGACGCACAATCTCATCGACGCCGTTGACACTATTTCATCCAGCACCACTATACCATGCTCATCTCGGCGCCTCTCTCACATCCCCGGCTCTGTCCGAAGGACAGGGAGGGTCTGTGGTTCAAGATCATGACGCCCGTCTGCCAAAAGACTTGCATCAGACGTGTGAGAATAAAGGTGCTCCGTCAACTCCCGAGCAGATAAAATTCGAAAGGTAAGATCAAGATAAGATTGAGGTGCCATTATTGTCTCCACTCATCTCTCGAAACTCGTCCGCTTGATGTGTAGGGTAGGTGGCTGGAACTGTAGATAAATTATACCTGAATACCTAAGTCAAGGTAAGTTAAAAAGAAATCCCTAGCATGGCAAGAACTGGTAATTCCGTGGGCATGCGAAGGACAGAGCCGGGGACTGGCGCTATGGCGCCGCTAAGGGATATAATATAATTCACATCAAATGCTTAAAATTGGGGCATCTGAGACTTGTAGATGCTTCAGCAGAGCTGTTATCTACGTGGTAACGTGCTGGGAAAGGTTGCACGTGATACGCGGGAAAAATCCGAGTGTTCAATCTTTTATGCAAAAGTTTACAGCTGTTTCGGAAAACCAACCTTTTCTTTTTTTGCGCGGCCCCTGCCAGGGTCTGCCCAGATTTGGGCTTGCGGCTAGGCGGCACGAGCTGACCAAGCGTTGATCCCGTCACGGCTGTTCGCGACGGTCCTGATCAGGCAGAGAGATTAGATTTCTTCAAAATGCCTCCTGCCCTTCGATTACAAGAAAAAATATAGATTGCTTCTGGAATACGTTCAGTAACTCTTTGGTACAAAATCAGGATGTAATTACGCTTTCTGGTGCAAGTAATTCCGTGAAAGGTCTAATTTTATCTCGTTAGATTAGTCGGGGACTATGTCAACGACCGACATCAAAGCTGTTGCCCTCGGCGCCGGTCCCTGGCCGCTCGCCAAAAAAAAAGAACACGATTCTCAAGGTTTTCCGAAACAGCTGTAAAACCCTGTAGACCTTCTTGATTCTTGACGTCGACCATCTGGGATCTACTCTGCCCTTAAAGCCTCTTTGTGAAAAAGGCACTGTGTAAGCTCCTACGGAACCCTTACCTCGGCGAATGCGACAAAGGATTTTTCGGGAGAATTCATTTGCTTCCTCATTTCTCTCCAAGATGCCAACAATTCGGAAAAAGACGATTTCGCAGATCCGCCGGGCTCCAGCATCTTTCTGGCGGCAGGCAGCTTTACTTTGTCGCGCATAACGGGTCATGTCGGCGAAGCAGCATTTGGGAAGGCTGGCAGCTCTGCGTGCAAGGCTCGACAAGAAATCCTTGGCCTGTGCCTCCTAAAGAAAGCCCTTTGGACGCGATACCACCTGCAGACTTCTGTCTGCACTTTTGCCGACTTTCACCGAATCCTGCTGACGCCTGACCAGACCTTGCAGGGTAGCCTCACCTCGCACCTGGTTTTGAATTGCAATTGAATCCATGTGAAGCTCTCATATCTCGAGCCCTCAAGCCGAGGTCCGCCACCGCTATCTGGTCACTGTCGAAAAAATATCTTCGTTCTACTCTCATACTCGCGAATGTCGGAGGTCGCGCGAAAGAAGCTTCGAAGGCCAGGTCGCTACGCATCCTGGAGGCCATGCAGGCACGAAACTTCGTGTCGACCGCTTAGGACGGTCCGTCCGGTCCTGCTCCCCATCGCAATCGTCGGCGATTTGTCAACCAGCCCTTGTGCAAGCTTGTGCACTTCCTGAATTTCACAAAATCGTCATCTCGATATGTACTCCGATCCGTTATACAAACGGTGCAGGGTCTTGCACAAGTGCCATCGACGATCCTACCCCAAAGGAATTTTAGGAAGCATGGTACGTCTTCGCAGATCCTCCCTTTCACGGCCTGTTTTCATCTCGTTCGATTCATAGGTCGACACGGACGAACTCGCTCATACTCGACCATCCAACAGGAGAGGAAATCGATATCCTTTTACTCATTTCTTATGTAAGAAGACCTGCTTCGTTCGGCATCCTGCCTCCAACTGTAGTCTGTAGCAACAAATGAAAGACAAAAGGGGAGAAAAACGCCCGTCGAGGCAGACCTAACCGGCCCTCCTGAGTCGGGACGACTATGAAGCCGGGGAATTGACCTTCCCTTCTTCGTGCATAGTAACACACGCTGTCGATCGTGCGTCCTTTTTGGAGAAGATGCAGAGCGCTAAGTGAATGCCATGCCGTGCCCTAGGACCCCGTAAGTTCGCTATGAGCTTCCATGTAGATACCGAGTCCGTCATCCCCACAAACCCTACCATAATCATACAAGATTTTTTTCACACCCTTTCTCATCTTGCTGACTTCTTTACGATAAAGACGTATCCAACTATTCTTCTTCGACTTGGCACCTGTGTGCAATTTGCCATTTATCTGAAGTTCGTCCTTCGTATACAGTGTCTTCCACTGGCAGTCATATTCCTGGAGGACATCGACTTTGTGGCACAAAATGGTTATAATATACTCTTGATAATATACAGTTGGTCTTCTCGGTATATACGAGAACTTCTGTGAAGATACAAGGAGCAATAAAATGGCTGTATGGTGTAAGTCATATAATAGGGGCCCAAAACAGCAGGGTCAGGGAAGAAACGACCGAAGGGCGATCCATCTCGCCATAGGAAGTTCAGAGAGATGGGCCCAGTAAAAGTTCTTCGACCCAGGTTCCCAAGGGCCCTAAGTTGAGACTTCTGAAGCAAGGTCCCTGTTAGAACGAACAGATAAATGAACGAAGTACCGATGCAGAAAGTCGTATGGCTGTTAGACAGATTCCCAGGCACTCTGGAGTGCCATTCAATTCTAGGGTTGGTGGGGTTCGTTCTTCAAAGTTTCCAGTCAGCTGGGGTCGAATTCTATTGAGCACCGACAGGTCCTGTCGCGACAGCGACATTTTCTCCAAAGGGTAGATGCGGTGTCTTGATGTCTGACCGTTCTTTCTGGCCCAAGGTCTTAGCAACAGGAGGCAGACACGGTGTTGGGGTCGCCGATAAACCGTTCTCGGACTTGATCGATAGATCCGCTGTCGACTGGGAGGACCTTCAGAAAACGAGACACAAATGCGGTGTATTAATGAATAAGTGTGCGAGTTGATTCGCGGAGACCAACCGTTGGCGTTTGTTGGGCATGTCTGGCGGAGTGTTGTTTGACTTGCTCGATCCCTTAGACAGAGGATCGAATTTTGATAAGATATGCGGCGTGTCATGGACAAGCCACTCACCTTCGACCTTTTCTGGGCGAGTTTCGCAGGCCTCTCGCCTGGATCGAAGACGTTGTCTGGCAGACCAGAGCTGTGGCAAAAAGATGTCAATTACAAGAAGCATTCATTCAACCTCGACAATACGAGCCTCCTGATGTGTCGAACTACGATACCCATGGTGGCTTCATCGAATTTGTCCCACATCTTTACTAGCTTGGTGAATTCAGTCGTTGGATATGAGATGTCAAGTCTTCGGGGCCCGGTTGCTCCAGCTTCACATCGGTATTCAACCACCTGAAAGTCAGGAATGGACAAAGGAAAACGCACCTTGTTTAGGCTCAATGGCCAATCCGATGTAGAACGTGGTTGAGTACACAGGTCCGGCACCTTCTTTGCCTTCAATGTCTTCCTTTTTCCGGCTAGCAATGGCATCGGAAATCTCCCCTTGAGCGACAGAACGAACTTCGTCTTCATTGAGACAATAAGACACCTGATCAAAACCTTTGACAAAGGGATGGGCAAGAACTAAAGAGTCAACATATTCGAGTTTCATAACTAGCTGCCGTAGCCGTGATTCGACGGTGCCAGACCTGTGGGGGTATCACATCCAAGAAATGGCCAAACTTGCCTTCACCACTTACCATTTCACTTGCAGCTCTTGATTCCCTGTCGACGCAATGACTTGCAAATAATATCGGTATTTATGGAAGAAGTCATGTTTCGCAAACAATTCGGACCATTCAGCCCGTCCAACAATCACTCGGTCGACGATTTCAGCTCCTGCTTCGTGTTAGGTCAATTATTTCCGAGAGCGATACTCAACGCATACCCCTCTTGAACTCTTCGGTGATAATCATTTGCGTTGACGCTGTTACATTGTGAGTAGCACACATAGCTGGATATGCAGGTGTAATAATCGGCATTCGATGTGCTCGATCGGAGGGATAAAGCTGAATACGACATGAGTTTGAGAAGTATATTGAGGCAACAATCTACCTTCGGATTCCAGACCCGGACCTGCAGTGGACCTTCTTCTATTTGCTTTAACAGCACGGGTTGCGGCCACGACCTAAGCGCATAATTTATAGCCAGACCTAAGAGGCAAAAGAGGGGACGCACCATTGATACATGATGATGAAAAACCGGGAGACAATGGCACCAGCGATGGCGCTTGGATATAGCTGACATATTCGCGCCACCAGAAGTGCCCAAGCAACTCCACCCAGGAAGCCGTTGACGTTCGAATAAATGGCCCTCTCTACGTATATTGCCTGAGAACAGAGTCTGACTGAAACTCGGCCTTGGCTCACTTTGGGCCCACAGCTTTATACATCGCAGTGCGTCACGAAACACTTGCACATTAGGGACCAGCCGGAGTATTTCGTCGATGACTCGGGAGCCTGAGAAAGGGAGACATAAGAATTTGGTAGGGTGGATTACAAAGTGTCATACCATTCAGACTTCGAACACATCTCTCGTCCAAATTACGCAGGAGATTGTCATCCTTTAATGACAGATTGTCCGGTACCGATGACAAAGCTAACCGCGCCATGAGGAAGTCCAGCTGCACTCCGCAGATTTCTGACTTGATGATGGGGACGTAGGCTTCAGGCACACCCTAGAGCATGGTGAACCCCAATGCGCGCGATAAGAATCGAACAAATGAAAAGTCTTACCGACACTTCCGTCACTCCTTCCATCTCCTTGAGCATTGGTTCGAACACATCAAAAAAGTCCTCGCGAGAGACATGTTTGGGAACAACACAAAGGGTATCGATATCGGTTCCTGGTCCATGCACGCCTAGTCGATAGGAACCAAAGGTGAAAATTTTGCCTCCTGCTGCATTCGCAGCTGCCTCCGAAAGGCCACGTTCCAATGAGACTTTTTTGACGAATTTTGTCACAAGTGCAGCAACACGGCCGAGAACGATTTCTCTATGACAACAGCACCAAATGAGAGTCAGCGCACAGAGACAAGAGGCGAAATGGCAAGTAGATCTTTTCCCCAGATGCAGTGAAATGCTCAGAGCAGCTCGCTTGTGTGGTGGTTCGTTCCAGTGCCACGGAGACAAGAAAAAGCAAGTTCACGACGTTCTTTCTGGGCGTTCACGATAATTCATAATCGAACATCCTGGGGTATGCTGGTCGACAAAACAGGAACAAAGGCTCACCTCGTTTTCGCCTCTTCTTCCGACTCGAATGTATTCTGCCGTCTAAGCTCCTCCATGAGAGACACTGTAACCTCCTTCTCTCTTTCTGTCGACTCTGCAGTGGATATAGGAGGTGTTACGCCTAGATATCTAGAAACAGAGGAGGTTATGGAAAGTAAACTCCGAAGGGCGAAAAGACACACCCATTCGCATTTCCAGAGGCCATGGTCAGTCAGGGAAAGGTTGGGATAAAGTATGGGATATATGATGTCCGAGAGGGGAGCAAACTCCAGTTCAATGGCAAATGGGATGGCCGTTGTCGCAGTTTGCGGTGCAAACACAAGAGAGAGCCGTGTGTCATGAGCAGTGTCAGCCAATTGTGATGCATACCACGTGACTCGGACATCTGTCGTTCAATACTTAGTTTCAAGTTGAAGATGGTAATACAGGGCAGATGAATACATAGTCATGTCTACGCGAATATGTCGGTATAGTGCAGGGTAAAGGTAATGATAGGTATAGTATTTAGTGTCGTAAATAAAAAGTTGGCAGATATGGTACTCCCTAGTAATGCAAGGACCTCCAGAAAAGAATGAAGAGCTTCTCTCGCTAAAATTATAGATGATGGTGAGGGGGAGGCTTAGGATATCTTCTGGGTATATTCGTTGTTATGATTGTAGCCTTTGGTTGCGTTGAAGAGCTGCGTCTTTTCCCTCCGAGCGGCGATTCGCTTGTGAACGAACCAAGCTATCACCCCACAGGCCACGAGAGCAACAACGATGCCGACAGCGATACCAGTGGAGTTGTTGGAAGACGCTGCAGCACTGGTGGTGGCGTCCGAAGATGTCCCGTTGGTTGAAGTGGAAGTGGAAGTGGACGTGGAAGCAGAAGTGTTGGAGGGATTGAGACCGAATGGCCAGAAGTCCCCACCGTTGGGTGGGAGGACGCAAGTCAGAGAGTCTCCATCTTTGATAGGCTCGAAGCCAGCTTGCAAGGTAGCCGCCCTTGTAGTTTGTAGATCAACAATAAACGGTGCAGGGTTCGGAACGATGTCGTCATCTTTGCAGTAAGGGCCACGGGCGCCAATGAAGGAGGTGTTCCCAATCATGGTATTATCTTGCACAACGAAGCCCTCCGAGGATGTTATGGCGATTCCATAACTGAATGCACCAGAGAATTTGTTGCCCCAGACGACGCCGTTTCGGGCGACATTGTTCCCAAATCTATCTCCGAACCAGCTGCGAGGGCCAATGGCAATCCCAATCCTGAGGAAAACGTTGAAGGGATTCAGGGAATGGATGAGCATACTCACTTGATGATGGCATTCTGAAGGTTGTTGCCTTTTACATTGTCGTCGGGTTCGTCGTTGGCAAATCCACCCAGAATGAGGTTATCCCGAACGACAGTCCCCGTGTAATCGCCACCCCATGGGTCGTAGTCAACCATATTGATACCTCCAAGGAGTGTTTGCTAAAATCATGTCAAAACGTAGAAGTTTTTCGAGAGAGAAAAAAATTACATTGAGAACCCAGATTGTGTTGTTTGTGATCTGGCTTCCAGGAGAGCCAAAGACTACGATACCACCATCCGTTGCGCCTTGAATTAAGTTGTTCTTGACGATGCTATCACGACAGCTCAAGCTAACGCCATCGGCCCACTCCTGAAATTCCTCCGATCCACATGGACCAAGGTCGTTGTTCTGAATGGTGATGCCCTTGCAGGTGAAGGGGCCTTCCGCGACGTGAAGACACGACCAACCCCTAGGGTCGTAGGAACGGACATATTCAATGAGTTGGTCGGAGTTATCGCCACCGAATTCAATGTTCCCTCCACCCTGGGTCGAACGTGCGCCTCGACGTGCGCCGTCAATCTATGTCATACGAAAACGGGCCTAATTCAGCGACGAACACGGCGAGAAAAGAATCTGCATACCTGAATATTGCGAAGCTTTACACCATTGCAGTCGTTGCAAGTCCCATCCACCGCCGTCGTGTGTCCCTTTCCGTCAGCCACAGGTCCAGAAACAGCGAGGATAGCGCGTTCAGCGTCGGTCGGGTATCCGGCGGTGCTTATCTCCTGGTTGGGATACGCGAAGGCGATGGGTGCTTGGATGAGATAAACTTGATTGGGGCAAAGTTGCAGCACGTAGCCATCTCCACCACGCCTCAGGAGGTTGTTCAGACGGTCTGTAACGGTGTTTGCAGGATCGGCGGGCTCGCAGTCCTCTTGTCGCCTGGCGAGGCTGGTATTAACATTTCTGACGCGTCGCGTATCAGTACAATAGAAGACGGACATCGAGGTCAGTCGGACGTACCTCTTCATCGGCCCATGGAGAACTCGCCGAGGCAGAAAATTTTCCATATGGATATACTGAAAAAAAGGTAAAGTAGTGATAAAGGCGTGGGTGTCTAGTGTGTTAAAGGAATGTCGGGTTGGGCACGTCGTAATTTAGCAGCTTCCAGTTCGAAAGCTTGGTGAGCGGCTTCGTAGGCTAGAAGATATTCGAGAACAAGACCTACCCCAACTGTCTATGTTACAGGCGCTTAGAGAAATTAGAGTGAGAGAGAACCAGAATATAGGGTACGAGAACAAGAGAAGGTGAGGAACGTGACCATCACAATACCACCGCGGCGTCAATATAGCGTTTGCAAAGGGTCACTCGCTCGTCACACCGACGACAGTGGCAGCACCTTTCTCAAATGAACGTGATCCTTGCGCTAGATGTTACCAATACTTGCCGCGACAACGTGTTGTTGTCCCCAGTGCGCCTCAGAACCCACCCACCGTCCAGGATATCAGGGCATCGTACACGTTTTTGCACGACACGCAGCTGGCCCATGCATCCGAGCTCTGGAAAAAAAAACTGAGATTGTTGCCCAAGGAGATACTGTACTGGCGTGTAGACCTGTGTCGCGAAATGCTGCCCAGGCTCGTCAGCAGCTTAATTTCACCTCGGGCCCGTCCTAAGCTTTGTTTTATTCGATCTCTCCCTCCGTCCAAAGAGCCCAGAGGCGATGCTCAACACTAGGCGTTTATGAAGACAAACGCATGCGCAGATCGACGTATTTACCGATTAGATGAATAGAAAGACTCATTTAACTATCCTTTATACAAGACCTTCTTCACGCGTGTAGACGGGAGTCGTTCAAACGAATGACAACTTCATACTTGTACTGCAACTGAAAGAGCATCCTGCCTTCGAGTATCAGCTTGATTCGAAAGCTTTCAATGTCTGTCTATAAAGACTTTGCAATGTCAGTTCATGGCCTATTTTTCAGTGGTGTCTCGCGGAACAGGAAATCAAAGAAATATTTGCGTTTCAGAACAATTATAGCACTGGAGGATCTGGAGGGAAATCAATATGTTTAACTAGTTATCTGACATTCAGCTCACAGCATGCTATGCATCATGATTTCGGTAGTCCTTCGAACTTCTCCCCTGCTCTCTGTGAGAATGGCCTACCGAGAACGCTTATGAGGTCGATCTTCATCTCGGTAAGGCCGCCGCGGTGGAGAACGACTGCGCGAACGTCGCGTAGGGGACGAGCTCCTGCGTTCACGGCCAGGAGAGCGAGACCAAGGTTCCCTATCTGGAGAGCGACCTGAATGCGAGGCATCCAAGTCTCGCCTTTCTAGGGAGTTCAACAATTCTTCAACCCCCTTCATGCCTACCGATTTCATCTTTCCTTCCTTTTTCTCTTTCTTCCGTGCCTTTCTCGCCCTCCGCTCCTCTGGTGTTTCATCCTTATGCTTCCCTTTGCTTTTGGATTTCTTCGCTTTCTTTAGAGCTTTTTCCTCTTTCCTCTTCGCAATCAAATAATCGCGCATAGGATCCTCGGGGTCTATGTCAGGCCCTGACGATGCTGACGAAACAGATTCTGCTCCAGCGTCTACAATAGCGGCGTCAGGAATATAAAGGAAGAGGCGGCAGCATATTGGAATCTCCACCTTCAATCATTTGCGGTTTGGCGTTGAGACTCTGTTCCTCAGGCTCAACCCATTCCCCATTCTCGTTCTTGAACTTCGCCTGCTTGTAATTCTTGACATGGTCGACCCGGAGTGTCTTTCCCAAGACTTGGGCTCCATTAAGGTTGTCAACGGCCAGGACAGTGGACCGTTGATCCTCGTACATCAGAAAAGCAAATCCTCGTGGCTTGCCTGTCTCCTTGTCGCGGGGCATATTGGTGTCCATGACTTCCCCATACCTGTACTGATGAGTGATAGTTGATAAGACGGTGTAATCTCAACTCACTGGGAGAAGATGGTGATGACATCGCCTTCAGTGAGGTCGAAATGAAGACCACCAACAAAGATGTATGCGGAATCTTTGTATTCATCGTGCCATGACGCGCCACTGAGTCCGAGGTCGAGTTCGGCCTGGTTTATCTTGTTGATTTCCTTCACGACGCTGAACAAGAGACAGTATGAGCATCGTTCTGAGGACGAAACGAAGGCGGACTGACTTCATTGCGAATAGACAAGGATGTCTTTCCCACGCTCGTACTTACGGTCTCTGATCTCTAAATTTTCGGGAACGTTCATCATATACCGTCGAGATACATGGCTTCATTTTCTTTGCCTCCAATTCACGACAACCCCGACGGTGGATGGGGCCCTTCAACGTCCAACATCCCTGATCAATTCAAGTTCAAGGACATCCCTTACGCTCCGTACTCAAAATCTGACAAGCTTGGTCGATTTGCGGACTGGAACGATCTCTCATCCGATAATCGTCAGACAGCGGCTGGTATTCCTCCTGCTCAAAATCTTCGCGGAGGAGGGCCTGGTGGGCGTCGCCGCGATGGAACCCAAGCATTTGGGAGTGGAACTGCCAGTGCATTTTCTTATTTCCATGTTGAAGACGAGTCTTCCTTCTCGTTAGTAGACAACAAGGCCGCCCCTGCTCGTCGTGGAACGGGCTTCAATCGTGGCCGTGGCGGTGCTCGAGGAACCTCTGCGTACAACACACGCGGAACAACAAGAGGAGTTCGTGGTGGGCCGGCTTTGCGGGGCGGCGCAAACAACCGCGGCGGGGGACAGAGGAGAGGCTGGAGGGACTGGGACAAAGTGTGTATATTCTCTCAAGAACGGATCAGGTAACTCACTTCTTGATTGTAGAATAATCGTGCTCGAGAGGCATCAGTGGTTATTTCACCTGAATGGAGCATGCTCGAGGAAATTGAATTTCATCGACTTTCCAAACTGCGCCTCGAGGTTGATGAACCCGACGAGTTGTGAGTTCATATCGCAACCTCTCAGTATTCCACGAAACCCTGATGATCTGCTTAGAGAATCTTATGGTCGACTTTTCGCCTACGATAAGTCTTACGACCGAGTAACGACGAAGACGGAGAGGCCTCTTCAATTGGTGGATAGGATTAAATACAATACGACGACATCAGACGACCCCGTCATCCAACGGGTGCGGGAATGCTTCTTACTCTTCCCGAAGGCCTCTATTTTAACGATCACTCTTCCAGCTTGCACAACAAAACGTCGCGAAAGTCTATACCACTGATGCGATTCTCAGCGTTCTGATGTGCGCTCCTCGCTCAGTCTACCCATGGGATATTGTTATTGTTCGCGAAGGCGACGCCCTATTCTTCGACAAGCGGGACGGTGGACCATTTGACACCGTCACGGTCAACGAGAACGCGGCTGACTCACCTCAAGACCCTACCCCACCCAACCCGAACGATCCAACTGCAAAAGCAGCGACTCCAGAGACGGCATCTATAAACACTGCGACATCTCTCTCTTTGGAAGCCACCTACATTAACCAAAACTTCGGATTCCAATCAGTCATTGAAACTCCTCCACCTCCTGCTGTCGATTTTGCTAATCCCAACCCATTCTATGGCCCGGAGGAAACCGAGCCTCTCGCATCTTGTGGTTATCGATATAGGCTTTTCGATTTGGGCATTACTGAAGATGAGGACATTAAAATCTGCGTCCGTACCGAGGTGGATGCCTATTCTCCCGGCCAAGGCAACCCCAAGGAGGGTCAGGGGTTAGTGACGATCCGTGCTCTCAACGAGTTTGATACTCGGGCGCAAGGTGCTGGCGGTGCACCTGATTGGCGATCCAAGTTGGATTCCCAGCGTGGCGCTGTTGTTGCAACCGAGATGAAGAACAATAGCTGCAAACTTGCAAAATGGACCGTGCAAAGTGTGCTTGCCGGAGCTGAACTCATGAAGATCGGGTGCGTTGATTCTGCTACTTCGCTTCGCTGTTTGTTATTTCTTCTCCTCTACATGTACATATTTTACTCGTTGCGCCTTCAGCGATCTTTTCCCATGCTTTGATGCACTTCTCCCGCCTTTGTTTTTGATAACGATTGATTTCTTATCTTCATTTCGTTCGACTTTTGAACCTGTACTGATGCCCGTCGCTGTTGCAGATACATTTCTCGCGCGAACCCTCGCGATAACACCCGTCACGTAATTCTCAGCACCGCATCGATGCGGCCCACCGACTTCGCGGCCCAATTGAATGTCGTATTGGCCAACGGGTGGGGCATCGTCCGAACTGTCACTGATATGTGCATGAAAATGCCTGAGGGCAAATATGTGCTCGTGAAGGACCCTAACAAGGTATGTATGTCTGATACGCGAATATTGGGCTTCTATGTTTCATATCCAGCACTCTGACTTAATGTTATTTCTCTCCCAGCCGGTGATCCGCCTTTACTCCGTACCAATGTCGACTTTCACGGGTGAGGATGAGGAAGGAAGCGAACCAGCAGAAGAAGAGTAGACCTCATACGGAATCGATGCTGTTCCGCGGGTTCCATTTTGCACTTGCATCCTGCTGATTGTATCAAGTTTGCGAAGTTAACAAGGTCTCTACGGCTGCCTCGATGTTTGGACTGAATAAAGTGTTGATTGAGCATTTGGTCAAAACAGAAGGATAGATGCCGGAAGCTTGCCTTCGTTGTAGAGCACCAATGACCACTTCACGATCAAGGGAAGGAAACATGCTTGTTATGTGATTTATCTCAGATTCCGTGGGCACACGAAGACCAGTATTTGCCCGGTCAGCCCTCCCTGTGAATTCATCCACCCATTCCCTCATAACAGATGGAGCAGCTGGCTCCTCCCCACCCATGTTGTCGCGCGTTCTTGTCGCTGGTCCTGGTCGCGGAGTCCTTGCGGTTGTAATGACTTCTTCGTTCTGCATCGTCTCGCTCAGTGCCCGTGCGGCAGCAGCAGTGGCGGCATTATGACTGAAATTATCAGGAAGAGCTCGGTTTGACCTTCGAGGCGGGCGAAGCGAGCCGATGAGAGGGCCAATGAAGTGCGTCGAGAAATTAATAAGAGACGGCGGTAGGCGATAGGTGTTGAGATTCGCCAGGTCAGAGCGATAAATCTGACCAGTTAAAATGCCTATTAACGCGACAACTGCGGAGCTTGGGAGGCGGCTCAAGGCAATCTAGGTCATGCCATTAAGCATTTCATGCCTCGGAGATCTGAATGAAGGTACTAACTTGCATCCCAAGAAAGTAATACGGGGATTTGTTGGTCAGAGGGACCCCAAATATGCGGTAAGTGTAGGTTGGTGGGACAATTCTGGAGTATTGGTACAAAATGCTGAAGACGAGGGCTGAAGGACCGAGAGCGAAGTGGTTGAGGCCGACCCGATAAAAGAGAACGAGGGACATGAATTCCAAGACAATGGCCACTAGGAGGGAAACGAAGGCAAATGACTGCGAGTCGCGTGAGTGAAATCGACGAGACTGAGGCAACAAGAGGCGTACAGCATATTTTATGCTCCCAAATTGACGCTCGATGTGCACCCCGACATTGTAAAGCAATATTTCCGCAATAAATATATCACTTGAGTTTGGGAACGCTATGTGGTGGGAAACGAGTCTCCAGTACTAGAAATGTCTGATCAAACTCGCAGTCATTCTACAAGGGTAGTGCCGGCTATACCTGATGATGTCGAGAAATGTGAGGCACAAACTGCAGTGGAAGTCAGCCTGAATGCAGCACCGGCAGGGAAGACCGACTTGTAGATGGAAGTAGTGCTTGATATCAAAAATCCCAGCAACCAACGAGGTCAGAGCGAACGTGACCATGAGACCTACATAAAGGGTGGTTCAATTCCGCGAGAACCAAATACAAAGGCGCTTACCCTTCGTGACGGCAGCATTCTCAAACGACATTCCGGCAGTTCAATCTCTCCCTTCAAACCCTTGCGACGTATCGGCTTCTGAATGAGGTCCGTTATCCTGCTTTCGAAGAAAAGCCTCCAATAGAAGAGGATATATAAGTACTGCTAAGTTCGCGCCTACAGCAACATAGCTGGCAAGATGGGTCTGTGGTCTGCACAGTGCAGTTGGCAGTGGTGAACCTGAGGAAGTGAGGAAGGTGAACGACACTGGTTCCAGGGTCACGTGGATCAGGGGGAGGGCCGCGGGCCGAATGGTGGAGTGTCGGGCCGGATGGGCGCTTGAATTTTGATTTTGAATTGCAGTCGCAAATTTACTATACTAGAAACTTTTGGATAAATAGTTCCCCAAACTCTTAGAAAAGATGTTTAGCCCTGCGTGTCAACATTTCGAAGGATGGTTGTCCGAATCGATGCCTTGACTGGGCAAATATCATCAAGAGCACCTCCCATGATCACTCAGTAAACCCAATGGCTTTCGGAGACTCATACATTGAAATATTAAGCTACCCTTAATATATATTTTCGCTCAACGTTGTGCTCCATTCTGGCGCTCCCAGCGCCTAGTACCTATTACACTTCAGCTGTAATTATGATCCCAAGCAAGATGCCAGGATGCAGTGTCATCCACTGCTAAAGGACCGGCTAGTTTGTCATATTCTGGGAATATCTCACTTGTGTGGTGTTTCTCCGAGTGCCCACAATAAGCCAGTGTTTCCCCAGTGATGGCAGTGCCTAGTAGGTGGCATGGCGGCGTTGGCAGAAATTTAGCAAAAGATAGAGCCGTTGCCCCACCATGGTGGCCTTCAACCTAGAAATATCAGCTACATACTTCGCAGGACGAAAGCTTGATTTGAGCGGAAAATATTTACTGGACCATTAGTGAACGAGCTGAAACTGTATCAGCATGATGGCCAAACAACTGGAAATGGGAACTTTTTTGCACTCCGCACTGTGGGAAAGGAAAGTGCACCACTTCCACGCCGTAAATCGAACCTTGTCCTTTGCTTTCACAGTGATCCCACCTCAAGATAACGCTGCAATCAATCCTCACCTCATAGGAAAGGGTTCAGCGACTTTCGTTCTCTTCTAAACATCGCCCTCGCTCGGCATCTTGTAACCATCTCTGAGCGGCACTGAGGAACTAACCTGCAGGTGGCGATCAACTTTTTATCAAATCGCCATGAGCCTGGTAGCTCCACTGGTCCCCAATTATGAGGAGGCCGCAAACGTAGCATCAGAATTCATAACAAGTCAGTCATCCTGTTCTCCCAACCATTTAGGACATTTTCTAAATGCAGTTGATGCGTCTCCTCGACAACCTGTTCACCGGAGCCGGGTCGAGATGTCGTCCATTTTCGTCAATAAGACATTCCGTGATCCGTCAATTGAGCTGATACCTTATTCCATCAGGCATCGATAATCTTCCACACGAAGTGCAACACTTGCTTCAAGAAATAAAAATTAAAGACCAACAGTGCCAGGGTCAGTGAGAAAGCTTTGTGGCTCCCGCGCTCGCCGCCGTCTATAAAATTAAAATTCTTCTCCAGAGTTATTGCAGGATACTGCTAGGGACCAGTCAAAATATGTCAAATCTTCGTTGAAAAACTCTTGGGCTTCATCTGCAGCCGTTGCGTCCTCAAATGGGCAAGATAGAAGCGCATCTCCGACCCCCACCTCAACAGCAGCGCATCCGAAGGCCCACCTACCCGCTCGCATCGCTGCTGCCTATGCAGAAATAGACGCGCTTAACAACGATAAGATCGTGCTCGCCCAGCGTATAATCAATTTGCTCACGCTGACTCGGGCGCGTCTCGACGCAGATTTGACCAAAGTCAGGCTGTATCAGGGCGAATCTGTTGAGGACGTACGAGCATCATCATTCTCTACGACCCCCCAAGTGACGTTGTCACTGCCGTACACTGGAAAGCGCGCCGATGTTCTCAATGTTCTCAACCCCGTCGGCCAGATCAACGAAAGTCTGCGAAATACGACCGGTGCCTTGCAATCGGAAACCTCCATCGCCATGCCCGCAGCGCCAGGGCCTACATACAATAAAAGTAAGCTCCATTTTAGGCTCGTCGAAGCGGGTGTCTGCATCAACATATGGATATGGGTATTTACTTCCCCAACTTCAGAACGTCGTATTACGACCAACACGTCCATCAAGTTGCCAAGCCCTGCTCCGGCGACTGTGGCGCATCAGCCGACTTCATCCCATTCACGCTCCCGGCTTTCTCGCCAAACAACTACCCGTGTCCAGCAACAGGAAGAGGAGGACCTGGATGCTGATGCAGAAGGCGAAGAAGACTATGAAGGCGAGGACGCCGAAGAAGACTTGACACTGTACTGTTTCTGCCACAAACAAAGTTACGGAGACGTAAGTCATCTATCCCTGGCTCGGCGTCGGGAGGCGACATCGCTTTCCGTCAAACTAAGGAACAAACCCACTTAATGACGGTTTTTATCATTAGATGATTGGATGCGATAATTCAGACTGCCCGTATCAATGGGTGAGTGGGCCTCACAATTGTTTCTGGATAATGGCTGTTCTCTGGCACGAAATATGTTGCTGATTACAACAAATTGTCCAGTTCCACATTTCGTGTGTCGGGGTCAAGCAGCCTCTTCCGGACAAATGGTATTGTCCTGAGTGCATCAAGAAAAGTGTTGGGTCGGAACGACGCAAAGGTCGCAAGAAGTAACCCTGCTTAGGACAGGACAGGTCGGTCTGATTTTCCTTGATCAAAATACACTCTAAAATCTATGGCTCCTTCAGGTGTAGTAGTAGGTCAAGACACTCCGTACTTCTTTCGGCCCTATATTCGCGGAGACGGAAGCTCACCAGCGTTCGGATCGAAGGTTGCTCATGAGACGCGGTGTACAAATATAATAGTGGATGAATCTGTAATCGCCTAGTAGAATAGACATCCTTTTGGAGATTATGGGGATCGTGATCCGGTGACGGCGGACATAATCCTGCTTTCCGCTTCTCCGCCGGTCCCCGTCAGAGCACCATTGCCTTCATTCAGTCATCGAATTGTCCAAGCTATCGTGTTGCTTATGGGAGTTGTAGAGCCTAACCCAATGGTCATTCCCGCAGGGTGAAACAGCTGTGCTGATTTGGTGGGTATAGAGAGCCTATGACCAACGGTATCTTGGCCCCTCGAAGTTTTCTCCTGACTTTTACTACATCCGTAAACTCTTATGAAACACGGCGCCTGCGTCTGGCATACTATTGACAGCTATTTGAAAAGCTGACAACTCCGTGCAGAGCCTCGCCCACCGGGGCGTGCCATCGTTCTTCCTGTGAGTCTATTCGGAGTTGTCTCTATAAGTGGGCCGTAACTCCGATCGGAGAGGCATGTCGTAAGTAGAGCTGATTGCTTCAGATACTCCGGTATGGCATGCGAACACCTGTTATCCGGACAACGTTCAAGTCTGTCTCTAAAGTAGCGATTCGTGAGCAGTTTCGAAGAGAACTGAGGTCCGGGTATTTTTGTACTACCCTTCACCCTCTTCAGAATAGGCGCCGAGCCATTTAGAAGTCTATTGTGCGGGCGCTCGGGACTCCCCCGCTCCAAATAGTTCATCCACCTCAATTGAACGTCCCTTCACAAGTATCCACAGGGCCTGGTAGTTGTGTGTCCTCGAATTAAATAGTACGGTGTACTGGGGATCTGTAGCCTCGGTGATGATTCGCACTGTTGCATTCCCCGAGCTGCCTGCTCATGAATGATGCCGATCTTTGGCGCTGACCTGCTGCGGCTTTTGGATGATCGAGACCGTCTTATTTCGAAAACGCATCGAAAAAAGGAGATCGGTCTTGCTTTTCGCTCGAATATACGTATGACAGAGATTATCCGATTGCATTGTAGCTTCAGGCAACAAGCAAATAGGACACTACATAAATATCAATCCTCAACAGAAGCGAACTTCAGCAGGGAACAGCGGCTCCAAAATATATTGAACTCAAGAGGTCGAAAAGAAAATGAATACCTCACCTTTTTGTGCGTATGAAACGTGTTCACGGGTGCCGCTGAATGGCATCAAGCGTTCTCACTGAGCGCTTTTAGAGTACGTTGCTACCAATTGCTCAACTTGATGATCACTTCTCGCAGAAGTAGAATGGGTTGTACGAGGAGCATTTCTGATGCAGATTGAAAATCGGAGGAAGGAGAAAATGCCAGTCGTCCACTCCGACAACGACGGTATTTTATCGTTTGCGAGGTGCGCTAGATCATGACCTTGTTACACAAAGGCTCACGAGAAAGGTATTCGAGAGGAAAAGCAGTCGATAAACGGAGGTAAGGCCAGCCGACAAAGGCCAACCAGCACAAGTTGCTGACAATCTCATCCTCCTGCCATCGATCGTGATGTGTGACCATGATTCGGGAGGATGGACCGCTGAAAAGGAGAACTTAATATCCCAGTTGAATACGGAACACTTTCCGTGAGTGGACCCCGAAGCACTCAGGGCCAGTGGGCGCCAGTACTTTATTGTTGTCCGCAAGGCAGCGGTGGACAAGCACATACATAGAATAGCTTCCACGATTGTAATACCTGCACAGATTATCTGTACAATCGGGTCGGGGAGCCCACTTTAAAATCAGAAAGATCGGGGTAGCGGAACGGCGAGTGGATGGTCACTGTTCATCGACATCAAGGACTCGGGCAATGCACTCGGAATAATTCCTCTGTCCAGTCATCACCTACTGATAGGGTATACGACAATTGTTGGAGGACCCATAGCCACCCGAGCCGCGGAGATAGTCCTTCACAAGGGGATTTTCAGCCCATTGATGGATGCTCGATTGTCGACACAGCCTGCCTAGGCGAATCGTCCGCTAGCACTCGGCATCCTCGAGGACCGAGTGAGGAGGATAGGAGCAGTTCGACGGCAACTGGGGACATAATTCGTGTCTGTTGTACCTTTTTTGACCGGTCTTTTAGATTTTGAGTTGCGCCTCGACGAACAACAGGCGCACAGTAGTTTTGGTCGGACCCGGGTCATTGAACGTAAGAGACAGATGCAGAGCACAAGGCGCATTAATCATGGTGCAGAATGTCTTGAAATTCGTATAGATTGGTCGTTTCATCTGGGCCAGATGATCTGGCAAGCCAGAGCAACAAGACTGCGGATGAGCCCGGTCCGGCGTGTTCCGTCTGTGGATGGTAGGAATTTCTATATATGGCTAATCGCCGACCGAGACATCCACCGTGAACGCTTGGCGTACGTCTTCGAGTCGAGAGCTACTCCGAGTCCTAGTGCCGGTACCGAGACCAAGCTCTCCTCCAGACAAAAGCAACAGCAGATCGAGACCTTTATTTGAAGATGTCAGGACCATGAGGTTGTTAAATAAAGCCACAAACGTAACAAGGGGCCGTTGAACTGTCGGCGGAGTAGTGTAGTCTGCCGTCGCATTTTTAGAAATTAGTGAGAGAGGTCCTTTTCTTCACGGGTTATCATTTCACGCAGCCGAATGAACTTGAGCGTGCTTGTCACTTCTTTTTAAGGCGTTGAGACAAAGCTCCAGACATCTACCAAGCGAGCGCATGCTCATGGGGTCCTCGAACGTTCCCGTTGAATTAGAATTGACTCTGCAAACCACTCGGGCTCGCTGGCACATCCTTCTTACATCACCTCGAAACTCTCGTCTAATTTGGGTCCAGAATTTGCCTAGGCGATGGCGAAATTACCGTCGCTCCAAAGTATTTCCTGTAAGGCGTACGGCATGTTCACCCTCTCGGATTTCGAGTTATCAGCGATTCCAACGGGTTTCAATGATTCTCTTACCACTATATCTAAGCCAAATGTCTGCGCACTGCGCACAAGTAACGGCGATTCGAAGGCGTGAAATGTTCACGTTTATCGCGTAAGCGCTCACTGCGCTTCAGTGCGATGTCTCCTCAGTTCGGCTCTTCCCGCCCGACGCACGATGAGCCCACGGTGAATAAAGAGGCGCAGGACATTGACATGTCCCCATCAGTACATTGGCGCAGGGTGCGCTGTGCAGGGCCGCGCGTGGGGAGAAATCTCGCGCTTTCGGCCGTTTGTGGCGTGCATGGGGAGCGTGGTCACTCACCCTTGGCGATTTTCTTGGACGCCTAATTTGGGGGACTCGTTTATTTTATTTTACGCTTTTACGCAGCTGCGTGTAATATCGGCCAGGGCGGCGGTAGGCGCGCAGAAAATGCGGGTCCAATAGGTCGATCACACTTCGCAAGGGCGGCCGTCAGTGATCATGAATTTGTGCGCTTGCAGCGTGGCGCACAGCGGAACAATGAACATGGGGACGAGCACGAGTCGCGACGTAAGTAGTTTTAGTCTTTAGAAGTCTTTAGAAGATAAGATATGCAGCATCTGCGCCACGGACTGAGGCCAACCTGCAGTCGCTCCCGGGGCATCACCCATCTGTCAACTGGACTCGGAATCCAAGTACAGTAGACTTTCTTTATTTATTCAGCGAGCCTCGTGTCTCTTTCCCATACTCACCGCTTCTTGGAAATGGGTGGGGTAGATAGCGATGTTCATTTCCCGTTTTCTAATCTCAAGAATAATTTTCCAGACAAATTTGCGATGAAGACATGAAGCAAGGTCCGTCGGAGCATAAACGGGACCCACAAGCGTACGCTCCCACTGTGGAGCCCTAGCCTTTGAGCCAGAGCGTCCGCGTCACCACTTGTCATGCACGAGCACCACGGGCGTGGCTGTCATGTCGCTACGCACCTGCATTCCGTCCTGTCAAAGCCGGCGTCTCCTCACCTTTCAATAGTCGGCGTGGGCTTCCATTCCAACTCACTAAACTCAATAAGCGCTCCATTTCTCATGCGCCAGAAGCGTATTCTGGTGCCTAGAACTGCATACTAGGACTAACATTATCTTCAGGTGCTTCTGCCGGCGCTGGGCCTAGCTCGGAACCGTCCACTCCCAGGATGTTGACGCTTGCTCTCAGCGCATCCCCGGCGACGGGCGTGGGGACCCCGACCGAGGCGTCGCACGCTCACGAACGGCAGGTCAGCTCCAGTAAATGCAAATATGTTTCCCTCCGCGTACATTGACAAACGCAGATACATGTCACGGGCAGGAGGTCAAGTCGGCGTCGCAGCTAAATATACCCCGCAAGATCGTTGGCTCTCAATGAGGTTTCGTAACTTTTCGCGATCGTTTGGGTCCCTGACAGGACAGTTCACGGTCCATGGGACGTTGGCCAAGCAGAATCACGAAAACGTCAAGCTCCACTCATGTATGCCCTGGAGGTTGGCGAGTGTTGGAGCTGAAGGGTAACCCAGGTACGCCCACCAATGCACTGGCATTGACACCTGCGTCACGCACGGAGATTCAGCTTTAACGGCGGGCTCGCTGACACCGACAGCGACGAAATAGGAACTGGGCTGGATCCAGCGGCTTCCATGGCTTCGCGCCCTGGCGAATGTATGTTCGAAGTTCTAGGGCTCTTCTCATAGCCGTCCCGGATAGGTATGTTCTCACTCCTGGCTGGGTGGCATAGATTAAGGCGAAGGGAAAAGAATCCGAAGCACGATCGTACGAAGGAACGGGGTACGGAGAACCACATCGAAGACCTCCCAACGGAGCTCTCATCGCCGTTCGACTTAATTGGAGTCGGCGGGTTAAGTATGGCCATGGCTCGCGGGACCACTTATTGAGTCCTTTTATTTTTGCTTCTGCAGTTGTCGATAACGCGAAAGTTGCGTTGGTGTTTTAGGTGGTCGAGTATGGTCTATCGGTATCGTGCCCGTTGACTTGGTGCGTGGTTGGTTATCTACTCGCCTCGTCTCGTTACACGGAAGGTTATCGACACGTCCTTGGAAAAGACACAGATGTGCTTGTTGGGGGACCGGAAAGGCCGCTACCTCCGAAGCGCCCAATGGGTGCAACAGTTCGTCCCTGGTAAAACAAGTCATTAATCGGTGGCTATGCGTCTGTTGGGTGATGAACCTTCTTGCTGACGTCGCAAGTTCGAAGGGTAGACGAGGGCTGGAAATCAAAGTCGCGTATGGAACCTACGCAACCAGTTGTTAACATTGACACTTCACGAGACCGATTGACTGGCAAGTCAAGCCGATAATTTAGAGACGGTCAGGCATAATGTCAAGGATCTTGCGGAAGAGGCAGCAACGGAAGCAGACGCTCGGTGGTCCACGGACAGCGCTCAAGCACAGCCCGCTCGCACCCACCACCGATAATAGGGAGTTGTAGTGACTTACTTAGCAAGCTGTCTGTCTGTATATCGGTGCCAGTGCTGACTGGACAATTAGCCGTATAGCCCGTTGCAGCGGCACCTCGCGCCCTAGTCAAAAAGCGTCGACTTCGCGGTGCGTCCATGGGAATCCACTCGAATTAGTGTTTGATGGTCGACCGAGTCCTCCACTGCTGCTTCTCCCAAGAGCCACAAAAATGTAGAAGGCGGGCCAAGGCTATCCAAAATACGTCTTCTCCAATATTGAAGTATACATACATGTCGCCCCAAAGCCCACTCCTCTATGCCCTCGCAGCAGTCAGATCATCGGCGTGTGGGAAGAAGCGCCCATAGGAAGCAGGTCGCAGCCCTGAGTAAGGGTGCCAGTAGGAGCTGAGGCACAGAAGCTCGCATTCTGGCATCCGAACAAGTGATCACCGGGGCATCAAGGGGTATGGATGTCTGGACACTTGAGCGACATGGGCAAGACGGTAAGACGGGTTCTCGTCATTGAAATCGAGAGATAGAATTGCGATCCGTTGGGATTTGAGCGCACCGGAAGGGTTTAGGGAGGAGGATCATGCATGAATGATAATGTTGATTTGAGTTGGGTGCAAGTCAAGCTTCGGACTGGATGATAAGAGACGATTCCAGAGTGTTTGGAGTGCGGGCAGCGGGCGAGCGGGCGCACGTAAAAGGAGGCAAGCATAATATAATGGAAAAAGAGCGTGCATATGGCGGGCGTACATATGACCCAAGACGATGGAAGTAGTAAAAACAATCGGGAGAGACGCGCCGGTTATCTACAACAGGACTTTGTTGACCGAACGGACGGGCGGCGGGCGGGGCGAGCCGCAAGAGCCGTGAGCCGCCGCGCCGTCCGATCGTCAAGCCAGATGCAGTTCATTAGATTAGATCTGACACTCGCTCGGCTAAAAAGCCCCTCATCTCAATCCTCTCCCTTTTGCTGCAAAGTTGAAACTCGAAACTCGACGAGGAAGGTGTCTTCCTTCTCAGACAGGACGTCTTCTTCTCCGCGCATATGACCATGACGTGATTCCACGAAAATAGGCGAATGGGCCATCGCCTTGGGTTATGGAGAGATAGAGATAAGTGAATATGTGAAACAGGTGAGGGTGAAGCGTGTGTGCCATTGGCATGAGTAACAAGTTAATGTTAATTAGTACATACTACTTTACATGGACAGAATTCAGGAGCTCGGGCCCAGATGACGACGAAGGTGCCAACGTGAAGCAGGCCTCCCGGTTGGAGTCCGAAGCGCCCCTTCCCCCACACGTGCATGCCTGTGGGGATAGCGAAACCGTTTCGCAACCAGCGAATTAACGGGTGCGCCGCAGCGCAGTCGTGCCCACTCTTCCCTCTTCCCGTGCCGCGAGAGGGCCTGAAATTATGTCAGATCCAAGTTTTTTCGAAGACCAGAAGCACCTCTCCGAGTTCCCAGCCAGCTCGATTGGGCGTGGTACGCCTAATCTATTATTGTTCTCTATAGCTAGAAGACACTTCGCTTTCGCCGATGGCCGTTCGCAAGATCAGGTTGAGGGTGAAGGCTCGAAGCTTAGTTCCAATTTGAGCACGGCTCCCAGGAGCTGCCTGGCGGGTTTGTTTTTGAACTTCAAGTTGAAGGGCGAAACACCTTCGAAGGGGGGGTTGACAGTCGCAGCGTAGAGACCTAGAGACCGGGCCACCTAAATTCCAATGCAGTTCATAAACATGAACGCGAAGCCAGATGCGTAAGATAGATGGACGGTTCGACGCGAGGGAGCGCATGGCCCCCGCTTTTCATTTACTTCATTATCAGAGAAAGACGCCGTCGATGGTCGTTCACAGACATAGAGTAGTGGCACGCCCAAGAACCCAAGAAGCAAGAACCCAGAGGCCAGATCTTGCGGACGCACTACAAGCTCGGAAACGCAGTTTTCCCCCGGTCTGTCGTAAAATCGAGTTCGATCCAGTTCAGGAATAGAAACGCGAGCGGTTGAAGGTGTTTGGAACGTTTAAACATGGACGAAGATGGACCAAGGCTGATGGAAATCATCGTGCGTCGAGCGATAGGCATCGCGAATACCTGTACTATACACCTATGCCGCTCAAGGAGTCAAACCTTCCTTGAAGGACTCAAAGCTACCTTGACCGCTCGACGTGGGCTGCCATTGGACGGTGATCATAATCACTTAAGAACGAGTACTTGCCGAGGAACGCTCAGCGCTCAGGATCCGCAGATTATCCTATCCCCTGACACGAAATGAGCGCTATGCACGGAGAAAAGAACGATGGTACGTACACGTACACACATCTCGAGACGAAGACGGACTTGAAGAGCGCCAGAGATGTGCTATTCTTGCCGCCGAGGGAAAGGTTCTCCCGTGGTGTCGTGAGCAGTCGCAGATCGTGCAAACAGAAATGGGCTGCTGTAAGATTCGAAGACTCGGAGCAGGAGATGGGCGAAGGCTGGTCGATGGTGGTGGTGGTGGTGGTGTGGTGTGGTGGTGGTGGCGCTCAAGGACTGATGCAAACACTCCAGAGAGTGTAGAGTGTCGATGTCGTGGTCGAGGCGGGAGAAAGACAGATTATAGAGTAGCCTCGGATAGGCATCAATAATTCCTCTGAGCATCAAGAACGAAGAACACTGAGCACTGCATAGACGAAATTATCGTCAAGACCCATGAGCGTGGCGATAATTAGCTGGACGTCCATGGTCCCGAGTGTACAAGTGACGAGAACGTTTCGTTTCGCTTCAAGTCGAGTCCGAAATAACATCAACTTTTCCTCGAGTCCCAACACTTGCCGCGGCCGGCCCATAATCTTCGGTCTTACATGATCCTAGATCCTGTGTCCAAAGGCGTGAGGACACTCGAAGCGTACGGGCGTGACCCAGCGACCTGTCAAAGATCAAACACCAACACGAACATGAACATGCACCTTGAAAAAGAAGCGCAGAGAGAAGCGCTTCAATCTTGGAGCTATTACCATTAGAGTAGCGTTGAAACCCTTTGAAACCTATGAAAGCGCTGAGGGGTGGATACGACTATGTAGGGCCCATCAACGACCTGCGAAGCCTCTCAACGAGAGTAAGATTAAAATTAAGATGAACGCCAATCGCGCATTACTTGCTCACCTTACTCGGAGGCCCGATAATTACTTTATAATTATAACGACACCGTTGGACTTGGACTCGGAGTTGTGAATGGGCATGCGTTCTTCATTTACGGTTGCTCGCCGGCGGGGCGCCTTCGTAACAGACGCGCGTCCAGGAGTAAGGAATAGCCCTGGCACTTGGTCGATGCGGTCGCTGGAAGTAGAGCAGTCGTTTCGGGGTCCAGATATGTCATTGATGCAAACCGCCGAAAGATAATCCGGGAGGCGTCGACAGTCGACATTTTGTCCACTGTCCAGTGTTCAGGTCCAGGATACAGATGTCCAGGACCCCGCCTCCCGACAGCCCTCTCTTGTCCGTCTCTCCCATTTCTGAAGCTTACGACCACTCCCACGCGAAAGCTCGAAGGTCGACTCGGCCATGCGAGTACCTGTCAAAATTGAAGCCTTGCATAATACCGAAGCGCTGAAGATGGATACAGGGATCATGGCATTAGACATCGAGACAACACTTCAGACAGGCGTGTAAGTTGTACACTTACCTGGAATTCACCGTACGTATCCTCCCCCTCGTCTCCTCTTGTGTGTTCTGAGCCAATTATACCGTGATCGAGAGACCGCGATTGGATGGGCAGAGGTGGACGAGATGGGTGTCTTGATGATGCGTTCACCGTTCGTCAGGTTCACTGGGCTTTGACCTTGAGAGGATGCTCCCTTGCTTATTCTCTTGAACTCCCGTCCCATCCTTAATTATATCATGATGGAGAGAATACGATTGGGTACCAGAGGTAGAGGAAGAGCGCTGAGGAGGATGGAGTTGGCTTGATGACGCGTTCATCGTTGCCAGTTGGTAGTCGGCTTCACTTGCTCACTTAGACCTCAAGATAGTGGATTGACTTGGAGGTAGTATCGATAAGCCTGGAAGTGATGGAAGAGCCTACCAAAGGAAGAGAGCGCAGCCAACACGCTATCGAGCACCACGAACTGGTTCGAAAGCTTCCGCCCGCCAACCTCGCCGAGCGCGGCATAATCGGTTTTCGCGTTTCACAATCACGATTCCGCGCGCCGTCTGGGGTCCCGGTCCCGGTCGCGCCTGCAGCCTTCCAAGCC
>CACVBS010000002.1:220542-322292 GCA_902728275.1 Cyclocybe aegerita
ACAACAGAGATGCAGAAATAATAGTAAAAGGAGGTGGCGCACGAGCATGAGAAGCGCCTAGGACCTAGAGCCTAGGTGCGAGGCGCGAGGCGCCGGGAGCGCTGCAAGAAGGTAGGTGGATTCTTATTCGAAGGCGAGGGGAAATCGAATGACCGGGGACCGAGATGACTGTGCGCGTTACACGGGACGTGAACGTGAACGTGGAAGGAACGTCGGAAGGAGGGAAGGAAGGGATGGGACTCGCAGCCGCGGGTGGAAGGAAGGAAGCGCTCGTCGTGTCCGACTTAGTGTAAACACCGCGATAAGATCGCGTTCGTACGCGTGCACCCACACGACGAGTCGACGATAAATAAATCCATCTACTGGTGTAAAGCGGAAGAGCTCGAGAGAAGAATTCGAAGGAACGGAAGAGGACAACCCGTTCGCGTCTCCCATCGGCGAGTCGCTCTCTCCATCCATCCGTTCCTCCTCCGGCCAACAGTAGAGTACTATCGCCTTCGGCGCTTCCAAGCTTCACAATAAAATTGATAATCCCTCCCCAAACCCATGGCGATAATCCATGGCGATAATCCCAGTACTCCACTAGTCCACTAAAGACCCTCACCTTGATTTCACCTTGATCACCCCTCCCACCATCACCACTAATTATAATTGTACCACCACCACCAACAATTAATAGTCGTACTACTACTGCTACGTGTACTACTGCTACCCGCCCCAGGTACCTCCACCGTTCATCATCTCAGTCTGGAGGTACATCACCCGAACACGAACTCTCAATGGGATGGGTGATCACTTCCACGTTAACGTTCCATGGCTATTGCCATGTCCATGTTGAAAGTTAATTTTAACAAGACTCGAGTCCTTTCTGATTCTCCTCCTAGTTGAACATCCGAATTCGTGATATTGCCAAACAAATGAGTTATTAACGTCTGAGGCTCTGGGGTGTCAACGCAAAACTAAAACCAAAACTAAACCCGAAAACTTAAATACAGCCAGCCCGCGGCGGGGGTTTCATACAATTGACAGTAGTGATCACCACGACGGGGCAGGGGCGGTGCGCGGGTCGACCGTCGAGCGCTAAATATATCTTACCTTTACCATGTACGGCGTTATACGTTTTACTTGTCGGTAACGGGCGACGGGCGACGGGCGACGGTAGACAATATTGTATCTTACGACTGTAACTTATTATTAGAAGGGATGTGAGAGGAATCCTAGCGACTAGTTTGTTTTTGTTACTATACATGCAAGAAGTGTACGAATGGGCCCTCGACGCGTTGGTGTTCGTATGGTTCTTCGTCGCCGGCGAGGCGCTGGCAACGGGCCATTTCTCGAGGCGGTGCTTTTGGAGAGAGGAAGAGAAAGAAGGTGTTTGAGCGCTAGCGCGTCATCCGGTCGGCGAGAACACGTACAGTCGCGAAAATAAGCCTCGCTTGGGCTGCATTTGAGTTGAGGAGTTTGGATGGCTTACCATGGCGCGCGGCCGTGCCAATAAACGGGAGCAGTAGGTGCTCATAAGGTTTGGTGGGTGTTTGCTGTTACAGGTGACCGGGAAGGGGAATGGGATGACGCGCGAGTGGACGAAAAGAGAGGCTTCCCTGCATGGTGGGTGGTGCATGCGACGGCGTTTCGCGGCTATGCAGTCAGAGGCAGAGGCACTGACGAGAGAGGCATCTCTGGGCGTTAATGTTTGGCGTTCCAGGTTGCCCCTTGCTTATGTAGACTGGGAATGTATTATCTGTGCAGCCTGCTTATCGCCCGCTATCTACAAAGGCCCCGAGACTGGGTGGTTCTGGCGCGCACTGGGGAGGACGGGTGGCGCGCGCGGGTGGGGAGAAAGAAGAGGGCGCGTGGGGTGGTGGCCGAGTCGGAGGGAGAGGAGGACGAGGAGAGCGGGGGGAGCCAGGGGAGTGGAACGTGTTTGGGGGTGCAGGGGCCGGGGGTGGCTGGGGGCGGGGTCCCGGGGGCCGTGGTATCCCCTTTGGCGGCGATGGGATCTGGGGGGTGGCTGGGGTCTGTGTGGCAAACAAGTCGAGGCGAGATTCGAAAGCGACGATTTGAGGCTGCCTTATCGGGCGGTCGGACTCTCAGTGTGCGCCCATTGAAAACCCCAGCCCGAATGCAGGCGCAAAAATCCGACAACACAAAGCCGACCCTCCACACACCATGGACTCGCTCACATTCGACGGCTACGCTTCCTACTCTGACGCCTCCACCCCCCGCACTCCGTCCCCGACAGACATGCACTTCAACACGCCCCAAAAGCACGACATCGACCACACCATCCCCGCCCTCTTTGCAGACGACGACTCCTGCAGCGCCCCTGTCGTCGTCCATCCGGATGGCTCCTACTGGCCACCCACCTCCGCCTCCTCATTCAACTTCTCCAACGCCAACAGCACGCGCGGCTCGCTGCTCCAGGAGCTCTACGAGCCCGAGTCGCTCACCCCCGAGTTCCAACCTCAGGAGACCACCTTCCAGCAGCAGCAGCAGCACGCCGACTGGGACCCCCACGGCCAGCAGCAGCACCACCGCCCCGGCGAGTTCGCCATGATGCGCCGTGCCACCTTCCCCTATGTCCGCCACGACCGCGACGACGGCGCCATGCCCCTCCAGCAGTACCCCCCTTTCATGCCCTCCCAGCAGCACCACCACCAGATCCACCACCAGAACGGTCACCTCATGCACCACCATCAGCAGGAGAACCTCCTCCCCGCCTACTCGCGCCAGGACTCCATGGACGCTGCCTACGGCCCCGACAGCTTCTCCATGTCCTCTTCGCCACACTCGTCGTACAACGAGTTTGACGATGGCACGAACATCAAGCTCGAGGACAACTCGTCGAGCATGATCGTCCCCTCGCACCCCCAGCAGCAGCAACAACAGCAAAACTTCTACCGCCCGCACTCCAACTCGTCCGCCGGTATCGCAGGGCACCCCTCGCACCCGCACCACCCGCACCACTCCAACCACCCTTCTCACCTCTCCCACCACCCCAACCACCACCACAACGCGCACCACACAACCAACCTCCCCATCTCCTACGTCTCCCCACACACCGGCCTCCCCGTGCAGCACACCGACGACGCTGCCTCCAAAGAAACCCAATACCTCCGGCGGCGCTGCTTCAACTGCCACACCACCGAGCCACCCTCATGGCGCCGGTCCACGCTCAACCCGGGCAAGATCGTGTGCAACAAGTGCGGGCTGTACGAGCGCACGCACCTCCGCCCGCGCCCCCTCCGCTTCGATGAGCTGCGTGCGGGGAACAAGGCGCGCAAGGCGAGTAAGGGGCAGTTGGGCGTGAATGGAGCGGGGGGAGTGAATGGAGGAGTTAGCCCGAAGCAGGGTAAGCTACTGGTGAAGAAGGAGCCGCGCGAGCGCGAGTTTGGGCCGAGCGGCCTTGTGCGTCGGTCCTCTGTCTCATCGTCTGCGAGCTCGGTCCACTCGGGCAGCGGCGCGAGCGACTGGGACGATAACGGTGCGTCGCGTTCGCGCAAGCGAACCTTCTCTCCCATTTGTAAAACGAAGTACTAATTTCGTCTTATCCAGTGTCAATCTACTCCTCCGGCAGCGCCCCGCCCACATCCTTCAACTCGCCTGTCACGCACTCATTCCCGCTCTCGCGCGACTCGCAGAGCCCACCGCGCGATGGCGGGATCCGGCTGCCCAAGAACCCGCTCTCGGACATCGCATCCATGCACTCTTCCCCCATGCACTCCGCGTCTCCTATGCAGCACCCACAGGGTCTCTCCCCGCAACTCCTGCCCAACCAAACGCTCTCCCTCTCCCCACACCACCCCAACCAGACTCTCTCGCTCTCCCCACACCACCCCTCGCAATCGACGACGCCGCTCCTGCCCCCGAGGAAGGCGCACAGTTCCCCGGGCGCGTTCGGTGCAGGTGTGAATGGGTGTTATAGCCCGTCGTTGAATGCGTCGCCCATGCCGAGCGTGGCGGAGAACGCGGTGTGGAGTGCGGAGCCGGAGGAGCAGGGAGGACAGGAGCAAGCGCAAAGTAAGGCGGGCAGCCCGGCGTCTTCATGAGTTGCTTGAGCGAACTTGTGAGATGCGTGGTTAGCGCACGAGGGACGAGCAGCCGCTTCCAAAATTTGTTCAAAAATTCGACTTCGCCGTTGTATTTATTATTCCTCTTTGCCTTCGCATTGGTTTTCTTGCGGCGTGCCCTCGTCCTCGTCCTAGCGGTACCTCCTCTCCTTGCCTCCCTTTCTCTCCCTACGGCACCATCTTCCTACGACGTTATTTCCCCTCGCAGCTCGCAGGCCGACGACACATAACATACCCCAGAATACCCGCATACCCCTGCCCTGGCTTCGTCTCCGTCTCCCTCCTATTGCGCCCCTCCATTCCCTCCTAACTACGCTCCCACCCGCCCGTTTCCTATCCCTCCATACCACCTCCTATCCCGCCCACATGACTCCCTCCCCTACGTCCGTCGTCGTCCGCCGTCGGTTCCGCGCCTAATACGAGGTGCCCAAACCGCCTTCCACTTATTTACGATGCGCCATACTCACCGCTTGCCGCTTGCCGCCTGCGCCCATACTCTGCGAGCCCGCTCACTTACTTATATTGTTGTTATCTTTATCTATTTATTCGCTCTGCCCATACCCCCTCACCCATAACCCAACCCAACCCCGTTGTACAGGTACGCACGAATTCGAAAAAGCATTTTTTCCGTTTTTTAAGTTCATTGCCTCTATTGCCCTCTCCCTCTCGAGCTCTCTTACTACTACAACTTACTACCTACCCCACTTATCCCCCATTGTATATTTGATTTTTTATGCAATACTTGTTAGGCGTCTTGTAAAAACTGTGTGGAACGAACTCTGTCCTCTTCTACCCCTCGTATGTGTGTTGTTGTGAAGGAACTGTTAGGGATATGTACGTACGTCGTTTGACACGTTCGTAAAGCTACTACTACGAGACGGAGGACACTGTCACGTTTGTCGACCACATCGGAGCGCTGGAATGTTCCGACGGCGGACGGCCGACTTCCCGTGGGCGTTGGCGTGGGCGCGTGGACGCCCACACACGCGCACGCTCGCGGACTTTTTAGGATACGAACGATCGTTTATCGCGGACGCTCCTTTCTTTTATCCTTCCTTTTTCTGTCAATTTCTTTATCTCTGCGCTCCCTTGTCCTTGTTCCCTTTCCCTCCCAATATCCACCGCTGGCTAGCCACCAGCGCACGTATGTACAGACAACGCGCGCCTTATTTATTCGTTAGTTATTCGAGCGCTATCGCCCCACTTGTAAGTTGTTGTACCTGTACGAAATACATACAGTAAAACTCAATTCCCTTCCTGGACCTGGGTGTGGAGATTCTGGAGAAGGAGGATTCGATAGAAAAGAAAAGAATTCTAAATCCCATCCCTTGGCGCTGGATTTTGAGTTCAATTCATTAGCTGTCCTTCAACTTCCATGCATGGCCACTCTCGTCCGACATTTGATTCTTTAGCTTTAAATTTCTCCCTGACCTGCGCACTATTCATTCACTAAGTGATATTCGCACCGCGCGCCGTAAGAGGTCGTAAGGTAGAGTAGGTGTGGTAAGGTGGTAAGTTTGAGTTGTTAGAGTATAAACGTTATTCCATATCCATATTTCGCATTTCGCATTTCGTGTTCATCCCCATGTGCGCCCGCACGTACGTATAGGCACTAGGACTGTAGGTACGTACTCTCCCTATCGCCATGCACTGTACATAAGTACGTTTTATTGCAATTCCACGTTTCCAGGCAGCGTCGCTGGAATTGTGCCCCACATCGTATCGCGTGGCCATAATTCAGAAGGCGCGCCGCCAAACTCAAAGGCTGAGGATGAACCCCGTATCCTTGCCCGCCGCAAGAAAACTTCACGCCCCGAAACCCGAAACCCAGCGACGCAACGAATTTATCCCTATTCGTCTGTCTGTCTGTCCACCGACCGCCTTCAGCGTCCAGACTGTAAATTATAACGGTGGCCATGGCGCCAACCGTGGGCCGTCACTGGGCCGCCCGCCGGTCGTGGGAGCGCGTCCGAATCCTGAGGGTGAGTTTTATTCACCGATTCGCCGAAAAATGCAGAAGCAAGAAGCACACACCCAGACGCTTGACAATGACATGGAAGCAAGAGTGAGTTGAGGGGGAGATTTGAAAAGGCGCACGCCGCGCACGGAAAATGAGGTTCGTCAGGGAGCGCCAAGCGCCCGATGAAGTCGTGTTATTTTACGAGCGCGGTGTGCGTGTGCGGCTCCGGTCGCCGATACACTCACAGCACGATATGGGACATGGGGGTGGCCTCCTGGAGAGTTCCCTCCTTTCTTCTCAAGCGTTATATTCCCGAGCAGCAAGCCGAGTCCTTCCTCAGTGCATACACTCAGAGAGAGGGGCGGTTAGCTCGCCGAACTTGAATGGACCCACCCCCTCCCGACTTCGACTTCGACTTCGAAGCGCGTCGAAGCACTTCGGAGCACAATTGGTGCAGCGTCGCGGATCCGGCACAGGCGCAGGCGCGGGCGTTCATGTGAAATACGGAACGGGGTATAGGCTGAGGTTCGTTTGCGAAGAAAGGGAAAAGCTTCGTCTTCTGTCTTCTCAGCGCCCCTCGGGAGTGGGCAGGGCTGCCAACGAGGGAGGAACTCAAAAGGAACTGGGAACTGCGGAACTGGGAACTGCGAAGGTGCAGCAAGTCTAGACCCGTCATCGGGGAGACGGAGGCCGCTGCAAGAGTCCAAGTATGTGACTGGGACATGGTACAGTCATAATAACGTTCCCCGACACCGCGCCTTACGTTGGTACGCACTTGACAAATGGAGGCATTCATAGGAGGGGGCAAAAGGTTACGTTAAACAAAAGGCGCGGGAGAGAAAAAGGAGCACAAAGAGAGGAAGGAATTTCTCCGAAGAAAGAAGCCTAAAGAGAAAAGAAAAAACGCGACAAAGCGATCGTGAAAAAAACACGTTTCTCGACCCGCGCTGTGTAGCCGAATTCGAATGGGGACCTGGTCCTGGGCCGCCACATAGATATTGTATGTATATTCGAGATATATGGGGCAGCATTCACCGTATGTAGTGGGCGATCGCGAATCGGAAAATCGCGTCGGGCGACCGGGTGGTCGGGAATTGCCTTCTGGGGGAATTTACTACCAAAGGGTCATGTATCTGGAGCGATTTTTCCCCGCAGTCAGGCCACGCAGTTCCTTGGAAGGTTGGGAGGTTGTTGAGTACTTGAGTTGGTGAGATAGAGGCGTGATAGAGAGTGAGAGCACCGGCGGAGGACGCGACCTTCGATGGCGCCGGAACACCTCTGCTTCATGGTGGGACGCGTCTAGGAAAACTTCTTCCACACACAGACCGGCCGGGGTGGGAGGTGAATGACACGATTGGATCGCTAGAGATTAATGGGGAGCGCGACGGTACGCGCTGCGATGACGCAAAGCAGCGAAAGCGTACGTACATATTCAGCGATCTGGCGCGCGGCCCTGGCGATTGAATTCATATGGGCGTGCGACTCACCATCCGAGAACGAGAGCCCGACTCGGAGAAACCCACCGCGTCTAGGGGGATCGCCGTTTTCCCCGTTCACTCACCCTTTCACCGGCGTTTGGCGTTTGGAGTCTCACTTACTCTAAGTATCTCTGAGTCAGCCAAGACGAGCAGAGTCAGCAGAGAGCCTGTGCTGTACGGAAATGGTCTGCGAGGAGACTTGGAGCTTGGGAGACGGCGGCGACGTCTGGTAAGGTTTGGCCGTATGTGAACCGAAGTTTACGACTTACAAAAGGTTCTGCGGCTGCGCCACGAACTGCGAAGGCAGCCCTTCGCCGTACGCGTCCATGCAACCACGGTCCACCATTAAGGGCCGTGAAACACGTATTTGAGTGAGTCAGCTTTGCATGTTTCTTGAAGCTCTTTTTACGCCACTCGACGTTGACTTACCCAGTGCTCGCCTTCTGCCGTTGCGTTTGTTGCACGACGCAGCACGAGGAACGCCTTCGATCGTCTGTGTGCGTGCGTGGGCGGTCCGGCACAGGGTCGCGACGGCGATAGCGAGCGTTCTTCTCCGACGCATATCTCGCGCCTACATCTCCCAGTCGAAAGTCGAAAGCCTCTTTGTCTGTAAGTTTTCTTTTTCTTCCTCTTTGCAACACACATCTGCGAAACGCTTATCAGGCGGCCCCGCCTATTCGTCATGTCACGTAATTATCTCTGGAGAAGCGGCGCGGGAAGCTGAGTGCACTTAGGCGGGCCGAGGGTCGTCTTTTTTCCACTTCCTCTTTCGGTTGTTTTCCAAAAGAAATAGTCGGGGTGCTTCTGGAGTCCTCAGGGCCCAGTTAGGCTTCCTGGTCCTCCATAAACGGGTGCATTTCTTTATTCCCTAACACTATCGCGCGTGCTTTCTTCATTAAAGTGCACAGTTAGCCTCTCAGGGCGTCTACTCCCGACTCCAAAGCCAACCTACTATGCCCCGCTGCCAGCCAAACCGACCTCCAAAAACCTCCAGAGGAAGAAGGCGCGCCGCCCCAGCGTCCTAGCTATTCGTGACCTGAAGTCAGAGCTTGAATTAGCCGGAGGCGCGCTAGTGTGATTTAGGCAGCACTTGGACGCCCTGCAGCCTCGTGCCGTCAGGGAAGCTGCACTAGGAACGTCATGCGGGAAAACTGGCAGGGTCGCGGGAGATCGTCCGCCTGTCCCAGTAGGCTTGCGTGAGGCGCTCCAGTCACCCATCGGCACCAGGGAGCCGTCCTGAATAGTCTCGTAAAATTCAAGGCGGGATTCACGGTTCAAAGACTCGAATTTCGGAGAAGAAGAGAATAGAAAAGACGAAAGGAAGGCCCCTATTTTATGTACTTCAAGCTTCGGTGCGGCCGCATAGCTGGTAACGGGGACCGTCTGCCAATTCATGTTAGGTTGGGCCCGTTTGCTAGCCCTGTCGTTCTTGACGCTCTTCGTCCCACTTCCCGTCCTGGCCTGCTCGATGGCCCCCTCCTCGCCCATCCTTTCATTTCCCTGCTCTGTTCATTGCGAATTTCTCGACGAAACACCGTATTTTCACGTTAGACTCTCTCCACTCATGGAAGCTGGGAGTCCTAGGATGGACTTCAAGCTTCAAGTCTACATACCCACACCAACAAGAGAATTCTGGCGTGGCCTGTCTATCGCATTATGGGCCTAGTCTCGTACGATTCGACGGTGCTTTTGGTCAAAGGCGCCATTTACGCCTAAATGCAGCTCGGCAGGGGAAACTTTCAATACAGACAGCGGGCCTCTCTAGGCCCACGACCACCAGCTCGGAAAAGGTATGGTATTGGCATTTCACGTACCGTTACCCGCATAATTCAGTGACGATCGTACCCGTAGGGTGTGCCGTAACCTCTCTGCCTCGTCTTTTGGGTATACAGTTCACCCATACTCGACCCTAGGATTTTTATTAACAGGAATTAATGGCAGGATAATGCCACGAGAGCGCGTGATTGTGCCCACCTTCGGCGCTTTCTGGTGATTCGCAGCGCAGCGTGCTCGAGTATTCGTTCATATTACAGGAGCTCTTACTCATAGCTTTCGTACGCCTTTCCTCGGGTCCTGATCCTCCTGACGTCGATAGCGCCTATATTAATGAACGGAGGTGCATGCGCCAGGTCCCAGCGGGCCCGGACGGGCCTTGACACTCACAAACGACCGATGCAAGTTCGCGTCCTTGCTATCGCCCTCGGTCTCCTCCTCTCCTCGGACACTGTGTAGGCTCCTTTACGCTGTTAGTGACAGCGAGAATGGAGTGAAGGTGTGGTCATTTATTCACATTGCTCTCCTGTGAAAACCCCCTCCGACAGGTTGCATTTTCTGTTGAGTTTATTTTGCCCAACCAAAGATAGCGTCTGGCAGGAAATACGAAGTCACTCCAGTGAACATGATTTTTTGTAAACGCCTAACGCGTATTCATGATCCTCAGTGTCGAACACGCCTCAACCTCCCCGCGAACACCGACGCTTCCGCGCGAAGCATCCCACGGACCCTAACTTTTCGGAACCTTCTTCAAAATTGAATCCTCACGGAGTGCAGCCAGCGTGCAGATCCGGCTCCGTACCCTTTGACGGCTTCTAGTTGACTAAGACCCCTTCCTAGAGCGAGGCTTTATTAATAATAATATTAATTATCGTGGCCCGCCACATCGACGTCGAAGAAGCCTCAAGTTCATTTGAGGACTCGTACGCGGCCGTGGAGCGGCGAGGTCGAGGCGGGGTCGAGTCGCGTAGTGGGTGGTTGGTAGGGAGTGGCGTCTTGCCTACAAGGATTTCAAGAAGATCCAATGGATTTCTCTATTAGAAATAATCAGAGAGCGAAGGACAGGACCTGGCGTCATTCGGCGTACATGCGAAGAACGGACTTGCATGTAGTATCTGCCAAACAAGAAGTAATGAGGATTGAAGTGCCACAGTCGAACGCGAACTCACCGTAAGTGTAACGCCACCGTCCGGCGACGATTACAGAGCGCTGCGGAAGCCTGAAGTTCGACCGTGCGTTCACAAGCCTTGACGATTTCTAGCACTAGATCGTGGCGCATTGGGCCCGCTCAGCACACGATGGATCCATTCAGCGCGTCCAATTGCAAATCCATGACCGATGCCAGCTTTGGGGACCGTTCTTTTTCCCCCGCTGTTCCAATAAAAGGTTGCAAGTAGTCAAATTAATGAATAACACATGGGCCACTGAACCCTCCAGACTACCGTGTCAGCTTTTTTTGGATAGGCGTGTGGCATGTAAACAAGCCAATAGATAATGGAGGAAGCCTGGGGTCGACGTCAGCGCTTCAACCCTCGGGTTTTCACGTCGTACCACTGACATGAAAGGCCGAAATGTGTCGGAGTTCATCTCTTCGAAATAGTTACTAGACGTCCCTATTCTGAGCGATATTGTCAAGCCTTTCACGGGTACATACCCAAGCGGCGCTTATTTAAGTACGGCGATTAAATACAGAACAATATAATCTGAGATGTGAGTCTATGCGGTAATAAAACTCACGCAGTCAAGCTGAAAGGTTTTCTACTAGCGTGAAATTCCAAACCAATAAAGTCCGCATCGGCTGCGCAAGACGCGGTGCTCAGAATTGCGATCTCCGAGTAGGACCCCGCTCACCACTCTACTCATACAATCCACTGCGCCACACAAGGTTCAGCTAGTACCGTACTTGGAAGCGGCAGCACGCTGTCCTCCCGCTCCGTCCATTTCGGTGTCCTTACGTCTTATGAATAATACCCCTGTGCCCGTGCTTCTTCTCGACGTCGGAATCCGGGTCTCCTGCCTCGGAGGCAGCGTTTAATGAAGGTGAGAGGCTTCGCTCGAAGCATGTGTCTTACGTGCGCTTGTTTCGGGCTTCAGAGTGTCAATAAATTTTACTTACTGAGAATCTTTAACTTGCCGCGGGAGGTTCCTTCCTGGAAACGAGATGGGGATGCCCCTCGGCCACCCTTGAGAAATTCTTCGAGAATACCCTGCGAAAGGTGGTTTGCCGGCGCTTTTGGATACGCCTTGTATCCAAGCATATTCCCTCAACTTTTAGGCATACGAAAAGTCCCGAAGTGAGTTTCGAAATTTCCGGGGGATGTTTCCACCAATAGGAGGAAGCACTGGCAGAAGCGCCCTTGAGAGATTTAAGCGCCCTGGATCCAGGGCGCTGTTCCGGCCTCCGACTTCCGTATGGGTGCAAATGAAGAGATTGGGCTCTATTTAGAAATTCTTCCTCCAGCGATGAACCTGCGTTCCATCAATCGATGCGCCCACAGCGCCAGCTTGTAACAATAGGAACGATAGGAAGGGGAAATGCGGCAGTACGTGAAGAGGACGCTCACGGGCTTCTGGAAATTTGAACACTCCTCGTGGTGGGCGATAGCGAACTGTGGTCCGCTGTAGGCAGCGAGCGTTTGGATGACATGGGCGCCCATAACTTGCTGTCACGGTCTGGGCATATCCGATGACTGCGTAGTTATATCTAAGTCCTGCGCAGATCGATGCAACCGAAGTCGGAGAGCGGGTCTTATTGGAAATTTGGCATCCCCATTCCTTCTCACAAAGCATTAGCTATTGAGTCATCAAGAACAAAGCCGTGGTGTAGAATGAAAACAAGGCCTTTCGGCACCTTTGCGCGGAATTCGAAGCTCCCCACTCCCGCGAACCTTCGTATCCAGGCCGTATTAAACGCAAGCAGCTCAATTATTGCCTTTGTGCGTTATTAGGATGTTTCATTCATTCTTGACACTTAAATCGTGCCTAGTAAGAGGCTTCGAGTCGTTGTAATTGAGCACCCCGCAGTCATGGGTATACTTACGCAGGGACACAAAACAGGGACTCGGAAACGGCCCGGCGGGGACGCCAGAACAAAGCAGATATGTTTTCGAATTCTTCGACAAATCTCAAATACTTACATCACAAGGAGTCTCTTTGTCGGAGAGAGGGCCTTCCTTATTCTTTCTCCATGCCTTGTTTCCGCCACAGGGTCTTCGTCTTTTTTGCCGACTGGCAGCTGTCCACCTGTTGTGGATACTTATGCACCCTCGTTATAGACCGCCACGATGACATAGCGTGGCCTACTACGGTGTCTATTGGGGCGATAGGACCCTCGGTTGGAGCTTTTGACTCAAAAAAACCTGCATATCGGCTTGACATTCGGAAAGACAATTGTAGACTATCGCCTTATGGTACCATGATCCCCTTGGGAGTTGTAAGCTAGCAAACTCAGGCTTTAGCACGTCCTCCAATGCAAGTGACGTTGGTGTCTCAAAAACCCGGTGAACAGGCGCAAGAGATTCGGAGTCGTACGGGGATGGGTATGTAACTCCGATGAAGACGAAAGTTAGATAGCAAAGGGACCAATCGAGATGTTGGAGTGACTGAGTGTGCCGAGAAGCGAGAGAAGGTTGGAGAATGGCTCAGGACGCTCGTCGTAAGAACTAGTAGCGCGCCGCAAAGGCACACAGATGTATTTTGGTTATCGGTGTATCCGGGGATCCTTGAGGGTCGCGTCTTCACACACACACAACTACAGCATGTGTGTCCTACTAACTCGGCTTCCAATGACTACATATCGAGTCAGTAATATGCGAGGGAGCGCCCACACCGATTTACCACCTAGCTGGCATGAGGGCAGCGAGTGCAATATTTTGGTGTGGAGGTCCTGCGAGAGGCAGGGCGAGTCAACGGATCGGAGGCTGCCGTGGATGTGCGGACTTTCTGGGTTAGATCCAGCTTCACGCCCTTGGTAAACCCATTTCAAGCACTTTCGCCAATTGGGACTGACAAGGAACTGTTCTGCGGAAGTATTCTGGAAGACAAGCGCCTAGATCGGGAAAGGTAATATCGAGAGGCTGGCCACGCGAAGAGCAAACAACAAACGTGGACTCTGACAGACCGTTCTCGTGAATCTGCGTGCATGAACCTGGACATACCCAATTTCGGAAGGACAGAGGAACTGCAGCGGTTGTGCCTGGATCGTGCGCTCGGAAACGAGCGCGAAGAGTGGAAAAGTGTGACATATGGCAGCATGGACTTCCCTCCTCGAGGCTACGGCTTCTTCCAGAGACAATAGGCTGGCGGAATAGACGATCATACTGTATGAGTAGGGGACGTCCCAAAATAGTCGAGCCAAATAGCAGTAATTGGCTGAAGACGACATGGATGCCTTCTTAAATGGCCGTCAAGTACAGAGCTCAAGTCAAGTTTTCAAGGATAGTCAAGGACAGTTTGCTAGGGTAACTGGGTTTTGGGATGTCAGCTACGACGAAGAGACTGGCTTCCAGAATGAATCGGGGTGAGCGCCAATTTGATATGATACGCCGCCATTAGGTTGGCACCCATTGAGGAGTTGAAGGACGCTCCAGAGGAAATGAAATTAATTCCTCCGTGTCGTCCATGAGGGTTCGATAGGCGGACGCGAAACGTTCATTTTGCCATGAAATGAAGGGTCTGGAATCGAAGGTCCATTGTTGCTGTCTCAACACCCGAGCACGCGCATTTGAAGTGGGCCCGCAAGACGACATCCAAAGAAGTCCACAGACATCTATTCCCGTCAGAAAATTTCCCGACTCCAATGCAGGTAGACGACGGCTGGAATAGAGTAGAAATCTGTGCTCGCCCGCGAAAGTTAGCCCATGGAACACGTTCGAGCGCCCGAGCTGCTCGGGAGAAGCGTGGAATAGTTATATCTGACGTCTGAGAAGCAGCGTGCGTGAAGAAAAGGTGGCCAGGGGCCACGGAGCAAGAAGAGCTAATCTAATCAGCGGGTATACTCTTCATACCTGCTCCATCTATGTCGTATCTGGCAGAAGTGACGACAAAGCCAGTCTAAGGAACTTTCCTGAATGAGCTGTCCGTGTGGTCCTGCCGGCGTGAAGAGAATGGCCTAATAGCGTACGAAGCTGAGGATCACATTTTCTGCTTCTCGAGCCGAAGATTTTTCCAATTCGCTATTCCGCTGCGGTAGGAGTTCTAGGATGTGAGCTGCGAGAGCAATTCGGCGTGAGGTTAAAGAGATTGGACTTGACCGCACCTTCGCAGGTGCACACCCTTGGATTCGTAGTTGCCACGGATGGCTGGAGCGGACCAAGTGTGTACGTACCCACAGTATAATGCAGTATCCAATGGCAAAGACCTTAGACGCTTCTTCGCCGCGAGGTTGGACCTGAAGCCCGACGGGCAGAGTAAAAGTGTCAGCGAATAGATAGAGAGGGTATTTGTTCAGAGAATAGCTTGGAAAAACTTTTTCATCCCCGTAGTCTAGTTGCTACAAAATTAGCTATAGATTCCTCCGGCCGGCGGGTAGGACGGAAAATTGTCAAGCCGTTCCATAGAACTTTAATGCAGTCATTGTCGAACATTGGCGCCGGAGGAGCCACCCCACCCCTTGAGCCCTTCAAAGACAAGGTCCTCCAAGTCGTCTTCAATGTATGAAAGGAGGGCTGCCTTCCGGGGAGGATGGTTTTGGGGGCCTTCCGTCCGCGTTGGGGCGACCTAACGGCCACCTGCTGTGCATCTGTTTCGTAAATGTCAGCTGGATGCATTACAGTTCCAGATTCCAGAAATACCAAGGCGTGAGATAATAGGCCGCTCGCGTGTCCTTCTTTGAATCTGCTTACCAGAAGACGTACGTGGGGCGCCTTCAAATGAATTGTGCCCAGCGCTGTGGATGCGGCTAGCGATGTCGTACCCCCGTACTGGAGAAACCCCATAGTCCCCCCAACTTTCCCATGGACGTTCGCGTAGTAGTTGTTCCCTCAAGCTCCAAGGGGAACTAAGGGTAAAGCTCAGCATAGTGCACAGAACTGAAATAAGGTTTTTCACTGAGCAAGATCAAGCCGCGGCGCGCGTCATCGACATCCTGTTGGAAACCCTCTTGTAAGGCACCGATTGAAGAAGACTTTCCAAACAAGTGAGATGCGAGGCGGACTGGAGAAGGAGAAGAAGCAACAGAGAGTTCCCGAGATCTAGCTATTTTCGCGCGAGATGTTGGAGCAAACCTCTCTACCGCCGAATTCCCGTGATCCAGACCGCAGAAATGTCCATGCCATTGCCACTGAGCTTCCCATGATGAAAGCTTGGCAGTTGTCAGAAGAGGTCTAATTGACGTTGGCGTTTTACGCGTTTTAAATTGAGCAGTCGGCAAGGTCAGGCTCCTCTTCAGTCGATTTCAGTCGCGAGGGCACGTGGAGCTCTGCGGTTGTCCCAAAAGCCGTTAACCGTACAAAGTACGAGGTATTGAAGAGCACCCAAACAAGGGTGACGCCATTCATGATTTATGGCCAAAATTCTTACGCAGCCCAAATGCACCCGCCGCTATCTGTACCAAACGATAAGGTCGGACGAAGAGGCGCCCAAGGTCAAATCATAGTAATGTGCCAAGGTGTGAGGGCGGCGAGCATTGTGGTAATGAGTCAACAAAGCTTCCGAGTACACTGGTCTACGTACAGATTGCAACAAGTTCAAGGCTGGGTGGCGAAGTATGATAAAGCTGTCAATGTACATATCATAAGTGGGGACTCTGAAACGCAACTATAAATGTACCATATTGTTCTGGCCAAGTAGTCCCCACAGCTCGTTTGGCGAACCTTCGGTGCACAGCTTTATTACAATCTTCGACAGGCTTCCATCCCATACAGTTGTTGGTCCCAATCGGCAGTGACAATGTTAGATCGACGAGCTGAACGGAGTAAAGGTAGTGCGATCTGCGATCATAGGACAAGGAGACATCCCTGCGAATATTGGGCCTTATCGAAGGAAATATGCCATGCGGTTAATTTCGAGTCGAGTTGCGAACCATCCTCCTGTCACCCCTACTGCAGGAAAATATGCGAAGGGATGACAACAATCACGCCATTGAGGCTGAGGAATGCCGGTATTTCGCCGTCGTCTTGAAACGCAAGCCTTGAGCATATTTGAGCGCCCATGTCCTGGTCGCCTGGCAAATGACCACGTTTTCGAACCCAGCGCATTCGTTTGAAGTCATGCCGTCGATTCAAGAAGGTCATCTGTTGTCATCGCCCATGCTCAAGATCCACAATATCAAGAGTGCGTGCCGTGTGTGCCGAACGTGTGTCCTCATTGCTCTTCGCGGTATTTGGCAAGAATTTGGAGACGTATGAGAGCCCAGCTGCGGCGATTCTTGTGCCAATCCACTGAGCTAATGACACGCCGGGTAATAGGCCCATGACATCCTTGATGTCCCAGATGTCACGATGGTGGGTTACGAGGCCCTGCTCGTTGAAGGAGAGGCGGGTGATGACGCGTAGCTTGAGGTGTAGAGGCGATGGAAATGATAGAGATGTTCCGGGAATGGGTAGAGACGGGGAAACAAAAGGGTGGTGGTGCGAGGGAATTACTGGAGAGCCATGAATATTCACCAGAGACTCCGTGGAAGAGTTGATCCTATGCGATATGGGTCCTTCACAGTGGATGCCGGGTAGAAGGAGAATGTTGAGCGTGTGTTCGACAATCACCTTGCGATGTCCATCTAGGATGGAATGAATACGAGTTTCATGTTGGAAAACCTATCGAGTAACTTACCAAAGGATTCGTTCTCACAGACGTCTAGGATATCAGTCCAAACACGCAGTGCCTTAAATAGGTGATCTTCGGATCCAAGGTTTGGTGGACGAAGGCGGAAGAGGATGCAAAGCATCGCGTATGGCTTTGGTACATCGATTGCGCTCAGCTGGCGGGACAGTTTATGAATATCACTTATGACAGAGCGCGAGGTCGCTGTGACGAATGGATTCTCGTAACTTGTTGAACGTCAAAATCAGGCTCACTGTGGTCGAACAACTGCACTTACACTGGCAGGGAGATGAGAAACAAATTAATCCTGGATATAGCAGGCAATTTACTCACTGGCATTGGCTTCATAAAAGTCATCTACCACCTCTGCAGCAACTGAACTCTCCCCATACACTGAGTAGCAGACGTCAAGTGCCGTCATTCGAGTGGAAATCATGGACAAGTCGGACGATCTATCGTGCACAGACTGCGTTGGAAAGGGTATCGCATTTGGTGAAAACGGCGCTGCCGAGCCCATGGCCAATTATTGGAAGATGAAGAAAGGAAGGAAGTGAGGAGAAAGAGAACTCGTTCGCATCAGATTCACTGTTTCGTAAGGCCCGAGTGACAGATAAACACGTGGTTGAAGACTTGCTGAAGACGAACAAAAACATCGAAAGTCTTCGCATTTGTCGATGAAATAATCAACAACTTCGACCGTCTCGAGCACAAACCATTGGTAAGGAGTGGTTTTCTCAATGAAGAAATGTAAGGACCCTGATTCCGCTGCCAGAGTGGACCCTGGAAGGCAACTTTGTGACAAGATTGCATCATGACTATGTGGGTCGCAATCTATCTGGTCACGAAAATTTCTTTGCTCAACTCTACACTTCGGGGATGGTCAAGGGCTCCCAGCTGTCCCAGCTAAAGGCTGCTCTCTCAAATTCTGGAATTACAGGCTCTGGTCACAGCAAGAAGAGGAAACGCGCTGCACCACTAGAAAAGGACAAGGAGAAAAGAGCAGCGAAACTCGAAGAGATCCATCGACGGCTCAACCCTTTCGACGTCAAGGTCACGAAATTGAAACATGATGTTGGTGGACGGAGGCTGAAAGGCATAACTGGGAAGCCTGCTCAAAGCAAGCAAGCGGGCATCGAGCAGGTTCGATTCAATTGCAAGGGATTGAGATGCCCATCCTGAAGTGCTCTCTTTAGCGAAAGAAATCTCTATTAAAGGAGTGGGAAGAGAAGGATCGTGCCGGCGGAATTGTCGACAAACGATTTGGTGAAAATGATCCTACTATGAGCCTGGAAGACCGTATGTTAGAGCGATTCACGAAGGAAAGGCAGCGCGCGTCCAAAGGAACCACCTTCAACCTCGAGGATGAAGACGATCTGACTCATTACGGCCAGAGTCTATCTAAGCTCGACGATTTCGACAACGCTGGACTCGGATTGGGCAGCGACGAAGAGGGAGAAACTTCAGGTCAGTTCTGTTACTGTGCCATCAATATTGCCTGAACCTAGCCCTTCGTCAGGACAAATTGGACGAGATCTTGTCAGCAAAACTCATTTTGGTGGGTTTGGAGACGAAGACGTGGATGAAGACGAGGAAGAAGGGGTACGCAGCAGCTTTCAATTGCCGTGTGTAGATTCCTGACGAATTGTTCATTTGCACGTTAGCCTGCCCGCAAGAAGTCGAAAGCTGAAGTTATGGCCGAGGTCGTTGCAAAGAGCAAGGAACATAAGGTAAATTCCTCTAAATTCCCCTTCCTATCAGATCTAACAATTATTTTCAGATGCTTCGCCAACTTGAACGCGATCGAAATGATAATGTGCGGCATGAACTCGACGACCAATTTGCTACTCTGCGGGAATTGATTTATGCCCCCGACCCCTCGTCAAGTGGCAGTAACTCAATACCTCTGGGTGTACGCGAACCAGCCGTAGGATCACCGTCCGAAGATGCGACAGATTCCGTCGTCGCGAAACTGTTGCCCGAAGGCGACGAATATGATCAACACGTCCGGGAACTGGCGTTCGATAAACGTTCAAAACCGAAAGACAGAACAAAGACAGAAGAAGAGCTCGCATTGGAGGCGAAGGAGACACTAGAAAAGGCCGAACGGAAACGGAGACGACGCATGCTAGGTTTGGATGGGAGTGATAGTGAAGGTGAGACGGGCAAGCCGCGAGGCAAACGGAAACGAGGAGCAGACGACTTGGAGGATGACTTTAATGGCGAGCTGGGCGAGTATGATGGCCTGGAGCTTGGTGCAGGGTTGGAAGAGAAGGTTGAAGATTCAGGAGAAGGGGATGAGGAGGGTTCAAATGAGGATGAAGAGAATCCAGATGAAGGACCTGAGGAAGACGAAGACGGCGGGGAGAGCGGAGATGAGGAATCGGATGATTCGGAACGCGAAGAGGGAGAACACGAACAACTCGTTGCTACATTCAAAGCCTCAAAGGGCAAGTCTCAAGGCAAGAAACTGGCCAAGCAAGAGCTCCCCTTCACATTTCCTTGCCCCGAGACCCACGAGGAGTTTCTGGACATCGTGGAAAACGTGGACGATGAAGACGTGCCAACAGTTGTTCAACGAATACGTGCGCTCCACCACACAAGCTTGGCTGCCGACAATAAATTCAAACTTCAAGTGGGTTTTTTTATTTTTTCAGAAATCCTATTTCTCTCATCTCATATTTGGCTAGAATCTGGTAACCGTGCTCATCGACCACATCCTCTATATATCATCTCCCCCTACTCCTCGCTATAGTCTTATTTCCTCACTATTCCCCCATCTCCTTGCAATCACTCGCGCATATCCAATACCAGCGGCACAACATTTTAACGAAAAACTCTTGCTGATGCACAAGAACCTGAAGCGTGGTATCTCGCGAGGCTCTCTGTCACCAGAGACGAAAACATGGCCTGGATCCTCCGAGCTATCCCTGTTCCGTGTAATTGGTCTCATTTGGCCGACAAGTGATCTCAATCATGCAGTTGTTTCTCCAACGCGAATCCTATTAGGCGCCTATCTCAGCCTATGTCGTGTCAGATCGTTGCAGGATATAGCCTGCGGTCTATTCGTGTCCACTCTTTTCCTTCAATACGAGACGCTGTCGAAACGGCTGGTCCCAGAAGCGATCAACTTTCTAGTGAATGCCGTTCTGCATCTCGCTCCGCATGGATACGAAGATGTAGCCTCAATACCAGGCTCATTCCCATCGCCCGACTTCAAATCGGAACTTTGTCGCCCGCTTTCAATGAAGGCTAAGGCGATAAAATACCTTGTTTCTCGGAAGGCCGAGCTATCTTCCCTCATGAACGCGGATGACGATGACGAACAGGCCAAAGCCGACCTTCTTTCGCTTTCTTTTGACCTTCTCGGCCTATACGCTGATTTGTACAAGGGGATCGAGGGATTTATTGAACTGTATGAACCTATACTAGCAATCTTGGATGCCATCGAAACCAAATATCTTCTCGAGCAACACAATGTCGGTGATTTTCTCTCCTCATTAGCGATGTATCTGGCTAATTTCTTCTCCAGACTCGATTGTCCAAGCTGACAGACTCTCTTCGCCGTTTGCTGAAGTTCTTTCACCAGGCACGCAAGCCCCTCCTTCTCCAAGCACATAAGCCCATCCCTATCCCCACATATATACCGAAGTTCGAGACTTCTAACTCGAGTTATCTACGCCGGCAAGACCCCGACCACGAGAAGAACCAGACCGCGAAACTGCGGAATCAGTACAAGCAAGAGAAGAAGGGTGCCATCAGAGAACTTCGGAAGGACGCGCGGTTCCTGGCGAGTGTGGAGCAGAAGAAACAGGTTGAGAAGGATCGGGCGTATAATGAGCGCATGCGGAGGGTATTCGGGTCCATTGAAGGCGAGAGGGCGGAGGAAAAAGCAATGGAAAGAGAAAAGTCTAAGGAGAAGAGAAGGGCAGGTCGAAAATAGGGCTTTCCCAGACATTTGTCTTCATCTGTCTTCGCGCACTTTTGAATGTTATATTCTTGCTCTACATATTATGGGAGGGAGGTTGATCGTCGACGAGAATTAAATTTGACGCGTCGTGACCACGTGACGGTGAAACGCGGTCCGGATTTGGACTTGTAATTTAAATTCAGACTAATTCAGAGCACGACGCTTTCTAACCCTTCAAGTGGCCCAACTCTCATCGTCTCTCGCGAAGATTAGAGATTTTCGCGAATGACCCATTGTTCATAGCCCAAAAACTGCTTGGAGGGCGCTGGAAGACTCACTATGAACAACACCCCGCCCTCAACACCATTTCCCGTCCCAGGTTTCGCTGGGGCAGACAACAATGCCAGCCCAGCAGAATTCCTCAAGTTCCTGCGGTCTCTCACAACCCAGTACCTTGGGGACAACTCTCCCCGGATTCTCGCTGCAAATAAGGCCGCATGGGTGACAATAGTCAATGGGCTGACTGATCACTTCCTCGGTTCATTCCCGCTACCCGACATTGTATCGTGGAGCGCCATGCAAGAGAGAGTCGAGGTTGCAGAGGTAACATTAGAAGCTATAAAGCGCGTCTTCGAACGCGTAGAAGGCATATACAACGATTCGGAGGAACTCGTACGAAAGCTGTTTGCAAGATTGCTCGATCTGTGTCGGGTACTCGACGTATGGACAGAACCAGAAGTTGTTTGCGAGGAAGCCATGTTTTCACCAGCACATATGAAGGAAAAGGTCTCCCTTCTTCTCATCGCGGTTCTCCGTGGTCTTGGTGATAACGCTCCAGCTCCTTCAGAGCAGCATTCGGCCTCATGGAAGGTACTGCGTGAAGTCTTGGTGGAATCCCTCGGCGTTTGCAACGGTAAGCGCCTTCGTCAGGAATCCGTAAACCGTGCGTTGACTTTCCAAGATCTCATTACACCCTTGACACCTCTTACAAATGTTGCTGTGGTCGCTCTTTTTGGAAAGCCGCGAATTCTTGTTGCTAAAGATGATCCCGAACTGGTCGGTCATTGTATCACTCGTTTGTCGGCGGTCGTTTGATTTCATTCAGGAGGTAGAAGGAAATGCGCTGAACATAACTATCTTCCCGCTCTCGCGAATCGCCTCCTTTTTGGTTGTGGTGCTAGAGGTTGTGGTGCAAGTAATCGTCCTTCCTCTCAAATGCCAGTGGTTCTTAGCAGATATCCGTCGAGCGGTAATCGAGCTTACGCGCTCTCTTTTCACTCATTTGACGGACTCCAGTTGTCCAACTACCTCTACGCTTCGGACTGCGTCGATCTTGAGGACACTTTCGGTAACAGCGCCGCTGCGTCAAATACCTGAATGTCGGGCAGCTTTAGGCTGTCTTCCAGAATGTCTCCTTCAGTTACGCTTGGGTTCTGCGCTGAAATTAGATTGGGATGTGGCCGACCGTTCCCTTGCTGCCATTTTCGCAAAGGAACAAAATTTACCAGTCTCACGGGCAGTGATACAGGCTATATGCTTCAAAATGGCAAATTATCACTGGGACGCTCCTGACAAAGAATTTTTGGTGCGTTCGCATAGTTTCAGAAATGTAGCTCTGCTCAACGTAATCAGGGGCTCTTGTGGGCGTTTCTTCGGAGCGCCCTTCCGCAGCTAGAAACCACCCTCCTCACGACATTGCGAGAAACTATGGAATCGGTTATCCCCAGCCCAGAGCGTATATCGTTTCTTGAAGAGCTTTCGAAATATCCACAAGAGCATGAAACTTCCAACAAATCCAAAGCAAATGAAGGAAGGTTAATCATACAACCCCATGTATGGCGTCAACGGGTGCAAGACAGTGTTCAGGACATCATATACCCCGATGTATTATCGTGGATGGACGATGACGAGGGCTCATCTGTTCCTGACTTATGTCAGAGATCGCTCTATGAAATCCAGGTTAGATTCGAACAGTATGTGTTTGGCTTCGTCCAAGGGAAAACAACCTAATCGACCTATAGACGACCTTTACAATCAACAACGGCCATTGCTCGCTCTGGTCTCTTGGAACGAATCTCTGCACTACCGTGTCTCCTCGCCCAATGTGACCAATCTAACTGTTTGGAACAAAATGGCAATAACCAATACATAATGGCGCAAGTCTATGTTCCATTGGTCTCGCGCCTCCTGAAAGGCACGGATGACGAGGTTACCGTTGAAATCCGTCGCAAAACTTATAGTGCCCTCTCGCACATCTTCAAGCACCACTCCGGAACGCAAGACCTTACCCTGCTGTGGGGCTTGTTGCATAGAGGCTTGATCGACCCTGACCGCAACGTTCGACTCAGTGCCGGGTAGGGTGCTACCACGGACAAGATAACAATGCTTCTTACGCCTTATACCCGTCAGATCTGCTCTCAGTAGTCTTGTCCAACTGTATGGCACACATGGCAAAGAAGGGTACGATGTTACCGAACCTATTTTCGCACAACTATACCAGCAATTCGAAACATCAAAAAATCCTGTCCGAGAAACGTTGCTCCCCGCCGTGGGTGCTATGGGAAAGTAGGCAATATGCATTTTTCGGTTTGATTCGAAGCTGACTGGGCAAAGGACAAATAATGCAGGCATTCTTGGCCAAGTACTTTGTCTCCTGATTGCGCAACTTGGGCGACAGAACCCTGTTATTAAAGGAATGGCCTGTATGCATGTATGTTTTCTCTCTTTCTATTGACAACAGGTATAATTTAATATTCGAAGATCCTCGCCATAGCAAAGTATCACAACAAGACACCCTACTCACTCGTGCTACCTTACTTAGATCAGGCCGCTCCTTTTATCATCCAACGTCTACCAATGCAACCGGTTCTTTTAACTGAAGCCTGTAGGCTTATGTCGATTGCCCCCGCCGATTTCATTATGATTACCCTGCCGCACACGTTGCCTGAAGTGTTTGCAACAGGTGATCAAAAGGTTCTGGATGCAATTACCAAGGAATTGTCCACCAGAGCCCCAGCCTTGCTGCTCAAGCACTCGCATACAATCCTTGCACACATATTCATGCTTCGTAGTCAATCGGCGACCACCAAAGCTCTGAACTTCGTTGTCAAAGTTGTCAACGATGCCTCAAGATCGAAGATTGACATCCAAAGCATTGTCAAAAGTTGCGTCGTTCCTCTTCTGGCTGAGTTAGTTATGGTCATGGGTGATGATAATCAGGACGTCGCTCGACAGGTAAGGTAGTCACTTGTGAAGAAATAGCTTATTAATGATTTCATAGGGAGTTGCCGCTTTGAAGAAGGTCGAAGGCGTTTTAACTTCCTCCAACAATCTTTCTCCAACGCCTGATCTAGGAGGGTTTCTGAAAAATTATATGCTAGGCCTAATCTCAGATATCAATGACATATTACAGGATGTCCAAGGAAAGAAGCCTCTGGCTTTGAAGCAAAAAATCCTCAGAAGTTTAGGCGCACTTGTGGAATTGATAGGTCCAGCAATTAACAACGTTGCTCCGCAGGTTAGTCATGCATTTCCTTTTTTCGTGCTGTTTCCTTTTTGACTGACTACCTTGCAAAGATTATGGCGACCTTTCAGACGATGGTCACCATACCAGAACTCTCCGAAGTCACTTTAGAGAGCTGGTACAAGTTTTTGACCACGCTAGCACCCACGGAACTTGGGTCGCATGTTGGCCCAACCAGTGCCGCCTTTGTCATGTCGTGGCCCGCATTTTCTACACACTGTCGTGACATCGCCGTTCAAACCCTGGAGTACATTCTGTGCACAATGGGTGAAACCCTGAACCTCTACTTGAACGACGTTGTCGATCTTTCAGTCATTGATGAATTGCATCCACTTGCCGACCAGCTAAAGGTTCTCCGAGGAAAATCATCGCCGAAGGAGGAAGTCCTTAGAATCTTGAAGCAATCCTCAAGCGACAACCTGGCCGTTGCAATGCAGGCTCTGCGGGAGTTGAAGAACTTCATGATGAAAGACCACAAAGATTTCATTCGCCAAATAACATCTGGAGATGCCTTCGATCCCTTGGTCGGCCACGTATTGAACGCGCTCTTCTCTGCCGCCTGTCGGGACAACGGAGATGGCACTGAGAGCCTTCGGCTTTTGGCCTTTGAGTGTATCGGGGTTCTAGGTGCTCTAGATCCGGATCGTTGCGAAATAAATTATAGAAATACCAACATGGTCGTTCTCAAGAACTTCACGGATGACGTCGAGTCCATTTTGTTTGCCCTTCATCTCATCCAGGATCTCTTGGTCAGCGCATTCCGATCCACTAGCGACATCAAATACCAAAGCCATCTCGCTTACAGTATTCAAGAACTCTTGAAGTTTTGTCAGTTCACTCCAGCACTAGTTGCGACTGTTGGTGCTGGTTCTATATCTGTCAAAATTCGCAACAGGTGGAACAACCTCCCCAAGCACGTCCTCGAAACTGTCACGCCTTTGCTGGAAGGACGCTTTACATTGAATCAAAGTACTACCGTGGCAATCCAGCACCCTGTCTACCCGACACAGTCAACATATCGAGAGTGGATTCAACTGTGGACGACTCATCTCATCAGCCGGGTATCCGGTAAAACCGCGCAGAGGATCTTTGGCGTTTTCCGTTCTGCTGTTCGGAGTAAAGATGTGGTCGTTGCCCACCACCTTCTTCCTCATTTAATCTTGAATATTCTGATATCGGGTGACGATGACGACGCTCAGGCAATACGCACGGAAATGTTAACCGTTCTTGAAGATCAGGTCGACATAGAAAGCAATTCAACATCGGACAAAAAATTGCTGAGCGCCCAGGTATTTTTTACTCGACTTAAACTGATGTAATGACCAATTTTCTTCTTCCAGGCTGTCTTCATGCTTCTCGACCATCTGAATAAATGGATTCGTGTCGTACGACAGGACATCAACTCGAAGAAAAACGAGAGCAAACGAGCACGACCAGAGCGAATCAGTTTCCAGATAGAAGACCAACTGCTGCGACTGGACTCTATCCTCTCCAGCATCGACCAAACTTTAATGGCCAAGGCTGCATTCCAGTGCAAAGCATATGCCCGCTCCCTCATGAGCTTTGAGCAGCAGATTCTAACCCTTCAAGAACGCAAGGCCAATCCGAAAGACCTTCAGGAATATTACGAGAAGCTGCACGAAATCTATTCCTACTTGGACGAGCCCGATGGGATGGAAGGCATTTCTACCTTGATTTTATCCCCTTCTCTAGAGCATCAGATTCGAGAGCATGAGAGCACCGGGAGGTGGACATCCTCCCAAAGCTGCTGGGAAGTTCGTTTGCAAGAATCACCTGATAATGTAGAGTTTCATTTAGGATTGCTTCGCTGCCTTCGAAACCTAGGGCACTACGGTAGGATGCTTCTTGTTCGAACGTCATGCACACAGCTGAGAGGCCCTCTCAGACACCTTGCGAACGCATGTCACTGGTGTATTGACCAGACATCCGGAATGGGAAGGCGTTCTATCTGGATTTCAAGTCGAAAGTGCCTGGATGGTTGGAGCTTGGGACGACGTTCAACGATTGGCAGGTCGCGTCGATGCACCGACATCATCCATGGTGATAGCTCGTGTGCTTTTAGCCATGCGGACGGAAGATGCAAACAACATCACAGAAGCCTTGGCCCAAGCACGAATTGTAATGGGCGCTCCTATTACCGCGTCCGGTGTCAAGGGATATCGTCGTTCATACGAAGCCGTGTTAGATTTGCACATGACACATGAGCTCGAGGTAATCTATAACATCGCTTCCTCACTTCCTCCTGGCTCGCAGAACGTCATCAAGCAAGAACGTCAGCGGGCCATCCTAGCATTGTCGAAGAACCTTGCGGGTCGATTGGACTTTACCCTTCCTACGTTCCGCATTCGAGAGCCAATTTTGAGCATGCGACGGACTGCATTTGCACTAGTGTAAGCACTGTTCGCCGTCCGTCCGTCCTACGGAGCAATTACTGATGCAATTTTTTTTTCTAGCAAAAACCCTCGTCTTGGATTAGGTAGAGAGATCGGAAAAGCCTGGCTTGCCAGCTCCAAGATTGCAAGAAAGGCCAAGCAATGGCAAACGGCGTATAGTGCCACCCTTCAGGCCCAGCAAGCCAAAATGCCATGGTCATTTATTGAAAGTGCGAAGCTTCTCAAAGAAACGGACCACCTACGAGCGTTGAACGACTTGGAAAGCTCGACAAAAATGCTTGGGCTTTTTGATGACGTTGTTGACCTCACCACAGATGCGGACTGGGAGAGGATGAAAGCCAAGGTATTTGACCTGACAAGTCCAGTGAGAATTTTTGATGAAAATGACAACGTAGATTCAAGTCATACGAGCTCGTTGGATGCATGAGACGGATAGGTTCGAAATGAGCGAAATTTTCAGTATGCTTCAGGATGCTGCAGGGTGGCAGAAAGAGTAAGAATTGTATTCAAGTCATCATATCATTGTTTCTAATCGGTGCGCAGGTGGGAGAGTGGGCACTACCACCTGGGTCATTTTCACGACGAATGTTTCAAGGGACTATCGCTTGCTGACCAAAAGACGAGGTAGACTCCTGTATTACTAACATCATCCCGCCCTGAAACTAAAACCCTGACATCAGAGGCTTGAAGATGAACTTCTGGACTGTTCGTTCGTTTTCAAGAGCCATCATGCATGGCTCCAAATACGTGTATCAAACCGTACCGCGGTTGTTGACTATCTGGTTGGATATGGGCGAAAACAAGATCGCGTGCCAGGATGACAATTTCAAGAAAATGACGGACAACGTGTCGCGATGCTTCCAAGAGGCACCTGTGTTCAAGGTGGGTGTGAATCCCCATCGTCCGCTTCTTCGACACACTCAGTCATGCTTGTGAATAGTGGTATACCGCCTTCCCGCAAATCGTCTCTCGGGTAGGCCACGAGAACCCTGAAGTGTACAGAATTCTGGCGAAGTTGATCGTCCTCGTGCTCGAGACATATCCCAAGCAAGCCCTATGGCTGTTTACTGCGGTCGTAAAATCTACCAAGTCGAACCGAAAAAACAGGGGCAAAACTATCCTCAACCAACTTCGGGTACGGACCACTCAACCAGGAGGGAGTTGTAGCTAACACGTCCGCAGAGCAACCCTCACAAGTCAAGAGAACGGCTATCCAAACTAATCGGTGAATCACTTGCTATGACAGATGAGCTGTTGGCCCTGTGCGATTCACATGTAGACGATAACAAGAACACGCTGAGCATGGCGAAGGACTTTCCGAAGCTCAGTAGCCTCGGTCGTTCTGATTTGATTATACCACTGCAAGAATCGTTAATTGCGACTCTGCCCCCTGCGTCTACTGAGGACTCGAAGCACCAGCCTTTCCCTGTGGATGCTCCAACATTTAATGGTTGGTTGTTCTACCTGTTTAATCTCGTTGCGCCTGACCCTTTTTTCGTGAAGAATTTGCGGATGAGATCGAGGTCATGCGCTCTCTAGCCAAACCAAGGAAGATATCAGTTCGTGGTAGCAATGGGCAGGTGTACACGTTCCTGGGCAAGCCAAAGGACGACCTGAGGAAGGATGCGCGATTGATGGATCTGAACGCCATCATTAACAAGCTGTTGAAGAGGGATTCGGAGTCTCGACGAAGGCAACTGCGTACGTTCATTCTGCTTTACCGGTTGCTTAGGAGTACGTTTGCTAAAACAAGGTTCCATTTATAGATATTCGAACATATGGCGTCGTGACATTGAACGAAGAGTGCGGTTTCATCCAATGGGTGCCCAACACGGCCCCCATTCGTCCGATCCTGCTCAAGTTGTACGACGCGAGGCGGATCAAGAGCTGGGTGAGAACATCTGCCGGTTGTGGATTAGGCTTGCGCTGACAAAGTCTCTCGTTAAGAGCGGGGAGATGGCCCAAGTATTCGCAAGGGTCAAGGACACGAACAACCCGATCAACGAAAAGGCATGCGCGGACCTCTTTGAGAGCAAGATTTTGTCCGTGTAAGCACTAAAATATCTTTGCTATCGCTTCTTTGATTTGACAATCTGGGCGTAGGTTCAAGCCCGTCTTCCATGAATGGTTCATTGAGACCTTCCCTGAACCAACGGCGTGGCTTGCCAGTCGACTTGCATATGGGCGGACGGCGGCTGTGATGTCGATGGTTGGCTTCATTCTCGGGTGCATTTCACGGAGATACTTTAATTTATTTTGCTCATGAGAGTGTTTTGGACAGTCTAGGAGACCGACACTGCGAAAACATCCTGCTAGACACCAACTCAGGCGATGTCGTACATGTCGACTTCAATTGCTTATTCGAAAAGGGGAAACTGCTTGAGACGCCTGAAAGAGTTCCGTTCAGGCTGACTCAGAATATCATTGACGGGTTTGGGGTTAGCGGTGTAGAAGGTACGTAGTGAAACCTTGCGCTGAACAGTGAGCTTTTCCCCCCTTAGGAGTCTTCAGGATTGCGTGTGAATCCACTCTACAACTCCTCCGCGACAACAAGGATTCCTTGATGAGTGTCCTGGATGCGTTCGTCCATGATCCACTCGTAGAGTGGGAAGACGAGAAACGGAAACTGGTACGCTTATTTTTCCCTGCAATTTCGGGTATGACTGAAAGGATTGCTGAACAAAGGACCGCGAGCCCACCACTCGAGCGAAGAACGCAACGAACAAGAGCAAGGATAAGGATAAGGACAGGGATAAGGATAAGGACCCAGCTGCAGCTGTCCAGACTGCCGCGGCGAAACCGAAGATAGACATGCGAGATCTCGCGAGAGCTGCGCTGAACCCTATCGAGAAAAAGCTAAAGGGAATTTATTCACCGAATAATGCCAGTGACAAACAGGAGAGGGAGAGATCGACGAGCAATTTGGTGCAGATGCTCATCCAGGAGGCGACAGACAAAGCGAATCTGGTCAGTTCATTCTTTTGTATAATGCCTTCGAGCCAGGTGCTGATGGCATTATGTGCAGTCGAGAATGTACCCTGGTTGGGCACCATGGCATTAACCAATTTTTTCCTGCGCATATAAACTTGAACTCTATTGAGATAAGATCGCCAACACATTGTAATATACCACTCATGCACTATCTTTACACTGTATTATTACACAAGAGCACCTAATGAGGTCAAGCAGCTTCGATTCCATTGACCCTCTTTTGCAGGTCCATAAGCTCATTCTCCTTTTCGATCAACATTGCTCTCCACTTTTCCTGCTCCTCCACGACACGAGTGCGCGCCTCCTTGAGTCGCTCTTCCTCCTCTCTCGCCATCTGCGTCGTGAACTCGGGTGTGCCGCCCTTCGATGCTTCCAAAGACGCAGGGTGGGCTAGATGGAAGGGTACGGGTTTTCGTTTGGACTTTGGCAGTGGCGTTGGAGGGTGGGAGGTCAGGATATTCAGGAAGTTTTGGTACGGGTCATTGAAGACGACTTCGTCGTACTGCCAGGAATGAACGGGTCCGAGTTTCATGGCAACGTCGAGAGGGGGGATTTCTGGCTCGCCGGAAGCTGTCCATGGGTGCAACTTGAGGTGATGGTAGAGGGTGGCAGCTTTCTCGCCTGACTCTGTGACAAAGGTTATGCGAATTTGGATCTCGAATTCACCCCATCTAGAGAGAAACCATCAGACCCAAAGAAGGAAGCTGGATGAGGGTGTACATACCCTGTCTCTGTCAATTCAAAAGGTGATTTATCGACGTCTGAGAAAGGCTTGGTGAGAATGCAAGGAATTACATTCAACAAAGACGACGCACTGCGAGATGGATTTGGGTACGTATCATGCAATTTGAAAGACACTCTCTTGATGAAGTAGCTCAAGTCGTCTGCCCCGCCAACCTGGTCGCCATCCGGTGGCGAAGCAGCACTACGCACCGCGACAGTCCATCGATGTGTGTGGTCAGGCGTTAGCGACGCATCGCGCTCTTTTTGGGTCAAAACGACGGCGGTGTTTCCGTAGATGATAGGTCGGAATATGCTCAGTCCCTAGAGAACGGCGCCCTGTGAGATACTGTGAGAAATGGTTGAGTATTGAAGAGTGGACGCACTCTAACGCGGACGCGGTCATTGGACATGGTCACGGTCTGGAAAGAGTCTCGGCTCCCGGAATGGAAAACTCCGCAACCACCCGCGCCATCCAGACAGCTCTTCAACACGACCCACCACCACCCACCTGCATAGACAGCTATGGCCCTCCTCAGCCCTCTCTACAACCGTATGTTCTGCATTTCCGGGCGCTGATACTTTGCTCAACTTACTTTCCCAGTCCCCAACCACGTTCTCGAGAAGCAAAAACTGTACCAAGTACGATAAATCGGACCACCCTCGTTTGCTACGAGCTGATCTCGCCTTTTTAGAACTCGTCGAAGCCCATCATGCTCCGAGGGCCCCGCTCGAACCTCTACGTCGGTTAGCATCCACCTCTCACCTCTACTCGCGTGTCGCGCCTCAACGCTGTCTCTTCGGGTTTTCTAGGGACGTTCGGCGTTCTTTTCACAGTTGGAATGGTTTCAACCGTCTATGCATTCACTTCCTTGGTTAGGGTGCGTTCGCCTGATTTTCCTTCCTATTCCCCAAAGTCAAACGTCTCCTTTTGTAGGGCAAACAATCAGAGTAAAGGCGATGTTGTGAGCTAGAAGGGTCAATCCTCCAACATACACGTGCATGTTTATTATTTCAACTGTCAATTGACATCCAACATCTACCGCGGAGTGATACAAGATACCTCAAGTCGAACCCACAACTCATTCACATCTTGAAGGCAACCAACCCTTGTGCCACAAGACTTAGGAATGATTGACAGTGGTGGTCTAATCCCGACACAAAAGGTATTCTTTTTGCGATGTGGGATCCATCCAACATTTTAGGACATTTAATGCACTACTGAGTACGGACTTCGCAACAAAAGTCTCAACCCCCTGTGAGTGAGTCCGTTTGACACATACTATCAATATCTGCTCTAGAAGCTGCCTGCATCGCGTGAAGCTGAGATTCCTCAGAGGATTTGGGCAGCTTCAGTATGGTGGTCGTCCTTAAGAGTTCCTTCCAGGAGCTCCCTTGTGGTCCATAGTGCAACAATATCTACTTTCGTTGCCAGGAGTTCTTTGGCACTGCCTTCCCAGGCAGACGACATCCGCTGTTTGGTGGAGTAGGCCAGCGTCCGTGAAGAGGCGACCATTCAGTCTACGTCCTGGTCATCTTAGCTGCAAACAAGGAGCGCATCGCCCTTGTCCATCAGTTTTGCTGTGCCAGTGTGTGCCTCGTAATGGGCTTCGCACGCTCGTCAACCCCATTCGCAGAGTGATCATGATCATCGATGGTGTGTTCCGTCGACAACAATCGCACACATAATCATCAGGACGCGGCGGATATCTGACTGTGCTGGCTGCGCCCTCCTTTATAATATCGGAGGGAAGCCACTGCTGCCTTCTTCCGCTCAAGCCACGATGTCCATCTCCATTATGTCCTCTATCGCTGAGCGAGACGAAAGACGGATGCCGCTGGGAGACGATGACTGTCCAGACTACGAAGCTGTGATTAGCAGGAGGTGAGCAAACCTGTCTCTCCCGTGGGACTTTCCCCTGCGTTCCTGTGCTGAACATCGGTCTTTCCGACACCATCATCTTCTATTTTTCTCTTCAAACTGGTTCTTGTAACGCACGGCTGAATGACATCAAGCAATTCGAACGGGACTTCGAGCAGTGTTCATTACTCAAGCCCTTTTCCTGATGATAGACGGCCAGTGTCGCCTTTAAAGTGGGTGCTTAACCTTATGCTGCGAAAGAAGCATGCCCCAACACCGCAGGAATCACCACTACCACTCCAGCCCTTCACGAAGACACCCACGACCCCTTCCACGCCATGAACGATATGTCTATACCTATCGCCTCTTGGCGAACAACACGCCTATCCAATTTATGATCTCGTATGTGCGGGCCCGCATTCGCTATCAGTACATAATACTTATGTTATCGTTCTTCCCGTCAACTATCCCCGCATAAGCGTCGAGCCGGAGTCGGGCAAGCCAAAACCAGGGAAATACACTTTCCGATTGTCTTTCAAGGCGAATGGCATCGAACGGAAACTTTGCGAGCCCGAAACACGAAAGCTGAAGGTGGATCCGAGGCATCTTGACTTTGTCGTATTGTGCGCCCTGTCTATCTGTATCTACCTCGCTTTAAAGCTAACGCAACCCATGTGTTTTCCTTGCTGCTTGCGCGTGCTCTATTCTTTTTGGACCCACAAAGCATCTTCCCCGGGAAATCCAGCCTGCCCGCAGGCTGCCTCTGGTCGCTGCGAGTGTGGCTCCGCGTCAACAACGTCGATCACCGAATATGGGGCGAGGACGACCTATGGATTGCCAAGGATCCGGACTTCAACTCAATCGGCGACGCCTCGTTCGCGCGGCTGAAAAACGCGGACACTGGAGAACAAATCTACAACGCGTATGTAGGACGAGCGCTGGTGACTTTTATTGTTAGGTGAGTTCTTCCCAACGCATCTTGCTTGATACGCAGGGTTATGAATATTGTTGGCCTCTTTAAATAGATGGCGGCATGTGAGCAACGGATTGTATAGCTATTCCCTCGAATACGAGGCGGCCGGTGTAGGAGATATGCTGTTCGACGATTACAAGCTACGGCTCGATGGTGATCCAAGAGCGCTTTCTTTCCTCATTTTGTGCGTTTCAGTGTCTTTCCTGATGAACACCACCGTCTCACCCGCATGGACTCCAGCTCAATACCTTCCAACTCTATTCCGTCCGGCGCTTCCCACAAATTACGCGTATGGATACGCTCTCTCGTTCCCTTATCTACTTCCGACCCAACGACATCCTATGTTCTCCCTTTCAACGACTCCTACATCTACCAGCGATTATGGAAAGACGACGCCTTCAAGATCGGTGGACGGCTTGATTTTGAATCGCTAGGCACGAAGATGATTATGGGCTTCTCTTCTGGCGCTCCGGAAACGATTGTCATGCCCCACCCCCCTCCGTCGTCAGACCTCCAAAGTCCACGATCAATATTCAATGAGAAAAACGGGTATGATTTTTGATTGCCCCCCTTACATCCTTTGTGGCTACCTGCATATAGCTTGCACACTTTACGGTCTTTAGGGCATGTATGGTATGGCTTCTTTGTACCACCTTTGCATGTACATCTAGGAAAGGATGTCCCATTATGGCGCTCCCGGTACCTCTTCATGATACGATATGATTACCTTGCTTCTACACAACATCTTGTACTATTTTACTTGTACCCTTGACCCTATCTTTATTCAATGTATTCGGAATTCTCGGAACCCTGTATATTGGACACGAGCAGTCCAGATTTTTACCAAGGGATGGCCACACTCTGAGCTGCCATCTGACTTCGGCAATTCGAGGACACAAACTATTTTATTTTTCTGCGGCATTCTGATAAATAGGGGGATCATGTGCATCTGTCAAGAACCAAGGGGCTCGAAGGACCGGAGTCGGGCACCCATTAGACTACAATCTTGTTCGCGAGGAAGTCCTTCCACTGGATCTCTTCCCATGAGCTCTCGATCTGGCTCTGATAGAGTCCATCCAGGAGGACCGATGGGGAAACGTGAATGCTGTTCTGCCTGCCGAACTTAACTGGAAGGAGTGGAGTAAGCCTATGTTTGCTTGAGCGCTTATCTTTGAGAACTTACTGTTGTACTTGAGATCATCTGTGACCGCATTTCCGCCGTTCGCAGCTCCTTTGAACGCGAGGAGGTCTTTGAAGCGCGCAACGGCGTCGGCGGGTAGGGTCTTAGCAGCAAGTTCGGCAAGCTTTTCTCGGATCTGGCGAGTCGTCAAGTCCTGGGTCGGGACATCGAAATAGTCTGCTTGGTGTTTAAATAGCTGTGTGCACTGACGTTAGCAAGAAGCGTGACTATCCGTCATAATACCTGACCGAAAGGCTGAACTTCCAGAAAGTCTCGGGGGATGCATGAAGCACCTAATAGTCGTTGAGATGACGAAGACTCGAATGGACTAGAACGCACTGCGAGACCTGCTTCATTGGTCAAAGTCGACGTCGAATGCCACGGCTGGACATGCAATCTGAAGATGACCTTCAATTGGCCTTCATACGGCCCGCCTTCAGTGATCAAGGGCTTGAGAATGCTGTCGATCTTGAAGGCCATCTTCGCGCTGCGTGATCGTATATGTCAGCTCAGACCATGAGTACGTCGGACGCCAGGGTTCCACCTGAATGGGCACACATAGTCCACTATTGACACGATTGTCAGCAAATCAGACTTCTCTACGAACGATGCTTCTTACAGAAGATGTCCAGACTGTGTGGCGCATCGGGGTTGCCGAGAATGATTTGAGGTCGCAAAGAGGGTTGGAGAGCCATCAATGCGGAGATCAAGAAGAGATTAGGAAGAAAATGAAATTTATAGACTAGAGAAAGCTGGGCTGGTCTTTATAGTGGTGCAATCCATACACATCATGAGCCAAGTTAGAGGTGTATAATAAATCACATCACGCGTCTTTGCTAATGAACGTGTCTGAGCACGTGCCGCAGTATTTCCGCGTCGTGACACTCACAGTAAGCCAGGCTAGGCTTATCGCGAAAGAGAGTCAAATTTAGGGTTTATGAGTGCAATTGCCAATTTCACGTAGAATCATGGGGCAAATAACTTCAAGTTTTGTTGGAGGTTCTTGGGGTCCCGGTCTGGCTAGTGAGATATGTATAATATGATAAGATAATATGGGTGTCCCGCCGCGTAGGGATTGTCACGGGTTTCAAAAACCGCCGGGTTGACGGGTAGGGTCAGCAGGGTAAGGGTACGGGTTGGCAAACCTGTACCCTCGTCGAACCCGCACCCGTGAGCCGGGTTGGCGGGTTTAGCGGCCCGTCTCGGAACTTGCCGACACAGCCACAATTTATGGCCGCGTCATCGTTGATCTTGTTTCTGTTCACTTTTGACCGTTTCCTTTGTTCTCCCCGCATCCCTCGCAGCCCTTTCTTGGTGAAGAAAGGTAAGTAAATACATTTCTATTCTATTTTGGTGCTTATTTGGGCTTGCATATCCACCCTAGTGCTTCGCCTATGTGCCATGACATCGACGATTTCGCCGTGTGCCCCTCCTTTCCAGTAGGATGTGGCCGGCTCTTGCAAATGGTAGGTACGTCGCTTAGCCAGAAACTCGATAGGTGAACAGGAGATGATGAGGTCGAGCATTCCCGAGCAGGCGCTGAGGTCGAGCATGGCCACGTCGACGACTCGACGAGCACGGCACGACGACGAGCACATTGACGGGCACAGGAATGATGGTGAGCACCGACAGCACAACGAAGGGCGCTGCACGATGACGGTCACCGGCACATTGACAAGCACGGCACGATGACAAGTACGGCACGATGACAAGTACGGCACGATGACAAGTACGGCACGATGACAAGTACGACGATGGGTATGGGAACCACGACAAGCACCGACGGCATGACGAGGGGCACAAACACGACGAAGGGCCCTACCATCGCAGAGTGTGACACCACGTCATTTGACGGTGTGTGTTGTTTCTACGATGCAAAAGGCCCCTGCCAATGTTATACCCGCCACGCGGGTTCAAAAACCTGCAGGCCCTCTCGAAACCCCTACCCTGACCCGCGGAAACCCCTACCCGTCGAGGCGGGTGCGGGTTTGCTGGGGTAAGGGTACGGGTAGCCCTGGAATACCCCAGGGTTACCCGTGACAATCCCTAGGGAGTCCCGCGTACATAATGGTTTTGACAAGAACACTTTCGCCTCGTCCTCAGCTTCCCACTATTCAATGACTTTCGAAGATGCTACTTTGCCATTTTCGATCTATAAATCGCCGTAGAACAGTAGTCATAACACCTCTATTTGTCAAAGGGCCGAGGAGCTTCCATTGGACTTCAAACATTGATTAGAGAGGTGGGACCCAAGGGCACCGTACTGGCCTATAGCTAATACTCCATTGCCAATCTCGGGCCTTGCGTAACAGTGTAAGTTGTTTCGGCAACTGAACAGTCGTCCACTTCTCATCTCTACTACTATGTCTTCTAGTGAGGAGGAAGGTGGCATTCAGAGCGCCAACCCTCAAAAGCATACAAGGGCCTGCAATGTCTGTCACAAGAAGAAAAGTGCGTAATGTTTGCTGGGTGGTTTGTTCCTCATTGACAAATTACATCCGTAGTTCGATGTAGGCAATCAATGGCATCTTTGAGGGATTATGCTCATCTTGCCTTCAGGCAACGCCTTGTCAACCCCAGGAGCCCAGTGTTCTTGTGTCGCTTCTGGTGTTGAATGCACCTACCTTGAAGTCCCTAAGGTCGTTCATTCCCCCTTTGCGAACCTCAAAGCTGATTGTTTTTGAATAGAGACGGGCACCGTCAAAGAGGTGTGTTCCAATTGCCCAGCTACCAATGTTGCGCTTATCTATTTCCATCAAAGATACGTCGCTGGGCTTGAACTGCAAGTACAGGGTCTGGAAAAAGACATTCGCCGAGTATGTAACCTACCAATCCATTCTCCAAGTGCCTGAGTATCATCTAGTTGTGCCCGGATGATAAAACCTATGAGCAATGGCTTGGATTGCTTAAGGAAGGGTCTGAGGAGCACATACTCAGCCCAAGGCAGAAAGCCTGACCACCCAGTCAGGTCAAACCAGGAGTACTAATCGACAGGATTTCTCGTGCGATCCGTTCTGTTGGAACTGACTCCTTACTCACATTGGATGACCAAATAGACAGCCCAATCGCCGCCGTGGCTATGAGTCCAACAACTGACTGATTTTTCAGGAAATCCAGCAGAGGATCTCTCATTCGTATGGCAATAAATATGAAGAATGAATGGGAGGGTAGTCCACTGTCAGTGCTGTGCAACCGACGGGAAGAATTTTGGACTATTAGACCCATGTGTCTCTGTCACTATCCAACACCCTTCCCAAACTCATATCCTTTAGTGGGAAAGGAAATCAGAAGTCTCACACTCGGCTCAATACACTTTCCCTGATCTTGACCTTTCGATGACTCTCATTGAGCTCTTTTTTCAACACATCAATCTTCACTTACCCCTTCTTCATTGCCCATCCTTCCATAAAGTGGTTCAAGATGGGTTGTATCGCTACAACGACGATTTTGCAGCGGTTTATCTCACCATCTGTGCCATAGGCTCCCAGTTCTCGACTGACCTGAGGGTGCTTTCTGAAACGTTTGACTCCTATCAGTCGGCAGGGTGGAAATGGTACAATCAGGTGGAAAGCACAAAAACGATGTTCCTCACCTCTCTGACTCTGTGTAATCTCCAGTTCTATTGTGTGAGTTGCTTTATATCAAGATGTTACTGATCAACTCACATGGGTGCCACACATGGTAGCTTAGTGTGTTATTCTTGCAGTCTTCTTCAGCACCATCCTCAGTTTGGACGATGGTTGGCATTGCTATTCGGTCGGCACAAGATGTTGGTGTCCATAGACGTAAAATGTCTGCAAATAGTCTAGAAAATGAGTTATGGAAACGTGCTTTCTGGTGAATATCTCCTCTTGCCCTTCAGCTGAATATTAACTAGATCTTCCAGGGTACTTCTTTGTCTTGATAGAACCATCAGTGTTTCTGTGGGTTGACCTTGTGCGATACAGGAGGAAGAGTTCGTGCTCGTGGTTGACTGTTGCTGCAAGAGTGAATCACTCACATACATTTTTAGCTATGATGTGGACATGCCAATTGACTGTGACAATGAGCATTTGGATCATCCAGATGTGGAGCAAAGATTCAAGCAACCCAGTGGCAAACCTTCCTTGATCTCTGTGTTCATCTTGCAAATTAAATTAATGCAGACTCTAATCTATTGCATTTGTGGAATTGTGTGTCCCTTCTTTCCTAGATTATGCTAGTTTACTGACCAATTCCCCTAGTACTCACTTAGCAGTATGAACTGGAGGCTTGGTTTGCTCAGGCAGAAATGGAAATCCCATATTGTTGCCAAGTTGGACTCGAGTCTCAACAAATGGCTTGACTCTGTGCCAGACCATTGTAGGATTTCCCTCTTTCTCTAGTCCAAGCAATATTGACGAATCCTATTTTATAGTGCACTGGGATCCAGATCATCAAAGCAACAACTTCTTCAATCAGTCTGTGGTGCTGTATGTGACGTACAACCATGTTAGAATTCTGGTCCATCGCCCATTCATCCCATTGCTGGGCAGGCCATCTCCTCTCACTATTCCCTCACTCACTATATGTACCAATGCTGCTCATGCATGCTGTGATGTTGTCTATACCCTTTGCCAGTGCAATATGCTAGTGTCATTGCCGGTTGTCCAGGTTAGTTTAATCAGTTATCCCAAGCCCATAACTGATCTCGATTTAAGGTTGCCACACTGTGTCAGCCATTATCATGATGTTTAATATCTGGAGGGAGAAGCCGCCAGGCCTAGGTGTTTCTTTCGAAGGTAACCCAGACCTGGAAAGTGTCCGCAAGTGTATGCAAGTCCTGAAAGTTGCAGAGGAGCAGTGGCACATGGCAGGCAGATTTGGGTTTGGTCAAATTCTGCATTCTCATCGAATGTGCAGTCTAATTCTCCTGCAGGGATCTATTACATGAATTGACCTCCATTCGTGATCCTCTTCTCTCCACACAGACGGCGCAAGCAAGAAAGCCTCTGGTCAGTACTGAACAAGAAGGCCCATACGGACATGGTGTACCACCTCAGGCCAAAGTCGCGGTGACAGAACTTACCGACCATGGAAGTCCGTGCGACTACCAGAGCTCGACTCATTGTCTGATGGAAGGCAGCTATGCAACACCACATATACACCAATCTTTGACTGAATCTCTGCAGCTCCGCCCTTTTGACTACAACTGCCTCCCTAGCTCTGTACAGCAACAGCTGCAAGTCCCTATCCGGCATATTTCACACAGTGGATCCCATGCTCGGGAGTCACAGCAACCACAAGCAAACAGGATTTTCAGTGACGAGGTGATGGACATGTGGTCGAATGCACCGACTGGATTTGGGTAAGTCGTAATATTCTTCCTCTCTGTGTCCTGAGTGATTACAAACGTACTCTTTATTTCTATCCTGCAGGCTGGACGATTGGGACGTCTATTTGGGTGGATTTCCAAATGCTAACGAGTCACACTGGCATACCCTGACCTCTTAGCTTTGAGGTTTGTTAGCGCGATGCGGCTGGTCCTACATTAACAGATTTCTTGCTATGGGATCGGTCATCATGAAGGACAGAAGATTTCATGTAACATTTTGGTTGCAAATCCTTGTATATATCCCAGCATTCTGGACACCAGACATGGTGTTCTTACATTGGCTCTCCAAGTCGAGTATAACACCTCGAAGCGAAAGTCCGTGCTAAAAAAAAATGGACTCTGTAGGATATTACTACGCATAGTTGGGAGAAAAATAACAACTATGAAACAGTGAATAGCGAAAGAGTCGCGCTGAGTCGCGATTCATGACGGTCCACCATCCCATCCAACTAATTGGGCAGATATCGCACAAAAAAAGAGGTTGGGATGAGGTTACTGTGGATAGAACACAGGACCTTCAGAATATGATGCGGGCTTCAGTCTGCTGCTCTTAGCTATAACCCCGATATCCAGGCGGCAGTCCCAACCAGCGACGTCACGGAGACAGATAATCAGGAATGCAAGGCGCATCGCAAGAATTGGGCAGAAAAGTGTGCAGGTGAAGCCTTGTTCCCGGTTGACGCGCAGGGAGTAATCTATTAAGGGAGGCGCTGACGAATCTTTTGGGCTCTGTCACTGTCCTTTGGTCGAAGAAAGCTCTATGATTTTGCAAGAAAGGATAACTTGAACGCTGCGATGGCGTAGGCGCGAGCCTAACTAAAGACGGCTGCGACATGGGTTTAAGGAAGGTGACTTTCACTTTATCAAGTTGGGCGTCCGGAGCTCTCGCGGACAACGATATTCTGGGCTGCAGAATCAGAGTCTCCAGGACGAGGTAGCCCAGACGGTAGGCATAAAGAGCTTCGTGTTCTCTCCCGTGTCTCGCTCAGGAAGCACTGATGGTAAGCACGCGTCATACGGAGTTGTTGGCTCAAAGGGGTTCGAGAGAAGAGGTTGCGGCCGTGCTGGAAAGGGAGAGGGGGTCCGATCGTGGTGTTTTGAAGGATACCCCGAAAAGGAAATGGACCCGCTTGGCGACGCTCCCCATTTCTCGAAACTACTCTAATTGGACCTGCCCATTTACTTCTTGCATTCCACTCCCATATCACTATCGGCACTTCACATTAGCTTCTACCATGTCTGTTGTTCAAGACCGCCCACACCTTCCTCCTCTCCCTCGCTCAGCTTCGCTACCCAAGCCTAAGGGAATCTTGAAGAATGCGCCACAGACCCCTGGCGCGAACACGCAGTGAGCATCACTATCGTCCAGTTCTTTGCGACAGACACTGATCCCAGCTTCTATCGTCCAAAGCAGCTTGCAGTGGGACGAAGAGAACATTGCCTTGACAGAAATCCAGAAAGATAGCCTTATGAAGATCACAGAGCCAAAGACACCATATGTTCGATATAACGCAGAGACTGACGAGGTTGAAGGCGGTCCGTGCATACACTTACTTCTTTATCTCTTGCCCTCACGAGAGTTCTAGATATCCCTAACCTCGATTTGGGACTCGCCGCCTCCCCGGTGCAGGAACATCACCCAGAGTCGCCAATTTCATCGACAGGCGCGGACACATCTGGCCCATCGTCTCGCCGGACCTCCATCTCAAGCAACGGAAGGCCCGGAACTGCTATGTCTGGACGTTCTGGAAGCGGAACTTCCAGCAGAAGCACCAGCTTCAATCTTCCCAACGATGCACGGAATGTGATCCGGGCTGACTCGAGATCACCTGGTGAGGAGGTTGAGTTCGAAGAGGAGATGGATGAAGAGAGTACGACTCTTCGATTTCTTGTGTTTACATGTTCCTGATGAAGTCGCCGTGTTGTAGCTGCTGCGAAACATGCGGCGTTCGTCCGTGCTCGTGGAAGGCACTACTCCAATGAGGCAGAGGCCATGAAGGTGTGTGATCTTGTCATGCCGAACAAAGAAGGCATCTATTCATTGCCTGTCCTCAGCGTGCTGCACAAATGATGGACGAGGAGGAGGATGACGAAGCAGTACCGCCCCTTCCTCGACGCGATCTTGCTGACGGTGACAGAGACACCGAGTCCGTGACCGACGAGAGTGGCACGGAGGCCAGCGAAACCACAGACAGCATCCCAGGCAAGGTCAACGGCATCGGACACGGAGCTTAAGGCTGTAACCCCGATCCCCCCAAGTTGTGTGCCTCTCCCATCCAGTATCCCACCGTGTATCATTCCATAATATCTCTCTTCTCCGTGTTTACTGGTCTCTCGATGACGTCACCTTCTTTCCTTTCATACGAACTCTAAACGTGTTCCACTACCAGAGATAATCTTATGAACCAGACAGCGCCTTTGGACTTTGATGTGGCGTTGAAATGGCGACCTTCATTCATGATCTTTGGGTTGTGTATATGCGTCTGATTGAGCCTTTTCAGAGCTGCACCATCCAGTGCGTATTATTTGCGAAGGTGCTTCATTTTGATACGACGGAATTTTTTTGTCATCGCATCGCGCTCGCGGTTTGGAGCTTTATGCCAGCTTTTGACTTTCCGCCCCCCGCACGTGATGGACCGCATTACATAAACATGCTGGTTCGCGAATCGGTTCTGTCCCACATGCCTTCCAATCACTCCTTCCCTTCGACCATCATCTCTGCCGCCACCATCGTTGTCCACCGCTGCCATATCCTTCACCGCCCACATCCCGCCCACATTGACGCCCCCCAACGATACCCACCATTTTCCCCTCGTCCGACTTGCGCCTTCGCCAGCGAGTCCCCTCTTCCATCACTGTGGCCACCATCGTCGTGGACAGGGCTCGCGGCGTTTCCCTCGACCCCCTAGGTGGTGGCTCCACTGCGTTTCGTGCTCCCCTCCCAATCACTCCCGTCGTCTACATTCCCGACGACGTGCCTGTGCCACAACCCCCAGCCTCTCCTTGCTACGACGTGATTGATAGAAATTTGTATATTTTGTGCTACGTAACTTGAAATATATGCCACATAGCTCTTCATAAATTTTGTTCTCAGTGGATGAGAGCCCCGAAGCAACGGATAGATTACACTCAGTTTTTTCGCTGTTTGACTTAGATATTTTTGAAGTCCACTGAGCCACAAAGGCTTCCAAACGAACTGGTTCGCAAATTTGAGGGTGTTATGTAATGTAAGCCATCACGTGGGGGGGCGGAATCTCGCCAACTCTTTAAAAGACTTTAAATTTTATTAGACTTCTTGCGGGGTCACGGGGTCACGGCGCTCAGCGCCTAATGTGGGTATAGATAAGATTAAATTAATAAGCGCGTCCCGCCCGAGATTAGATTAGATGCTATATTGCACAATCGAGAAAATTTAGTAGATTGCCGGTCTACATTCGGGTCTCAACGTAGTCAACTCCCGTGCCCCAGCAAGACCGCGTTTACGACTTCTCAGCGGAGAACCATCCCGATGTCCGATCCCGTAGCAAGGAAAGGTCTTCTGCTCAAAGCCGACCCGATCGCTGCCGCGTTTCGCGACGAGGTGAAGGGCACCCTCGAAGAATGCTCGCGTCCACCGAAACTCGTTGGAATTCTGGCGACGTCGTCTGCACCGAGCAAGAGCTACGCGGAATTCACGAAGAAACAGTGCGAAGAGCTTGGTGTAGAATTTGTGTTGAAGAAGACTGGCGCGGCGTTGGATCCTGAACTTGGCGAGGGCGAGGGTGTGGAGGAGGTGATCATTGAGGCGAATGAGGACGAGGCGGTGCATGGAATTATGGTGGGTGTTTCTTCTCTTGTCGATCTTGGTTCTTACAATCCAATTTCTCTCCGTTCAAGGTGTATTTCCCCATCTTCGGTGCACAGCAGGTCCGTTAGACACTCTCACCGAAACACGCCGGACTCAACCCTTCTATTGCGTGCTGTTAGGATCACTACCTCCAACAGGTAAGGGCTCACTGCCGCAACATTCGAAGAAATTATCTATAGCCACGTCATTCAGGTCGTCTCGCCTCTCAAGGATGTTGAAGGATTACATTTCAAATTTCACTATAATTTATACCACAAGTGAATGCTTCCCAACGTTCCCTTACTTACTTTCACCAACCCCAGAATCCTAGTATTCGTTTCATAGAACCAAAATCCCTGCTCGCCGCCGGCATGTCACCGACAGCACCGACAGAAACGGCGAGCGAAGAACCTCCGCCCGGGACGGTCAAGTCCATCATTCCTTGTACGCCGCTGGCCATTGTGAAATGCCTGGAATACATCGGCGTGTACAACAAAATACTCCCCTACGGTGATAGAGCTTATGGCAAGACGGTGACCGTAATAAACAGGTAAGACGATTGACGAAATGCCCCCGCTTCCGCGGTCTGAATGTCGTTACATCTTAATCGCAGGTCAGAAGTAGTCGGAAGGCCCTTGGCTGCGCTTCTTGCGAACGATGGCGCTCGAGTTTTGTCTGTCGATATTGATTCTATTCAAGTAAGCCTAGTCTTTAGCCTTGTCGACACCAACTAGACGCGTCTTAGGAATACACGAAACGGCCCAAAGTTTCGACGAACGCGTCGCCAGAATCCGTTTCGGCCCAAAGATACCACCCACGGCACGTCGTCCATCCCAGCCATCTCACACTGCAGGAATGTCTCGCCATCTCCGATGTCGTCATCTCTGCGGTTCCGAGTGTGACCTACAAGGTTAAGACCGAATGGCTGAAGGATGGCTGCATCTGTGTCAACGTCGCTGCGGACAAGAACTTTGACAAAGACGTCCGGGATAAGGTAAATCATGGTATGTCATTTGCGGTCTGACTTGCCCGTTAACAGAATCCTCCAGGCCTCAATTTACGTCCCTGCTGTCGGGAAAGTGACTATCCTCATGCTACTTAGAAACTTGTAGGTGTTGTCTACCGAAGAGACTCGTCATTTCTAACATGTCGGTTAGATTGCGACTGCAACAATATCAACAAGTGTAAGGCTTTGTGCAGGGTGCAATAATTGAGCTGTAATGTACGTGTGATAATAATATAGACCATAGGTAGATATGCGCGCCAAGGGGAGCTAGGGCAATTTCCTCCCGAATTCTCTCTATATATAGCTACAAGCAATAAGGATCGACATGGAGGATATACGAAGAACAAGTTGTGCCTTCCGGTATATCCATTTCATAGCGCGCGGCCAAAAAGGTTTCCGCAGTGAGCAAATTATCGGAAGTGAGCCTCCGTAAGGTTGGCTGGGGTGTCCCTTGTCGGCGTTGACGGTTCGGAGTTAGGGAAACTTGGTGTTAGAGGAGTCGCCATGCCGGAGGCGCTGTCGGTTCCGGTCATGAAACGTACTCGTTGACGGTGAAGCTAGTGATTGGTTTAATAAGTCGAACGACATGCCCGAAGGATAACGCGTACCTGCGGCAGCTTTGGTATTAGTACGAAGACGAGGGCAGTAACGTTGATAGCGAAGAGCCATGGATTGTAGTTTGTGTAGTGCGTGGATGCCAGGAACCTAGCCGCACCGGGTATTATAAGCGCTTGGAAATGGCATGATATTCTAGACTCACAGTCCTACGGGCACAGTGAAGAGCCATTTCTTCGCTGGTGTATATTGCGCGCCGTCGTCAATTTGCTCCCACATCGTGAGTTCGTCGTAAGCTCCTGCATGTAGACCACCTTCGAATGGTATGCCGGTCACCCAGTGGAACATTAAGTAGGAGAGCTGGAAAACAAATCACAAGCATTTCAGCGGATCTGCGAGCGAGAAAAAATACCAGATTTACCGCTAAGTATATTAAATTCACTAGCGTCCAGCTTATTTCTTGAGACATTCCTGGCAGAGTGTCGATGACAATCTTGCCACAGATTATAAGGACGACGTGGATGAGCCATGCACCTAGAAACGGAGGTCACGAAGGGCAAAGACATACGAGAAATACAGCTACGTACCCTTAGCATTGACCCAATCCGCATTGCTGTTCACATATGCACCCCGGTCCATCAACTCCTCGACACGATCGCACACCTCCTCGACCTTGACGATGCTCGCACTGCGCTTCCGCGACCTGGAAGAGGTCGGGGAGTGCGTAGCGGCGATGTCGATTGCTGGAAGCTTGATTGTTGTTGAGCGACTCATGCTCGAAGGACGTAAGAAGGGAGCAGAGAAGAGCAGAGCAGAGAGTTGCCCCTCAATTCTACGTGACCTGTATTTCGGCTACTGCCGAACGGCCCGGAAAGGCAACTGCGCCGACGCCGACGAATACTCTTTTACCTCCGTTCTCTGTACGGAACCATGGGACTGCTGCAATGGTGCGAGCTTCGTCCCGAGGGACCTTCAGGTGACATCGCGGCAGTGCTCTTTCCACAGCCGGTGCGCGTCTCGTCGATACGTATCTTCCCAACAGGCGCCCAGCCGTTCAGCCAGTCGCCGACAACAGTCGCGTACGTCCTCCTTCAACCTATCAATGGGTTGAAATGCTTATGTCAAGGAAGAGAGACAGAGCCTGAGGCATTCTACCTCAACGTATACTTCAACGCGCAAGCAGTTCCAACTCCTGCAGGGTGCCAGGAAACACAAAGCCAGGACAAACGCCAAACGAAGAACGCGTTGGTTCCAACTCGTATCGCTTTTGCTGGAGGTCAAACCGATTTCTCAGTCGACATGGGCTCTGAGGTGCGCTTGCTTCTCGCTGTGGCCTTGAATTAAGCTGATATAGTGGTCTAGTATGCAACACGGCTGGTCATCTTTCAAGGTGACTTCCAGGTCATTTCGATGGCTATATACGGAGAACGCGTTACAGAATATGAGGAAGTTACTGATTATGAACCAAAGCCTCTTCCTACTCCTTCACACATCTTATTGCCCTCTGCACTTGATGTCACCAACTCTGCGAAACCAGTTTCATTGGTCCACCAAATTTTGTCACTACTACCCTCACCGCCACCTCTCTCACTCATCATACGCTTAATGTTTTGTTTGAAACCTGACTCTGAAGACTGGGACGATCCCGAATTTCCTTATGTCTACTCAGATCTAGACAAGAGGTTCAATGAAGATGACGTAGAATCTGAAGTCTTCGATCTTGAATCCTTGGTCAAGACGGTTAGCAAACCTTTGAGAGATGATGTTTCTGTGGAATCCCTGAACGAATTCGCGGAAAGAATGCAAGACTTTCTGATATCGAATGTGAGTTCAGTCTCGACGTCCGTCTCATTGACAAGGGATTTATATGATTTAGACTCCAGACGACGTATATTATGTTGCGAAGCTCCTTACTAAATCTGCCTGTCAGCAAACGATATTCTTGAGGACACTTCTGGCGAGCCTATGTTTATTACGATGTTATACTCCTAGCTGACAGATGTCTGTGTAGCAACACCTTAACTTGCCGGAAGTATTTAACGAAGATGTTCTGGACGAAGCAACTGTCCTATGTTTGTTGGAAGCGTCTTCCAACATAGAAATTTCAAGATACTTTCGAGACGATGAACCCTTCCTCCTGTCTCTTGAGGCCATTCAGTCGAGCCTGAAAGTGGAGAAACCCACCCAGAAGGCGTTGAAGAGACTTCTGGCCAGAATACGTGGGTGGGAAACCTTCGAGGATGCACTGACAAATTCGAATGGAGACTTCGTGGGCGCTGCCGCATTCTTGAAAGATATCAGCATGGAGGAGTATGCTCTCGGGTGCTGGCTAGAATGCATGATCAACCACGAAGGCCTCGTTAGCAAACTTGAGCAAACTTCCCCGGCTCCTGGTTCCCAACCTCCTTTGCTATTTCAAGACCGACAGGCTGAGGTCACTCATGATGACTTCCTCGCCTTTGTTAGAGCCTTCCTTGGAATCATGCCTGTGCTTGCGGCACTGGCATGGGCAGACAGCATCGGTAACAATATGTGCACTGAGAGGGTTCTCGGCATTTTGGTCATTTGGCAAGGTGTTAAGGGTTATAGAGAGGTCAGTCTCTTCCATCCTGGCCAATCGCTTGTTGACGATGTTTTTGTTAGATCCTGAACCATGGTCTACTCTTACGGCAAATGACAAGACGACTGCAATGGATAAAGAACGACGCAGACAATCAGCAGCCAAAGAAATCTGGAATCCTTGCTGAACGACTTGTCGTTGGACTGGCCAAGGATCCAATTGCAATGCTACGCGACGACCTCATCACTGCCGTCCTTTCCCTCAAACCACCGTTTTCATTCATCGAGGAAGACGAGATCCTGGAGATGGGCAAGCTGGCGAAAGTCGCTCGAGATGGGTTGCTGTCTGCCATCGACGAGCTGGCATATAATAGTGTCCGCCCATTCTCACTTCGGCGTCTCCGTGTTCTCCGTGTTTCTATAGCCATCATCACAGAAGAGCTGAATGACGACGACGGCCCATGGCGCGTTCTGGAGAGCTTTTGGAATGAACACGGTCAAGGGCTCATTCCAAGGCTTGTTACCATCCTTTCCGACCTCTCAGACGACCTGAACCAGCATTTCACCCTTCACTCGATCCCACGAATGCATCAAGCTCTCGCCGAGCTCCTCTTCCGAACAGCGGACGATTTCATGCACCTCATCACACATTTCGCCTCTCACTATCCCCTCGTCGCCCGCGACTTGCAGAGGGTTGCAACCGCCGTTAGCGACTTGTACTCATGCTCTGATGCAACTACCGGGACATTTTCCCGGGCATCGCCAGCCTATCTGGCGGCGCAGAGCGTCAGAGAGACATGTCCAGGGTTTCTTTCCAGATTGTCACAGCAAGATGTTCCATCCGAACCTGACGGCCTCGTAGCACAGGCCATGCTCCGCACTCTCTTCGATAATGCCTCTCGGAGTGTTGGGCGAGACCCTGTCCAACAGGTGCTTCTAGTCTATAATCTAGTAGACAGCATTTTCCCTCAAGATGAAGACCCTGGTTCATCATCTTGGACTGCGTCGGTATTCCCGACGATCCTGTCTGAACTCAGGGATTTCTGCAACCTTCTCGACCCCAAGACACAAGTTCGCTTCATTGAGCGGCTCGTCAAGCTGGACAACGAAGAGACCGGCCTTGGAGCGTGGCTGCTCGCAGAAGAACTACAGCGCCTGTCTACAGTTTTTGAAGACCTTCCGCGCCAGCAGGACCCGAATTACCAACTGTTGCTGCAGTATCAACTCTCAGCTTCCTTCCGACTGCTCCATCTCCTCATGACGTCTCCAACTCTATCCTCTTGGACGATATCAACGCTCTCCTCCAATGCAGACCTATCACAGCTATTAGACAGCACGCTATCCCATATCCTGGAGGTCAATGTTTCGTCCTCCCCACTTGCATATCTCACCCGAGAGTTGGCGAAGCACTCAGCCGACTTCACTCCTGACACGCGGCAAAACATCCTCCTCCTTCTCCTACGCAACGCACAGACGGATCCATCTGTTGCTGGCGCTCTCGACTTCGTGCCTGGAACTCTTCAGAGCGTCCCGTCAACGTCCATCGCCCCTGTGCCCTTGCGCAACGAGCTTGGACGGACACTCTCCGCCTACTCCGACCACGCATCCACCATGAAGGCAGATACCGCCGAGTTGGTGCTCCAAATGCTGGAATGGCTCTCCTCGCAGGAAGACGCCAAATTGAAGACCCTCGTTGGTATCGCGCCAGAAGGACTTGACTACCTCTGCACCACCCTCTCTGCAATCTTACCCCCACCCCGTGCGGAAGTGGTAAGCAGTATCCGAGCCAGGCTCAGCACAGACGAGGACGAGCTCCTCCTTCCCCCGACGATAGAGCTCCCCGATCCCAATGCTTTTGCCCTGCCACTATCGGCACTGGAAAATCTCCTCGAGCGGAAGAAGCTGAAGGAGCCATCGACGCCGACCAAAGGCACGAAGACGCCTGATATTTTGGGCGTGGTTATCTCGCCGCCAACGGCGCTTCTACGGTCACCAGCTGCGACGGGGCTGACGAAGACGTATGCAAACAACGACTTCAGGCAGCTGAGGCAGATGCCTTCGACAAGGTTAAACACGAGCAGGCTACCGAGCACGCATGGTGGGTCTTCTCCTCGGACGTTTGTCTGCAGAACAGTGGTAACAGAATGCTAACTGTTGGATCTGCTTTTCGTACCTACGCTGTTTCTTACCTGGATGTTGTTTTGTCTTGTAATAGTTGATGTAGGTATCAACGGTCGTTCCGACCTGGTATTCTACTGACCACTTGGTCTTAACGATAGGAGTTTGGACAGCGGCCTACAGCATCCCCGGAGATGGGTATGGGCCTCCTGCTTCCAGCCATGCCGCTTGACCCGCTCGGTGGTGCGTATCAAGGCATATCTGGAATGTTGTGATCGTTTCTACTTCGCCCCGTGTTGACCTCGTGTATAGTAGATGTGTTACTCTTTGTGTATTCTTTTTTGTTATTTGCACTTGCTTTCGATGTGCATCGTGTTCCGTTGGACCTATCAGTGCGTTTTGTATTTTTGTGAGTGTGAAGGTCGCTGGAGGAGTATTTATTGTAATTACGAAGCGCGAAGTGATCTTTTGGGGTGTCGCACAATGAGGATACAGTACATCTAGACGTGTAGCGGAATGCAGGAATAATTGTACAATAGGTCATGAAGGAAAGAATGTCTGCCAGTGGTTTGTTGTCTTCGTATACACCGATCAAAAAGAACAAAGAGAACTTCAAAGTCATTGGAAAGTGAATCCAAGAAAAAGACACCATAAAATGTAAGAGATTAGATAAAATTATGTGAGGTGCCGTAGAGGCCGTTGTCGTAGCGTCCGACTGCCAATACCCAAACTCGAAGACGGCGCCGTCCCCGACCGCAGAGGCGGAGCAGACATGGTGGAAGGAGGGCCTCGCGGGGCTGCGGGAGACCGCGGAGAGGACGGCTCGTCATAGTCAAATGAACGAAAGTATCGATCCATGTCCTCCGCATCAAATTCAGAGGGAGGAGCTGGTGAAGACGGGTGTGGAGGTAAGTCTTTCCTTGCAGTTGGTCCCTGGCCTGAAGGTCCAGCAGATGGGGATGCAGCAGCATTGGGGTCACCAGCAACTGGTTTCTTACCCCCCAGCCTGTACGTCCGTTTCCTCTTAGCCTTGACAGGCTGCCGCTCGCCGCTGGCTCCATACCCATATGGCCCTCCGCCTACCACACCCAGGCCCCTTGGCGGCACGCTCCGTACCGTAAAGTGCGACAAGTCTCTCGTGTATGGCGACAGAGTGTGGTTGGAATGGCTGAGCGTCGAGAGCTGGTGTATAGAGTCATTTAGCGACGGCCGGAGGACGATCTTCGCGTGTGGGTGGCCGTTCAAGTGGGGCAATTGCATGTGCGAGGGAGAGGGAGAAGTGGAGAGGAACTCGGCATGGGTGTTAAAAGTCGAGGTCGTAGAGGTTATGGAAAGGCGTCGCTCGGAGAGCGGTCGGCGGACATGCGGATGGGGTGCAGTACTTGGGGCGTATGTTGACGCCGTACCTGCGTGGTGAGATGAGGAAGATGCGAAAGGGGGCTCGTCATACGGCGTGTGCTCCGTGGGGACCGTCGACAGTGTCCTTGTTGGCCCGCTACTCGACCTGGACGGCTGCGAGCGCGACTCAAGACTCTCGGGTGATGGCGGACGGTAGCCATGACCTATTGGAGGTGCGCTGCGGGGTGGTGCATGCATAGACATGCCAGACACGCTCGGCGCTGCACTACCAAAGTTAAAGCTGCTCATCCTACTTGAGTGCGGTCCCTGTCCACCGTACGAATACGTGCGCGGATACGCTGATGGGTATTCGGGAAAATAAGGATTCGATGCTGTGCTGGGGTGACGAGAGAGCATTGACAAGGCGGGTGTCGCAAGCCCGGACCTGAAGACACCTCCCATACCCGCAAGGGATGAGGAAGATGCTGGACGCGTGAGAGGTGGTGGGAGGTTGGCCGACGCGTGTGTCTGTATGGCCGACTGCGAATGAAATACCCTTGGTCGAGTGATTGTGCCGCCGCCAACGGCAGGTATCGTCTCATACTCTATCTCTCTTTCCCTCTCTCTGTCGCGCTCATTCAAGCTTGAAGGCGGCGACGTCCCTGCTGGCTCATCCCCCCAATCAACGAAGTCAAACGAAGCAGCCTCATCGTCATCGTATTCGTCATCGTCCTGTTCGCTCGGTTCAGGCTCCTCAGCGAGGTCTGCAAGGCCCTTGTTCGGCGTAAATAGGCTGCTGAAGCCCTTGAACACGCTTTTCGTGGGTAGGCCCTCAGGCCGGAGGCCGTACGTCGGGTCGAAGTTTTCTAGATCAGGGTGTGAAGACGTAGATGGCTCGTTTAGCAGTGATTGAGGTGAAGAACCTGCAGGAGGTTGGGGTGGCCGACTGGCGCTGGTGACCGACCCGGACGCCGAGCGTGGTTTACGCGAGCCAAGTGAGGTTGAAGAAGCTTTACGTGACAGGTGTGGGTGGAGGCCAATATCTGACGCGATGGACCTGTGAAACGATATGTCGGGCGTCGAGAGCGTGTCGAACGTTGGTCGTGTCTGAGGAATTGGTGGTCGTTTCGACAAATACGGTGCCTCGACCTTGGCCTTCACCCATTGTTGGCTCAGTCTATGAATGATCCCCGGTAAGTCCTCCCTAAACATCTGCCGCAGTTGACCTTCTATCTCCCTCTGAATGAAATTCTGGATGACAGCGATGGAGTCGAAGGTGCTATTAATATCAACGTTTTGGAGAGGGTCTGTCTTGAACACGAGGGTAATCCCCTTCTGCTTCGAGACAACGAGGACAACATAAGAGCTGAGGCGGAAGTGGGATAGACGGAGAAGCATGGGGACGACGAGTGGGTGCTTGGCGGCGAGCATGCCCCGAGAACCAGCCATGAGGTGAATGTCAGGTTGCTTGTGGTTGAGCGGGTTGGCCTGGAGATTGCTTGAGCAGGACAGCAGGACAGAACAGACGACCTCAACGCACCTGGACCTTTGTCTTCAAAACGAGATGCGCATCGCCCGCGTATGTCAACCGAAAGATCCCTCTAAACTGGTCGACAGTGAGGTCTCCAATGTCGCGAATTTCGAGTTCTGGCGGCTACCCGTGGTACAGAAAAATAGCAAAACGACAGGACGACAGCCGTCGGTTACTCAGAGACGATCATAGGAGTAGCAGGTGCCTCACCTGGGTACCCATCTCCAGCTCGACGACCTCTATTCTGTCGGCTATGATTGGGGGCTTGTTTCCCTTGTTGAGAGCGGTGTTGAGCATTTGAATGGCATCATAGTGAAACTGGTCGGAGAAACGAGGCCAGTTGAAGGTGAAAGACATAGAGGACCGCGCATTCAGGCCAAACCCGGGATGTCCTCGTATAAAACAGTAAAGAGATACCAATCGGGGACAGAGCTGTCGTCACTGGGCTTTTCGAGCTGGGGTTAGGTGCACGTTTACGGGCACACGAGGGCTTGAGTTTAGGAGAAAGGAAGGAAGACAGTCGGGACTCGGAAGATAAGTAGTGCAGTAGGAAGGGTCCAACCTGAAATACACAACTGCGCACGAACGCGGTGATGCTGAAGACGAAACGCAACGGCACAGTGATATTTGCGTGTATTTGCGGAACGTCGCCGGAAGGTGCGCCACACACCCTCACTAAGAAAGGTGGATTTATCATGTTCGTCGTATGTATTAGGACCGCGTATCGTACCCGTCATTAAAAAATCCAAAGTGAATAAATACAGCAAAAAATATATCATGAAGCAAGAGAAACATTACTTCTTCACCGCTCTCAGCTGTGCTCTCAGATTGCCGTTCTCCGTCTGCATCGAGTTCAGCTCGTCGAGCAAGGCGATCCGCTGAGACTGCTCCGACATGCGCATTGCGTCGATCTCCTCCTGGGCCAGCTCCAGCTTCTTCTTCGTCTCCTGCAGCTGCACCTCGAGCTGCTTGCGCACCATCTCGGGGGCCATCGCGGCCTCCTCCGCTAGCGTCAATGTTCGTGCGCTCAGCGTGTTGTTCGCCTCAGTCAGCTGCTCGAGTGTCTCGCCCTGCTCTGCCGCACGCATCTCCAGCTCCCGCTTCTCCGCAGACATCCTCTCGATCGTCTCGTGCAGCAGGAGCAACTCGTCTTGGCTGTGGCAGGACCACAGCTAATCGTCAGGTGCGCTTTCATGAACAGAGAAGGAGAAACGTACATCGCAGCCTGCTTTGCACCCATCGACATGTTCCTCTCCTCCAGCATCCGCACTTGCTTCTGGTACGTCTCCATAGCGGTGTTACCCTCCTGCGCCAGTTTTTGGGCCCTCTCCGCATTCTTCTTCAGAAGATCGTGCGCTTGGGCAAAGCGTATAAGTCGTTCGATTAGCGCCTTATCGTCGTTGATGAGCGCCTGCACCCGCTGAGCGAAGGCTTCAATAGAGAACGGCCCGTTGCCTGGTCGAGGCGATGACGGTGTTGTCTGGCCGTTCTGCCGCGTGTCATAGAGAGACTTGAGCGAACGGACGTCGAGGTCGGAAAGTGAAGAGGCAACACCGTTGGGATTCGCCCCGCCCGGCGTAGAGGGCGTCGGGGAACCCGTACGGAAGGTGCGGCTTGAGGCGCTGCCAAACTTGGCCGCGCGTGCCTCGGGTGAGGGCAGGACCTGCCAGAGAGGCTGGAGGATGGCGACAATCCGTGCAACGTCCGTGTCGCCCGCATAGTCGTCTAGAGGGAGTGGAATTGACAGGGAAGGCGATATAGGCGTCGACGCCATCGAGCCGTTGCGCATGTGCGACGGGATGGCGCGTGCTGCCCTTGTCTCGATACTTAGCGTTTCGCGCTTCGCCGTGTCCCTCTCCCGCCTCGCCTCCTCGAGCTCCCGTGTCAACGATTCACGCTTGTCGAGGCCGGCACGGACGTCGTCCTCCAGCTTCCGCCGTGCCGTCTCCCATTCAGCTTCCGCCCTCGCGTGGCCCTCGAGCTTCGCGTGCACCGTCTCAATGTGCATGCCGATCGCATCGAGCAGGCCTTTCAAGGACGAGTCTCTTGAGAAGAGAACGATGCCGTGCGTCTTGACCATGCTTTGCAACGTCGCGAGCCCTGTCGAGAGTTCCCGGTTCGCCTCAGCCACAGCAGTCTCATCCTCCTCGCGTGTGCGCTCCATTTCCTCCTGCAGCCGGGCGAGGTCCTCCATACGCTCGTCTTCTATCTGTTGGCGCTCTTGTTCCCACTCGACCCGCTCAGCATCCCGTTCCGCCTTTAGCCTTGCGAGTTCGGCGTCCTTCTCGCTCAGCTGTTTCGTGGTCTTTTCTCGAAGCTCAGAGAGCATACGCTCTGCTCCGCCAGCCGCTTCACCTGTCCGTGCCTCCGAATCTATCAACCGCGCCTGAAGGATCTCTACTTGCCTGCCTCTTTCCTCCAGCTCCTCCCGCTCCTCCTCCCATGCGCTTTTCTCCCTCCGCAGTGTCTGAACCTCCTCATTCAGCTCCTCCAGCCGTGGGATCTCCTTTTCCAGCGCTGCGATGGTCTCCTCGGCCGCCTGCAGATCCATTCCCATGACAGTCTCGACCTCCTGCTTTTCGAGGCGCATTAGCGACAGGTCGCGTGTCATCTCGGCCTGCTTCTTCCCTGCTTCCGTAAGTTGGTCCTTCGCAGCCTTCAGCTTCTCCTCAAGAGTGGCAATCTCCGCTGCTGCAGCCTCAGCAGACAGCTTCGCTTTGGGCATGATCGCATCTGCGTGCCCCGCGAACAAATGCGCACCGTCGAAGCGCGCCTTTGAGGAGGTCGACACGGATGTCATGGACGACAAGGCAGGGCTCATCAGCGTGCTCCGGTTCGACTCGGAGGAGTCTTCCGTCGACGACGACATCTTCTTCTCCATGTTCCGCACCTGGAACCCCAGCACGCCTGCCCGGTGCTCCATCAGCCGCCTGTTCACCTCGTTCACCCGATCGGACACCTTCCATAACTCCGTCTGCGCAGAATCGACCCGCCGATTTGCTACGTCCAGTTGCTCAGACGTCTGCTTGCTGACCTTTTTGTGCGAGGCGTTCACTTTCGACAGAGACAGCGCAGCATCCCGTATTTTCGTTTCCAGTGCCAGTTTCTTCGTTAACGCGCCTAACCGTGACGTGAGGACTTGGTGTTCCTTCGAGAGTCGTCTTTAGTCAGTCCCTCCGAAATACGTAATGAAGCACACCTTTTTAAGCTCGTCAACGTCCTCGCCGTTGAGGATCTCATACTCTCGACTGTCGATGACGGCCTCACTGGCCATGAGACTCATGAGCAGCTCGTCGCGTGTGTTGAGATTGCCCGACACGCGCTTCCAGCCCGGATCGGTGTTGACCGACTTGCGCGCCGAGTACCGGTTGGTCGTGCTGCGGGGTGAGGAAGAGGAGGCTGGCGAACTGGGCACGGTCTGCGATCGCGTTGGCGAGCGATTAGAGCTGCCCTGGCTGCGCGAGAGGTTGGCGGTCTGTCGTCCTGGTGAACCATACGGCACCGAGCTGGTGCTTGGGTCCTCGTCGGCGGCTGGCGGTCGTGAACGGTCCTTTTTGAGGAACAGAGAGGCGGTCATGGGTGGTCGCGGACTTGGCTCGGAGTTCGGGGAGTATACGGACGTCGGGGATGTAACTGGGGATGACGGCGGCCAGGTTGGACCTGACTTGGGAGTGAAGGCGAGCGGGACGGTTGACTGGGGCGTCTGTGGAGGAATACTAGGAATATTGGGGAGGGGGTCGGGCCTTGTCGGTGGCGAAGGCGAGGCGGTGGCCCCCAGAAGCCTGCGCACTCCGTTCATGTTGGCTGTTGAAAGCCTGCCGGACTGCTGCTCGTCGTCGTAAGGTAAAAAATCGCCGAGAATAACTCTTACCTTAGGGGTGTACAACCACATTGTTCCCACCCTAGTTCAAGTCCAGAAATAGCCGCCACTGGTCTGGTTCGACCCATCATCATCTCTCTCATGCCATGACAGTGTCCTGAAGATCTCGTCCACTTTGTATCACTCATACTCTAGCGACATTGAGATGGCCACCACATTGACAATGATCTCGACACTGCACCCAGAAACATCTGCCATCGCTCGATTGGTGCCAGTCGCAGGATTCAACGAACTTGTTTCCTCTCTATTCTTCGTTGTTGTCGCACCGCGTTCTCTGAAAGCTCATCGGTAACCAGGCCGTGGTAGGCGCCCTACGAGAGTGCAGGAATGGCCTCGATACTGTCCCAACCCACATCCTGCCGCTGGTCGTCCTTGATTTATCAACTTGCACTGTGCGTGCTTATTTCTTTTCTTTCTCTGACCAAATGTTGATTGTCTTAGACCGTCCGAACTTCTGCTGAAAGCGAGAAAGTGACAACGAGGGGCGTCGAATGCGCTTGTCAAACAGCAGCACTTCCTTGACGTCTTGCCCAAAGCGGTGGTGACCACTCTCGATATGGCAGCATCGCACAGTTACTTCCCCCCACCATGTCCCTCGAAAAAGTACTCAAGAGCATGTCCGCCCTCGAGCCCCTTCCCCTCGACGCGACCCCAAAGACACGCAAGACATTTGAAAAGTCTCTTATGAATCGCCATCGCCTTTCCGGCCTCATCCACATGCACACGAGTGGGCTCCTGGCGGCATCCGGAATCGACGTTGTCAATTCCCAACTCGACTGGACCGATCCGCAGATCGACAACAGTGGTCCTACTGTGCGCTTTTTTCTTCTTCCTTATGTGCATATATTCACCTCGAGCCAGACTGCCGAAGCTCGGTACGACGAAATCATGGAAGCCCTGGATGATCCCATGTTTCTCCCGGAGGAATGGCTCCAACCCATTCTCAAACCAATGAAGGGCACGTTTCAGCAGATGGAGCACCAAGCCTTTCTCCACCTTGTCCGAGGATACTTTCCAGCAAAGTCTGTAGAGGAATTGGTGGGTTTCTCCTTACTTATCCATCTTCGTACCTGACTGGCTCCAGGGTGAACTCTTCGACGGGGCTCGCGGCGATGATGTCAATCTCTTAGCCTTCGCCGCCAGCATAGCGCTGGAAACCAATCTGGACCCAACCGCCCGCCTCCACGCACGCGAGGCGATCATGCAGTCCATCGACGCGTCCGACAACAGTCAGTCGTTCGTCTCGTCAGTCATACGCTCCATACAATGCCTTCGATTCGCCGCCGAATGGGCTCTACTCCCCAGCCTTCCAGGCGGCCGCCTCTGGAAGACGCAGTACCGCACAGACGCCTTCAGCAAACATAATGCCGAGTTTGTCGCCACCGATCACACTGCCCAAGAGTTCAACAAACGCTTTTCTGCCTTCACCAATCGGCACGAAAGGGTAATCACCGCAAGGAATGATCTTCGCAGATTGTTTTCTGTGGTAAGTGTCTTATTCTTTTTCCTTCCCATGCTCAACGTATTGATAGTACGGCCCAGCGATCTTGATGCATCCTGCGTGGTCGCCAGTCGCCTCGTACAACACGAGCACGACGGGGCGGTCGACCACCTTTCCAGGCCTTCTCAGCCTTTTTCTGCACGGGCCGCCTGAGTTTTCTCAAGACTACCACGAGGAGAATGATAAAGCTTTCAAGCAACTGATCAAGATCCTCCTGCCCACTTAGGCGTATGACTACATTGTCAAATTCGTGGACGAGTACAAGTAGCTCCTGTGGCCGTCGCTTTTTGCTCGCAATGTGAAACTTGGCATGCTTTCTATAGCAACAAAGAACAGCAGTGTGTATCTACTCGTTGCCCACCTGCGCTGCAAACCCAGAGGGGATTACAGCGTTGTGCTGCTGCTGTCCCATCATCGGCACCATACCATGCGTATAGGTCATCGGCAACCACGGGTTCGTGTACCCAAAATCGTGGGGTGCGAACGGCGCGGTCCAGGGCATGACCACCCCGGCTTCTCTGAACCTCTCGATGACAAACAGTTGCAAGTTGTATGCGCGGATGCGTGCATCCTCCACCTCCAGTTCTCTCCTCGCTGTCTCAATCTTGAACCTTTCCAACTCAATGGCTCTGTCGGCTTTGTACTTTTCAAGCTTGTTCGCTCGTTCGGTTCTGAGGATTTCTAGCTCCTTGGGGTTTTCGGCCTTGAGGATCTCTAGCCCACGGGCTGCTTCGATGCCCTTCGTCTTCGTTTCGCTTGCGATCTTCTCGGCCTCGAGCTGCATCTTGTGGGCGTCCTGTTACATTTTACTGGCTGCGATTTGGCACTGGGACACATGGAAAGCACTGCGCTTCCAGTCTTCGATGTCGCTCAACGAGACCATTGACTGAGTCGGGCTGACAGGCTCCTTTCCCCTGGTCTTTTTCGCTGTGTATATGCGCCGTCAGGAGCGCATACATGGACTGTAAAGACGTCACTCACCCTTCGACGCTTCTTCATCATTCTCGGAATCATCGGGTTTTCTCTTTTTGGTCTTGGAAGCTTGAGATGCGCATGAGTATACGAGCACCAAAGAAAGGGACGGAAAAATCTACCAAGCATTTCGTATTTACGGTTGGACATGGTTGGAATCGGAATGAAAGCTAGAAAGGTGGGTACGATTGAAGAGCTTGACTTGACAGACTGTTTGGTTACACAAACAACCTCCGCCTCAAGTACCAAGATTGGTGCATCGCTCTCTCTACCTATTTCACCATGAGGATATCGACTGCCGTCCGGCTCTTGGACATGGTCGGCTGAGGGCCGACCGCTGCAGAGCGAGTACGTGTCGGTCCTGACTCTCCTCAGTACAAGAAGGTCGAAAAGGAGTTCCTCGCGGCATTTGGCACTCCTGAGGAGGCACGTCGAATACTGCAAGAACAGGCCGAGCATCTTGAAAGGATAGCAAAAGACATGGCTTCTGGGGCAATAATAGACGAGACAGCTTTGGTACGTTGACGCCACTCGCGAGAGACGCTTCTGTGCTCATTCCTCTCTAGGGCACCGCTGTCGACGAGAAAAAGGATCAATGCAATTGTGCTCGCTGCCATGGTTTGCTCTTTGATTACCATTACAATATGAGACACGCTTACACATATTTTCCTTGTACAGTTCTTTCACTCGAGATAGTCGAGTCTTGGCCACAGTCAAACCCTAGAGCAGTCCGATGATCCTTCTCTCGACGAACTGAAAATCAGCTTTGACATCCCGGCAAGTCAATCCTTTATTGGCATAATACCGATTCAACTGTCTTTAGGAGATTCAACTTATGCTGGGTTTATCCCACAATATGGATGGAGTTGTACAGGGACCATACCTGTGTGCTTCCAGGTCCCCTCAAGATCCCTACCCTTCATGACTGGGCTTCTCTCCCGATCCCAACGGACGCGGAGACAAATTCATATCGGAATCTTTCGACGTAAACAAATATACGAGTAACTGTCGGCCTTCGGCCGACGGACGCTCGCTACGCGGTGTAGAATGTGAGTGGCTTCAGACCGCGACGCGGCTAGCGTGGGCCGTGATGTGGCACCCCTTGAAGACCAGTTTTTTCAGGTCTTTCACAGTTGCAAAGACGAAGATTGTACATCTAAATTAGGGCAAATATAAGACACTAGTGGTAGTTGTACACAGAATGTGATATGTGCAATATCGAAGAGGAGACGTGTTTAGGGGTGTCATTTACAGTTAGAAAAGTGGCACCCCTCTAAAACCTTCAAATTTTCCCGTAGATGCATGATTTTTTTTGACCATCGTACTTATTCATGAGTGAATACTACATATATGCAGTACTATAGGGAAAGAAAGAGAATTGAGCGAGATTTTGAGCATTCTATGAATCTCGGAGGCATTTTGCGAGTCAAGAAGTTTGGTTTTGTTTACTCCTCGCTGCACCCCTTTAGCCGTAACTGCTCGCTTCGCTCGCAATAACACTTTACCGTAGCTCTAACAAGTCTCTCTGATACTGTATTTAACCGACGAGAGGTTTGCCCGTGCTTCGCAAGGGGCTTAAGGAGAAAAATAAAATTACGCTTTCTTTTTCTCTGCTCGGGAAGATGTATTTCAGAAAAGCATAGTTGATTCCATTTGAATTCACTTCACTTTGCCCCTCCATCGGGCCCCTCAAGTAAAACGAAGGAGGATAAAAGGTGTTGGCTCTTAAGGAATTGAAGAAAAAGGTTACACAAAACCCCTGGCGGGACTCGAACCCGCAGCCTCCAGATATTACGTAATATTTCACGAGTTTGATTCCGCAAAGATAGAAGTCTGACGTCATAACCATTAGACAACAGGGGCGTTGTTAAATGAACGGCAGCTGGTCATTATAATTGTCCGACTCAGGAAATAGTACTACTAGTACTGCATACTTCGGAGACAAACCTTCTTTGTCTTTAACCCCTGCGTCCAATTAGCCCCGCAGGAGACAATACCTACTTCCCATTGTACCTTTTGCGGGGCTCCCGAGAAACGGAAACCTGCACCATCAATTGACGTGTCCCTGTCATGAAGAGTCATAAAGGCCTTTGTCGCCCACATTTTTTGACTCAAGTCACTTAACCATCATTTGCTCCCCCTAAAAGCCTTTCCAAAACCACAGACTTGCGTTGAAAGTTTCTTTTCACGTCGTACGCAAGCTTGTGTCGCTTCCTGTTCTGCTATGCCCGCTCTTGAAACTGACGAGTTCGCTAACCTCGTCAACCTCGCCGATGAATTCTACGAGCTCGACCGGTCCCTATTCCCCTTTCGAGCTATGGGCGGCAATGAAGTACGAAAAATATATGACCTGCACCCTCTGTGGTTTGACGAAGAGTATCCAAGCCGACGTGATCTGCGCGGTATGTGCATTTCCTTTCGTTTCTTTCTATCTCCTGGGCCGAATAGCACGTTCTTCTGCCAGGCAACTACGTCGCAAATTACATATTCCGTCAACTGAAGACACAGGCTAAACAAGCAGAACCTCGTTTTAAAGACCTTACTGCTATGTTTAACAAGCTTCCTATGGAATTGATTTACGAGGTATATTCTTCGCCTCAACGTCGTTGCATTCTAACCAACGCTTGGACTAGATTTTTGAACATCTTCATCCTTTTGACTTGTATACGATGATCCGGACTACGAAAGGCTTGAGAGCATTTCTACTCAGTCGTAAGGCATCTGGTGTATGGGTTGGATCTTTTGCCCGTCAGCCCAGCATTCCCTCGTGTCCTTTCGATCTTTCGTACCCTAAGTGGGTCTCACTATTGTTTGGCCCGAGTAGATGTGATGTATGTGCCCGGTCCTCTTTCACTGCGTGTGTTACACATCTTGCAACTAGGAATGTAATCACCGGGGTGCGATGATTGACTTTGCCATTCGCCGCCGACTTTGTGATAACTGCATGGTAAAAAGCCTTCATCACTTGCTTGAATTTTAATCCAATGTTGCAGCAGGACGACGAGAGTGTTTTTCATCAGCATGAAATGCCCTCCATCCTGAAATCCGAGGAAGAGTATGAGACGTTACAAACGTTGCTCCGAGGGAGCCATCGAAATGGTAAATCGTTATCTGTGGTCGAACAAAAACCCGGACCAACCCCATCCTTAGATCCCATTACGTATCCAGATCTTGACGAGTACACCGGGGAATCACGATATTTGGAAAGTGAAGTCCTAGAGAGGAGTGTCCAATTGCGCGAGCATCTTGATGCAATAGGCCAGAATGTTCCCGGGGCGCAGGACCGGTATAAACAGTTCAAATCGGAGACCTCGCGAACCATCCAAGAACTCGCTGAGGTGCGTGATTGTCTGGATTAATTCATTTGGAATACTGATATCTCATTTAGCATGCCAAAACTTGTGATCAATACTTTGCGGAAGTGTTTGAAACCATTGATAGCGAGTACGATCTCGTCCTACAGAATCTTCTGCCTAGGTCAGAGTTTCATGGCCACTGATGGTCTCATATCTTAATGTCCCACAGGTGGACCGACGCACTGGCCTGTCTGGGACACGACTGTCAAGATATTGCACATGTGCAAAGTCGACTCAAGTGGATGCTGTATTATGATCATGTCGACAGGTACAGCGACAAGTGTCAGTCCAATGGCTTCAAGAAATCTTCCTTGGCTTACCCATCTTGTAGTACTCCGGCGATACCTACGTTGGATTGAGCCGTCCTTAAACGAGGCCTGGGCAAATCGGCTGGTGAAGGAACATGAAGAACGAGTGGTGGAGCGAAGAAGGCTCGTCCTCGAGTTCTACGGCCGTTATTGTTCCTCAATAGGCGCTGTAACCCGGCAATACCTGCCTAATGTTGAACGAATCGGCCAACTCAAAAGCATCTCCAACTTTATCTACAATCGTAGCGAAGTCGTTGGGGATTTCCCGGTCGTCGCTGTTACGAAGGAAACCGAGGAATTCGTGGAGGCTTGGCTGGCTTTCGGGAAACGCCATCTGTGCAATGTTCTATCTCACACGTCGTTGCCGTCCTCGTCCGGTCTTGCGGACGAGAGGATGCTGGAGCTTGCGACGGCCGTCTTTTCTTCTCGCCTGAGCCTTGACTCTAGCATGCCACGATCAGCAAGTGGCCTAATCGGATGGGCCGACGTAGGAATCTACTTCGACCGTCTTGTTTCTGATGGTGCTGCCGATTTCTCGGAGGAAGGTGGAGCTCACATGTCCGACCTGCAGTTCGATAAGGAAGGATACCTGGCTGTGCAGCATATCCTCGGGCTATTGGAATTGGACGTGGATTCGACACTGGCGAGTACTGTCGACGCCTTGAATGAACGTTTCACTTGCACCTATTGTCCATTATTGACCAGCAAGTCGACCTGGAGACCCGTCATGACTTGGAGAGAATGTGTAGGTCCCTTCTTAACACTTAATCAGCCAACTAAGTTGTCATTTGCCCCTAGGTCTCACACTTCTTGCACGAATCTGACCACCATCAGCAAGGGCCACGATTTGCTATTCTTTCTAACGAGCTCAAGAAATCGGTGTTGTTCCACGAGGCCCCGTTTCCTCCACCCAGCGAACCCCAGTGGTGCTGCAATCACTGCGGTGATTCCATTGCAAAGAGCAGGATGGATGTGGTTGCCCATCTTAAAGCACAGTTTGTGTATCATTTTTTACCGGTAGACGCTGAGCTTATCACTGACGTGGCAGACACTCGATTTATCGTCCGGTCTCCAATGTAGACTTCATTTATCACCGAACTGCTGTCGATACGGATCGAAAGCCGTATCGCCTGTATTTGGAACCCCCGGCCAATCTGCGTTGCAATAGATGTCCTGATGAAAGAAAGCTGCGCCTATGGAAGAAGGAGCCACTGCTAGCTCATCTCAGAGACAAGTAGGCGTTCCACACAATTTTTGAAATTGCTACCTCATCCGGCTTACTTAGACATGGCCAAGAACGATATGTTGAAGGCGAGGACTGGATAACCTTGCAACTTTGGAATGAGGGACAAGAATGATTTTCGGTATTGTCACGGTTAGGACTCTGATCTTTGAACATCCTCTACGTCGTCTCTCTTTCCTGCGGTATCCGAAGCCGTGGTTTGTTTCTTGGAATGCTTGCCGTTGACAGCGATGACGACTCGGAGGACGCTTCTTGCATGCGAACATTTGCCCAAAATTCGTTTTGTTGATATGATCATTATACTGTCCCATGATCCTGCGATGAATAATACTCCCTCCTTGTCTAGGTTCGTGTATGTATGTGGTGTTGTTGTTTACTACAGTCGAACCCCTAACCCATACCCCTCGGTGGACGGCCCAGGGTATGGGTTATGAGAGGTTATGGGTTATGAGAGGTCAATTTTGGTGTAAATTTTGGTTTGGTAGCGGCCAAAACCTATGGGTTATGGGAATGTATGGCTTACGAGAGGTATGGATTAAGAGGGGTCTGACTGTACTACGCAATAATGGATTGGAAGATAAGTAAGGGAGGGTGCGAAATCTGACGTGCGACGACCAGGGGAGATACGTACAGCAGAGGCGCAAGTGCTGCATAAGCAACAAGAGTATGCTGGATAACATTAACAAAAATTCCTCGAAATAAATCCACCTGCGTCCATCCTCACTTCCTCACCATAAACTTATACGTCGAGTACCCACCCACCAGCGCAAACGCCGCCAGACACGCAATAATACTAATAAACCACGCATAACCCTCGACACCCTCACCCGGTACGTGTACGTTCATACCCCACAGACCTGTGACCAAATTCATAGGGATAAGAACTGTACCAAGGGCGGTCAGCTTGGAGAGGACGTCGTTGATCTGGTTGTTGGCGTCCGTCATCTCGATGGAGATCTGAGCGAGATAATTTGAGTGTGACCGCGAGAGGATCTTCTCGTAGTGGTTCAGATTTTGGGTCATGGTAATTAGGTGGTCCTGAGGAAAGGAGAGAGAGATCAGCAATGGAGAAATGAAGACTAAATGGAGGGTTCGAACCTGAATATCGGAGAGGTAGAGACCCTGTAGACAAGCAAGAAAAAAAGAAGGGAAATCCAATTAGTACTGGCAATCCTCCAACTCTCGAGAGACAAGCACGCACGATATCCGATGTGGGGGCCACCCGCCAGTTCTCATTGCATCTCTTCGCCAGCCCCTTAACCACGTCCGCCTTATTACCCATCAGCCGCAACAAACCCATAACCTTCTTCCTGCACGTCCCAATACGTCTCAACATATCGCTCTGCTCCGCCTCCTTCAAAATCAGCACCAGCTCATCAATACTGTCGACCTCATACTCAATCCCCTGGATCAACGGCCCGAACGCGTCAGTGATGTCGTCAATGAGCGCGTACGAAATCCAGTCGGAGGTGACCGAAATGTAGTCCTTGAGTTGCTTAATACGCCGGCGCACATTCTGCGGGTGCGGCGTGGGCCGGAAGTGGAAGGAGAGGGTCCCCTCACGGAAAACGATGATGTACATGTTCAACGGCTCGAGGTGCGTGGGCGAGTACGGGTCCTGGTCGAACGAGCGAAAGCACACGAGGTAGTAGTTCCGGAACAGCTCGATCTTCTCGCGTGTCTCCTCCATGAGGATATCTTCCGTTGTGAGTGGATGGATGGAGAACACCTGGTACATAATCTGATTGGCTTTGATGAAAAGGAAATAAATCAGACTGACTTGCCTTGGAAAGCATCTTCATCTCCTCGTCCGTAGGGCTCTGCACATCCAACCACCACGTATTCGCGTCTGCGTCCGCGCTGTTCATCGCACCGTTGGGTGCCCCACCGCCACCCATCTTCTCGGTCGGACCACCAAACGACCGCCTGGCGCCATTGATGTTCGGGCTAGGGAAGTAGCTGCCCGCATCCGAAGGCGCTCGTGTAGACGGTTCCTGGTATGGAGGCGAGAACGTCTGGCGGTCTTTCATCCCTGGAATGGGTGCAGCACGCGTCGGAGCAGTGCCTGTCGCCGCACTTGTGGGTGGATGGATCCCAGAAAACAATTGCTCAAACGTCTGTCCCTCGGCCGGTAGCTCGCTCAAGCTCCTTGCATGGATTGTGGCGGAAAGAGCATTCGAATAGAAAGAAAAACGGTACGGTCTGTCGTGGCCTGTGTTCAGGATGCCGCCCGATACGCCCGCCGTGCTGGGTACGCCGGCGATATGGTCGTACGAAGGACCGGAGGGTAGCCCACCAGTATTCCCACTGAGGACAAGCCCAAGCCTTGCCGAGAAGGAAGGTGTGTCGTGGGCGTTGGACTCGAACAGTGCCATTTTGCCGCCGATGCCCTTGCGGTGGGTGCGTGGATGAGGGTTGGACTGACTGAGCTTGCGGTGGCGTAGAGGCCGGAAAGAGGTTGGGTCTGCAGAACCAGAGGCAGATGCATCGTCGCTGGAGGGAAGGTGTTGTTGAGATGAAGAAGGTTGAGCTTGTGTTTCGCCGGTTTGGGATGCTCTGGCTGGGGATGCAGCCTGGGGTACATCTGTCATCGAGCCAGAACCTGAGCCTGAGGCAACGCCAACTCCTGACGAAGCTTGTGTCGTTGACAGGCCTGCTGGTGTCTCGAGGTTGAGCTTGGCTCGGCCACGGATGGCACTCAGTGAAAACCGGGCGCTGAGTGGTGCGTTAAGACCTAGTCTTGCCTTCTCCACGACGGCAAACTCCTCCATCGGAGAAAAATTGAAGCTGGGCTGGGTGACATTGGCCTGATAGGTGGGTAGGTCGAAATTTGAGGCGGATGGGTCCTCTACGTTGGGGACGGGATGGTCACGAAATTGTGTCTGATGTAGGTTGGTGTCGGTCGTAACGTCGTAGAGGCCATTATCGTGTTCGAAGATGGCGTCCTCAGTTGGGTCGAGGAGCAGGTCCTCGTCGTCGTGCTCGCGGCGAGAAAGGGAGGGAAAGAGGTCCGAGGAGCCCGCCGCCTGCTGGGTGGTATCAAACGGCGATGAGGTGGCGACTGGTGTCTGGAATGTCACGACAGGGGATGAGGCAGCATTGAGGGTGTCTCTTCGAGCTAAGGAGAGTTGCATGGCCATGTCAACGTCCATCGTACGTTGGCGCTCTCTAACTTGCGGGTCATTGGGGTCAAATGAACGGACGAGTGTGGGTGAATGACGAGGTGCCCGAGAGTTGATGTCGCTCATCTCACTTGGAGACAGGCTACGGCGGCGGACAGGGGAGATCCCCCGGATGGACACGGGGGAGCTCGACGCTGGCACATCGCGAGGCGGAGAGGCCATCCTGGCACGGAGCAACCTGAAGTTTTATCACTACCCTGCGAAACTTGTGATCTCTATATCCAGGAAGATGAAAAGGCGTGCACTCACGTTTCACAACAGGAAGACGAGTGTTGAACCAGCACAAGAACAAAATGGAACGTGGCTTCCCCGTTCAAACCTCCAGTCGGACACAAGTCGGGATCAAAATCTTCAATCCTCCCACCAGCCCACTTCCTCAGGTGACGTCAATTCCTAAAGTCCTTGGCACCGTCAGACCCTGGTGAGGTTCCTACTTACTCCCCATGAGATAATATCGATAGGGCGAACCCTACAGTGAATGTATAACGTATTATTCTAACCAGGGTGAACCTACATACGTTTACCTAGACCCGGCGAAATATAAGAGTCGAGAGAGATCACTGGAAGATCCTCTTGTACTATTGCCTGTGATTGAGTAAGGGGTTTCTAATAAGACAAGAGACAGCGTACGAATACACGGGAGTAAAATGGACGAAACGCGGAAAGCGGCAGAGAAAGGAGGAACGAAGAGAGATTCAAGACTTGGACGGCTCATAAAATTACGTAGAGAAAAGAAAGCATCGAGAGCAACGGCAAAGTGTCCAACAGAAGTTATCCAAAGAGCATAAAGGGCATACGAAAAATCATATACTCGATCATAGAGGACCACGAGCCTCGCCAGAAATCAGTGTCTTCACCGAAGGCAGGATCGGCGAAGCCCCAGGCCCATTCCTTAGCGGTGGTAGCTGATTACCGTTCCGTGGCGACGTGTGCACCGCCTGGTTTGTTGGCGAGACGATCATAGCCAACGATGGCGAAAGGGTCTGCACAGGCCGGGATGGAGGCGACATTGGTGTCGGTGTCAGGGAAGGCCCTGTGTGGCGCTTTAAGGGAAAGGTATTGTTCATGCGAGAGTCTTCCTCCTGCATGGAGGGGGGAGGGGGAGGAGGACGATGTTGATGTTGAGGCTGCGGTTGCGGTTGCGGTTGCGGTTGCGGCTGAGATTGAGCTTGCGGTATCGCCTCCACCTCCTCTGTATGTTTTCTCTTCCTCGACCCTGACGCCGACGATTGAGACGAACCGTTCGCTCTTGAGCCTTCGCCGTTGGGAGCACGTCGTTGTGTGGAAGGAGGCATTGCAGGAGTCGACATTGTTCCCCATCTCGACCACGGCGGCGGTGGCGGAACTCCTCCCGAAGGTGTTGCACTAAATGTGCTCATGGTTGGACCTGGTTGGTGCATTTGGATGGGCCCATGCGAGACAGTGTGGTGCGAGAAAGTTTGGCCGATGCCGTTGTGGACGGGTTGCGACATTCGATGGTTGGCCGGCCGTGGAGGAGGTGCGCTCGTCGTCGAGGTAGTACCATCTGAACCAGGTTGGAACTGCACAAGCTCGACGAAGAGGGTGGGAGTCTGAGGCGCCGGTAGCTTCTTGTAGACGACAACTTTACTGAAAGTATCTAGCATTTCCTTCGTATTGACATAGACATCCAAGCCAGCTTTCTCGCCGGTAAGGATTTCTGAAGACAGAATAAGCGAAGGTTCAAGGAAAGAAGCAAACCTCACAAACCTGCAGGGATTACTCGAACATCGGAATATTGATAACTCTTGCCCTTCCGCAGACAGCAAATCGGGCAAGTAAAGCGAGGGGTTGGCTGGATGTGGCCCTTCTCAGGGAAGAAAACACACCCACTATGGTAATGCCTGTTGCAAATCTCGCAGTCCACAGTCGGGTACCCATTAAGATAGTTCATTCTCCCTCTGCATATACACCTCGTTCCATCCTTCCAGTCCTTATCGATATCTTGACCAAAGGTGAAGCGAGGCCGCTTTCGTTTCTTGGGCTTCGTAGCAGGCGGACGCCCAGCTAGAATGCGATGCAGACCGGCGAGGTCCAATCCGAAAGAAATATCGGGATTGGGCGAAACAGCAAACTGAATCTTGTACAATTTGCGCATATAGTGCCGCACTTGAGGGATGTACTCCGGTCGTTGATTCTCGGGAATGGATGTATACGATAAAAATTGGCCAATAATCGCTGATAGTCGATCTACCCGATGAACGATGATCTCGAGCTTCTTGTAGTCGTCAGAATAGTTCTTGGAAATTTCTGGGGCATTTGCGAGGACGGTAGGGAGGAAACAGAAGTGGAAGCTGCGCTGCTTGGGAATTGAACCATTCCAGTGTTGATGATCGCAGAAAGGGCACGAGCCGCCATTCTTAGCGCATTCGCCGTGGAACCTGGCAAAGCAATGGTCGCACTGCACTGCGTCGGATGGTGCACCGTTCGGAGGCGGTCGAACCGACGTATTACAGATGCAGGTGAAAAACTCGTCGCTTGGTGGCAGATCATCGTCTGGACGAGTGCACTCCAGAACGTCGTCCAAGATGGGTTTGCTGTGAGTATGCCCATGTTCCTCACAATACCATGGGATATCCTTGAGCCATCTCTCATGCTTCGCAACCTGCTTCTCGAGTTGTTCGAAGTTGGGTAAAGCGAACACCTTCAAATGTTCTTGAGCGTACTCCCTCCATTTCGCAATTGCTTGGAAGACGTCTTCATCAGTGCTCGGATGGCGATTTCGGAGAACGTTATCACATCTCCCTTCCAGATCTTGAGCGATATCTGCGCTCCGTTTGAGCAGCTGGACGGAATAGATGCTGAAATCCTTGGAAGCGCGACTTGCAAGGCGAAGGACGTCTTGTATCCTGGCTTTGGTTTCGCCGTTTTCGCAGGCGAGCCAAGCCTTCGCCTGCTTCTGGAAATCGAGTGCCTTTGCACGGGCTGTCATCAAGCGACTAAGAACGGTTGGGTCAATTGGGATGTTCCCATCGATGTCGGCGAACTCATCCAATTCCTCAATCGTCTTGATCGGCTGTTCGAGGATATTGCGGGCACGCGTCTCCCAGTCGTCTCCTTCCCTCTGCCTGGCATCAAGCATTTGCATGTACTTGTTGTCGGCTGACAAATTACAAAGGCGAGCGCGAGTGAGCAATTGACGGACTTCTTCGAGGGTAATGGTGTTGTCAGGATCTTCCAACTTCTCTTCGAGTTCACTGACAAGCTGCTCCCGGTCGACAATCTTCTCTACCTCCACAAGCTCGTCGAGGAGAACGTTGAGTGACGAACCCTCGAGGAGTAAACGCTTGCAATCTCCCAAGAAGGTCTCCCGTTCCTCCTCTGATGGCACGGTGTTGAGAAGGGCAGTCGCCTTGACCTTGGCTTCCTCTGCCTGCTGAGCCAAATTAGTGAGAACACCAATTTCGGGGCAATCAAATCCTAGGTTTTCGACTTCGCGGAGAAGGGCATAAAGGTCGTCCAAACCACGATCTGGTCTATCTCCTAGACCGTCCGAAAAATTGGCCGATTCACTGGTCGAAGGGCGGCCAGGCGGCTTCCGAGAGCGGTTGCGACTTTGCTTGCGAATAATAAACGAATTGGCAGCCTCGACCCATTCGTTTGCACGCCGAACACACTTCCGAAGACTGATCATCTCCGGAAGAGGGAAAGCAAGGCGATCGGCTTCGGCGAGAATGGCACGAAGAGAGCGAAGAGGGGGACGTGCGCTCTCTGCGAGCAATCTCATCAACTTGTTGAGCCAATGCCGTGGAATCGCAGAGCGTTGGGTAAATCTGTATAAGGTACCTGAGAGTTCATCATCTGAAAAACGTTTCCGGAGGGTAAGATGTTGTGGAGTGCCGTTGTCACAGAGCAGGTCGGCATGATCAATGCAAACAACCTTCGTCGAGCACTGGCATGTTACTTGCGACAAGTAACAAAAGACCTTGCAGATACTGCATTGGTATTGATCCTCCGGGCGGTCCTCTTCCTCCAGGATTTCACCCAGTCCAAGGGCACGCGCTTTTTCTCGTTCAGCGAGTTCTCGGTCTGTCATCTCCTTCAAGCTGTCGATCACCCTGGGATGATTGTTAGAAACCAAACTTAAGTAACGCTTAGAATCCTGGGCTTACCATGTAGCAGTCATGGTTGATGTCGATTGCTCGGTAATTGTGCGGATCAATTCGTCATGAGAAAAGACAGGCAGCTTCCGGTGCTCTCGGTATCTTTGCACGCAGTCGAGTCCGAACGGAAGCCAGTCTGGTAGGGCAAAATTGACAGCTTCATTGAAATTTAGCTGAAAAGATGGTCAAAGACAGCTTCTAGTCTCAAGCATATGACCACCTACCCCGTGATTGAAACCAGCATGGTAGGCTTTGGGGAATGTGATGACCAAGTCACCTGCCCGCTGATTGCAAGCATAGACTCGTACACCAGCGTCTGTGACTCTTTGAGGGTTCATTAATGTTACAAGCTGGAATAGGAGGTCAGGTTGAGCCTCGAATAAATCCGGCGCTTCTCCCTTAATAGCCGTTTCGAATTTCTCTGCGTCGGCACCGGGAACACCATACCAAGTCTTAGTCTCTCCCCAGTGCACTAGAGGTCACAGTCAGTTGAATTCTACCGGGGAAATGACAATGGCCTACTATAGTTGATGCTATAAGTGTAGTGATCCTTTGAAAAAGTTGATTGGTAAATCGAAGGGGGAGAACACATTGATATGCCATACCTCGTTGTGCCAACAAAATGTGGAGAACGCCATACCAACATAAGTCCACGGTACCGTCATGCCAGATATATCCGATTTAATGTATCGAAGGAGAGAATCTGGCAGAATCGGAATGATGTTAAGGTTCCAAGAGTCTTTCGAGTATGGGTTCAGAGGATGTGTTTCTATTGTCGGCATTGCGCTGGAGAGGATGAGAGTTTGTCAGGAGAGTCCAAGTTGACATTTGGATTGACTTCACTAACCTTCCGTGAGTCGTAGAGTGGATATCTGCCCCATATTCAACCTCCACAGTTTCATGCGGGGATTGAACTAGACGCCAGAACTCTTCTTCCACAAACTTTTCCGAAACAGTGACCTCTCCTATCCGTGTTTTGAAGAAATCGACCTCTTCAAGCGATTCATCAGAATCAAGAGGTGGGTGCCTTTCAAAGTACGCCCGTCTAAATTCTCGATCGCGAGCCTGGAACGTCGATAGGCTATGTTCTTCGCCCTCATCAAAGCCGAAATCGCCACCCGTGCCAGCGAGGCAAGTTGAACAAAACCACTGCTCCCTTGGAATCGTGTCAAGAGGAGGATCGAGACAGAACATATGGAATCCTAGGAGAACTTATAGGGTTGACTGGGCAACAAAAGGAACCACTTACCACAATCGCACCCGTCACACAGGAGCATCTCTTCACCACGATTCTTCCTATGGCAAATTTCACAATTTTGCTGCTCCCGATAAGTTGTTGGTGTTGGTTTGTTGACAGCTTGAAGATTAGTGATCCGTACCTCAGGTGTCCCTATCTTCATATCCGACTTTTGCTTGTCGTAAAACATGGGGGGAGGAACAGGTGAGGGTAACGTTGCACTGGGAACGAGTTTCTTCGGGGCTGATAGAGTGCATAATCAGGACACGTCAACCACGAGGCACTTGACAGCTGTACGTACATTGTTCTTGGGAGCCCATGCGAGTACTACGGCGTAGTTTGGATATGGGCTTGCCGTTCGCGTCCTTGGATTCCGGTTCATCAGGGGGCTCTGAAAGAGGGCTGGATGTTGCAGTCAATGGGCTTGCTGGGGGGCTCGTATCCTCGGTCGAAGTAACGGTTGCACTCAGTCGGGAAGATTTTCCTGAAGATTGTGCGTTCGGATGTGTCTTCAGTTGGGAGTCACGTGGCGCCGCAGTTGCCACAGAAGGGGAGTTCCGCTCGCAGAAATGTTCGAAGGGAAGGATAACACGGGTGTAGGAATTCTTGATCTGGGTAGAGAGTCCTGGAATGCCACGATAGCCTAAGATGCGCCCTAGATCGGACCATTTCTTGCCTTTGCTGACCTATCAACATGATCGCAAGTGGCCTGAGTCATTTTGTTTCAGAAGATGGCAAGGGTGCTCACAGCTTCATAACCTCCTAATTTATGCACCTCCTTCCTTAAAAGCCAAAGATCCAGTGGTTTGTGGTTGATTGTAGGTACCACGACACGAGGATTGCCTTGTTGCTTGTGAAACTGGTATAACTGCTCAAGAAAATTGAGCTTAGCCCTACATGACGCCTCAATGTTATTCAGACGCTGAAGGCGGGTTTTGAAGCGAAAATTCTGAAAATTTTGTGAGCATCGTCAGACAAACGAGACAAGAAACCGATATCAAACCTCGGTATCCGTGACGAACGGCATCTTCCAGTCTGCGGGTGGAACTATCTTGCATATTCCGTAGTTCACAGCTGCTGGAGAAATGGACTTGATGTAAGCCATCGGATCTCTGAATTCCTCCGGAGTAGGATAGAACTCTGGGCAATCAGTCAGGCCGAATGGTCGTGGGGGCCGAGGGGCATCTCTAGGAGGTCGTGGTCCTGGTGTTTTGACCGTAGATAAGTCAAGTATCGGAGAAACAGCAATTGGACCCTGATTCGCGAATTTCTCAGCAAGGTTCTCAGTCACATCCATGTCGTCAGGGCCCACTGATGATTCCCTTGCTTGATTATTTAGTGCTGCAAGGGCATCAGTCTTCGATTTTCGTGGCGCTCGCTTCGAGTCGGTTGAAGTGGCTTCAGAAGAGTCGGCAGGTACAGAATTCTTCTGAGTATCGCTTTCAATCGGTGCTGTGCCTTGAACACGGATAGCGAGAGAGGTCATGAAGCTCGCAATAGGTTTGGCTGTGAGTTCGGTAGGGAGGGTGCTCGAACCGGGCTGGGGGCTGCTGTCAGAGGAAAATCGAGGAGATTTCCCCCGACGAGAAGGAGTTCCCCGGGGGGTCGAAGAGGACGGGCTGCCGTGCATAATTATACGAGGGAAATTGGAATTTTGGGAGGTTCCGCCCTCGCCTTCCGGCCGTTCTGGGGACGAAGAGTGTGTAGGAGGGTAAGTGTCGGAGTTCGAATCTTCTGAGTTATGCTCTGCGTGGGTAAATTACTCGAAATGGAAACCTTGTGGCACCTTTGTCCTCAACGAACTGACGGCAACCTCGGGAACTTCAAGGAAACGGCATGCAGACCGCTCCAGCCTTCTCTGAATTTATTCTAGCCGCCCTTAGAGTTGAATGGCTGCCTTAAATCACCTCGAGGCTCCACTAATACTCCGGTCGGCCCCTTGAAGTTCAGTGGATCGACCCATCACTGGCAAACACTGTGACTGCCATACTCCCTATGTTGGTATTATTAATCTAGGAGGCGAGAGGAAAATTCAAACCCTTCTCGAACCTCTTTTCAGAGCTCACGCGCGACTCATCTCACCAATTTCGATCAATTATCTCTGAATCGGCTCAGAACCTGTTAGCGCCGAACGCCTGAGATGGCTAGCGGTTGCATTATTTCCTCAAACCTAGGATACGAAATAGAGACCAAATTTTCAAGCTTTTACCAAGGTGACTCTGCGGGGTTTCTATCTTCCGTTCACACTTAAAGTATTGATGACTTGCCTCTACTAAGCTCAGGGTATAGCGTCCCAAAAAAGATCTGACTGGAAGAGGTTGCCTCCGTCGTTCTGAACATGGCAAGTAAGTATGCACCCCTTATTTCTAGCTATTGATGAAATGACATACCGCCAGGGAAGCTGAGGCTCCGGTTGATCACTCGTGTCGTCCTCATGGAACGCATACATTGGGCCGCAAAGCAAACGTATCAGAAAAAACTAGTTCTCGTTGGTAATGGGCTGTCTACCCCTAGCCAGTCAGCTCGGTTGAAATAATACTAGCTCTTTAAAGGCCGGCAACATCTACCCTACAGCTTGCCTAAATCAGCTTCTCCTTTACCCCCGAGAAGTGATCTAGTAAGTACACTGGTAGTATTCCGAGGCTTGCGCGGACCGTGTCCACCCCGTCTTTCCTATATGAGCCCCAAAGCAGGTCGTTTTTCCAATGGCCCAGTTGTCCGTTTGTAAATCAAACCCGAAATCATTCCTCCGGAAGCTCTCGTGTCAGGAATGCCAATTATAGCCTGCTGACAAAGCTGCCGACGATCCTCTTATGCTGCTGGTCAAACCTTCGAGTCATTGAAGGCTCGTTGACGGCTCGAGTAAGACCTCCGTTATTCACATACTTAGGTTCAGGATGCTCGACCCTCTTCGGATGCCCGCGTAAATCACAAACTTTTGGTCAGTCTAAAAGTATCTTGCCTTATATAAACTTGAACGCCACACATACTCTCTTCTTCTGGCAATTCACCAGGGAGGAATTCCGTTGGGTAGAAAAAACAACTCAAAACTTGATGTTACATAAAGTTTACACTAGTGTCCGTTAATTAAGTGGTGAAAGCAAGCTGAGCAACGGAAATTCCCATTGCGCTGAACGCATTTAGACAATGAACATGATGTTGGTGTCCTACCGCGAATCAATCGTTTAGACATCAAAATTATTGTGAACAGGAAAATACCCACCATCGGGTGAGAGCTCGAAAGCTGAGGTTTCTGACTGTACTTCGATCTCAAAATTTCGCGGATTTCGATAAGGAGTTCTTGGTAGCTCTGCTGTTGGTTAGCGCCTAAGAAGAAGTGAGGACCATTCTTTGGTGACAGAAAAAACACCATACTGAGAGCACTAATGAAAGCCTGGACAAGGAAAGAGTACATTGTAAAATACAAGTGGTGGAGACATAGTTGACTTACATAGCTCATAGCTCCAGTAGCACTCCCGGCCTCTTCGGTATCGGCGCTAGTTTGCGAATCCTTGCAACCACTGAAGGAGATCTATAAATGGACCGTCTGAGCAATATATTAGACGAACAAGGCCGGTGTCACATACAACATCAGCAGGACTTGTCCTTGTGGCTTTCGAGATTTTATCCGCCTTTTGGGAGCTTCCGGTGGCAGTCTTGACCAAGCCCATAGCCGATTTGAAGACACCTCCAAGATCACCACGGGCGTAGGAGGTCACAGCCGTTAAGAGACCTTGTCCGGCTTCAGCTGCAAGGTTAGGTTCCTTGATTTTCCCCTCAGTGGAATACTGGAAACCAGAGTCAGCCAATTAGTCGAGTACAGGGTAAACATAAAGAGACACGTACAATATACGGGAGATCTTGAAAATGGGAAGGATTATCAAGAGAGGGAAGATGTCCCAGGAGCCAGACTCACCCAAGGCGGAACCAGAATGGCAGGACTATCGGATTATTAGTGCAAAAACTCACGAATCCCAAAGAGACCTACGTCGAAAATAGCAGTCAGACGACAGCCTGCTGGCAAAGGCTTCACCATGATCTCGTGCATTAACTTCAAAATGGAATTAGCAACTGCCGGCGCGATGAATCGAAGTTGATTTCTTACGTCATCGACGATGTGTCCATTTGCCTCGAAGTCCATCTAGTAGTGGGGCGGGACAAGTGGGTTATATTGCAGCTACTTCCCGTATATCGCACTCACAGGATAAATGACTGAAATCCAACGATCAGAGGCAAGGATGGCCAGTCAATGACGTGGATTTACCTTCATCATAACCATCCGCTTCATCTCCGTCTAGGTCTTTCGTTTGACCGCCGTGGCCGGAATCTAACAGGATTAGAAAGACGAAGCTGATGACCAAGGAAAGGGTGGCGCACAATGGAAGAACAGGGAATCGTTGGGCTGAGCTCCCCGCACAAGCCACTGCATCGCTTGGATCTACCGGTTTCGTAATCAGTGGTGGAAAAGCTCACGAAATATTTGGCCGCCTACGATGTTTTCACGGGTGGGCATCATACGAGGATTTGTGGCGTCGTCCGTAAGAGTGACCATATCTTCCCGCTTGTAACCACAGTTGCCTAACCAAGAAAGAGATATTAGGAAGGAATAGACAAGTTTACTGAACTTGTCCTTACTGCAAAGGAAGTTTTGAATATTCTTCACGTCGTTGATACACCCTCTGAGTTCCCCATTTTGTCCGAAATAATTTATGCCAATCTTCAGGAAGAGGGCGGTCAGGCAGTATGACATGAGACAACAGGCTATCACGTACACAAAGCGCCTTCTTTTTCCCATTACACTGAGAATATTGGAAGTATGGCTGTGCGTCTTGATGATTAGGACCTTCAAAGTGAGGACCATAGTTCTGGACCTGCGTGGGAGGGCGAGGGGGAGGCCCATCTACGAGGACAGGACTACGTTGGGCCATTTCATAACCAGGTCGAAATTGTGACGTACGCGGATGGTAGGCATTTCCTCCCCTGCGGATGGAATTAGATTTCTGCATTGACACACGGCGCCTTACTCACGGAGGCCCGCCGTAGGCATTGTGGACCTGCTGTCCTGGATAACCACCCTGTGGTTGCTGTTGGCGGTATTGCTGACCAGGATATCCTCGGCTCTGGGGAGGAGGGCCGGGGGGAGGGCGGTAGCTAGAATCGGCGTTCAGTACAAGGTCTGACGGTTGACAGGAACTTGGGCAGACCCAGAAGGAGGCGGGCCAGGAGGTGGTCCGTAACTGAAGGTGATATAGGTGATGAATGGGTCCAAAAATTGAATCCGCTTACCCAGAAGGAGGAGGGCCTGGCGGGGGACCGTATCTATTCCACTGGTCAGCACAATGCACCTCGTTGTCGCCACCTGCGTTAAACGAACCCAGAAGGGGGGGCGCCATAGCTGTAAGATCAGAATCGATCAACGAACTGACAAGGAATAGAAATTGACGATAATCACGGAGCGCCGGGAGGAGGTGCATAGGAAGGAGCGTAACTGGGACGATAGCCTCCTTGAGGTGTCGGGAAGCTGTTATGTCCACCGCTGGAACAGAATCCATTATACATGGAGCAGAGACTACGGAGGTTCTGAGGGTGCCTACGCGCTGGGGAAACTTGGGAATCTGTAAATCGAATCCACCTTGAGCGCGATCTGAGACGATAACTTGTTGGCCTACTTACGGAGGAGCCCCTCCACCCGACTGCTGATTGTTATTATCGTTCCACATTGTACGATAATCGGTCGTATGAGAGGATTAGGAAGAGATGGGATCGCTGTAAAGGAAAGAAGAGTAACTTGGCGACTTGGGCAAAGAGCAGAATACTTATAAGAGGCTTGGATTTGCACCGCCACTGCCGCCGACGGTGAAGCTGCTGCGCAGTTCTTCCTTTGCAAGTGGATGCTGTACATACGTGCTTGATCGCTGTCCTTATTTATGCACTCTTCGAACGCCTTCTCCGATAAATTATAATGGAAAGATTGGTAAAGTACATTAGGGTTGTAAAGGCGGTTTAATGAGTAGTAGCACCGGGCCATGGCCGACCGCCCCAGTAACGCCTGCCAATCCTGCAAACGACAATCGCCCACGCAGTAACCCTTGCGACGTCAAGGATCAAGTAAGGTCTCCGCGAGCCATACAAGAAGGCTGTTCCGGCAGTGGCCGCAAATAGCCATCTCAAAGAGAGTCTGTTTTCGAAGCTAAACAAGCAAGGCTCAGCTAAATGCAAGCAGAGGACCAAGAAAATCGTGACCTGGTCCTTTCAAACAATCGTCCGGGCGTCCACGAGGCGAAATCGACGAGAACAAGGAAAGGGAGGACGGCAATGAAGTTATGATCTCCATCAAACGGTGTTGTGAATCCTGCCGTTAATAACGTGCGCACCCACACCGCCAGCACGGGCGCTGTCAATGGCAACAACCACGTCATCAGTAGTAATAAATGTAGGCTGTGGTTGAGATTGTTTTGCTTAATATCTTTCAGGCTCGAGGTGGCTCGTTCGGCAGAGGCAGGGGAGGTTGCTTCAAAGGATTCACTACTCTCCCTCCTCTGTCGTCGAACGAGTGGAACCGCGTCATCTAAACGAGTGGGCTCCAGACGTTGCATCGCCGATGCGCAGGTATAGAGATGTAGTAGCCAGCATCCGAGGTAAGCAACTTGCCAAGGAACAAAGAGGAAGATCGCAAGGCAGATCACGAAGAGGGATAAAAGAGTTCCCCTGTGAACACTGTTTTTTTCGACTCGGCTACATTTGAGGTTAGACACCGTACAAATGGAGAAGAATGACGAACCTGCCAAAAATGATTGTACTTGTCTTCCCAACAATAGTCAGGAGCAATAGTAGAATCCACCAGCTCACACAAACCAAGCCGCTGGCAACAAACAAAATTAGAGGCGCAATTCCGGAGAAAAAAGGGACCCCTTTGTTTCCAATGTAAAGTGACGGTGGGAGGGGGAGGAAGGAGAGGGCGAAGGAACCCGGAAGTAGATAGCGAAACAACAGGGGGCAGTAAGAGGCAAGAGATTGCCCAACACTGGGGGTGGAAGCTAAACGATTCGTCTCAGCAGCGGGCTAAGATCTAGAGGATGTTGAAGTACTGACAGGTTTTCTCATCTTGACGCCAAGTCCAAAATATGACCAAGGAGGCGACACCGGCTGCCCAGCCCACCACTGTATGCAAATACCTTGACACCCAGCGCCCAACTGTCGCCGTCCAATCGATGGTGAGAACCAACTTGGAGAGCTCCTTCCTGCATCCCTGTTCTCCAGACGAATATATCCTGAAGGCAAGCGATGAGCCATGGGCTGTCCTTCGGTCAATAAATGGAGCATCTGAATGGGTGTGCAGCAAAATCCGACGGTCAGGACCAGAAATTAGAGGATAGGAATGTGTTTCGGCAGGATGGGATGTGTGGACGATCAAAGGAGGAAGCAATGCGTCTGTTTTCGGAAACAGTTGGTTACAAAACCTCAAGAAGAGCCAAATAGCCACACGAACCTGAGCAGCTGGACAAAGGGCTCTTCTTCGCAACCACACGATATACCACCAAGGCGTTTGACAGTAAGCTGGGAAACGTAAAAGAAGAACCCAAAGTTTCTTTAGGAGGCACGTTAACAGATGCACTCCAGAACATCAAAGCTAACCTAAATGTGAGCAAGTAACTCTGAGAAAGACAAAACGAAGAAAGTACTCACAGAAAGTGCTCGCAGAAGAGACGACAGGTGTATCGTCCTCAATACCAGCGACAACCCATCCTTGATCGTCTCCATTCTCAATCCTGATACCAACCCACTGCCCATCAGGACCAGAATCTTTCACCGGGACACTGCTCTCGAATAGCACCACCCCTTCGGATTCATCAGAACCTTCTTTAGGAACAGGAAAACTTCGACCAGGCATGGGATTAGGGATAAGTTTCAGCGTATCAGGGCTAAGCAGAGTGCATTTAGCTCCTGAAGTGGAAGTTTCTGTGCAAGTTAAGACAGAAACCCGCAGTGATACAGGGTGCTGTGGCGAGACATCTTGAATAGAGCCTTGCGACACCAAAACCCTTAGTCTGCGTTTTTGGGAGGTCGCAGAGTCACTTGGAACGGGTAAACGGTGGATACTGCCGCCGCGTGGATTCTTCACGACCAGAGTTTGACCAGGCAAAACGAGATGCGAATCCGCCAGGTCAGACGCGTCCAAATGGTCATTTCCGTTCGACACCACAGGAGGAAGTGAATGTCCATCCCTGAGCCATTTATCCAGGATTACTGATCGCGACTTTTCCGTGTTCGCCGCTCCGAGTTCAAGTGCGGCGCGGGCGACCCTCCATCGAACTTGATGGCACCAAACCATCTCCCGATGTCCCACACCTGTCCATGCTCCTTCCAACGCGGAGGTGAAGACTGTTCTCCGGAAGACATCTTTCTCCGGCTCTGGTAAGATGCAAGACTCGGAGGTGATCATCATGTCTGTTGCACCGCCGCAAATGGAGACTACGGGCGTCGTGTCATTCTCCAACGTCAGGCGCACGTTATTGTATAATTTGTCGATTCGAGAGTCGAAGCGCGCAGGCGGTAAGGTGTGAGGAGTGGACATGGTGATGATAGTCGATATATTCGGGTCAGGAAGCAATGAGGTCGCGACAACACCTCCCATCGAATGACCCATAACGATAATTTTTGTGCCTTTTGGATATAGCGAGAGGATATAGGAAACAGCCCTCGAAGTATACGCAATTTGAGAATCGAGCGTCGAGCCATGGAACGCCGACAGGTCCTCGTTAAATTCCACTGTGAAAGTGGTTCGTCGGTGAGTTAATCAAACCGAACGCGTTTACATACCGGCGAAGAAGTCCAACGGCTTCAAGGAACGTGCATCGAACTCATGGGATATGATATAAGGAGATGAAAAGTATTGCCGCGTTGCAGAAGACGCTATTGAGCGGACTTGGTGAGATGAGCCAGCGTTGCCTGGGATGAAGAGCACAGGTAAACTGTCTCGTCTTTGCCCAGTTTCCTACATGGTGACGACGAGTCCTTTGAGCGCTTCTGAGTTCTGTGAGAGGCCACACGACGAACCTGGACGTAATCCCAACCTACTTCTCTGTATAGCCAAAGAGAATATCTACGCGCCAAAGGGGTCCAAGTTGAGTCAAGACCACCTTGCAGGACATAGGATGGCGACATCCATGACATTCGACATCCTTGTGGTGATAGGCTATGAGAGATGTCGGATGTTGCCGTTAAGAAGAATAGCAGGCACATTAGCGACGATATTCCAAGAAACCATGGCACGAGGTTAGGCATGTAAGTGGTGGGTGACGTGAAGCAAGATACGAATCAGAAAGTACTATATATTTCCAGGGCTCATTTGTGCTCACAAGTCTTCAACATGGACATGGACGTTGGACTTCCGAGTATATGCGGGACAACGCAGTGAACGAGAAGAATCTTCGCACATATGTAGATATAGGTACGCTCCACTGTCAACTTTGCCACTCAAAATTCGATATCAGGGACAGAATAAGTGCGTCTTTGAACAATGTAGATGAATTGGACTATGATAAAGAATACGAACATCTCAATAGTGCGCATGCAGGAAAGTGAAGGTCATGAGGCGGAAAGGTCACATCGAACCATCTATGAGGCTAACTCATGACGGGTGACGATCGTGCAAGAAGGGAGAGGAAGCGAGGAGCGAAATCGAGATGAGACCAAGAGACCCAAGAGAGCAAGTTTACTCGTCAGCAGGGGCATCACCCTCATCCTTAGCATCGCCGGCCTTGTCGGCTAGAAAGACCGCATAAATGTCTAAGTCCGTAGAATAGGATTACACAGGACTAACCTGAGTCCTGCATGTCCGAAGTCCATAGCGTCAGGTTGTCACGGAGGAGTTGCATGATCAGGGTAGAGTCCTTGTAGCTCTCTTCTGAGAGGGTGTCGAGCTCGGCGATGGCATCGTCGAAGGCCTGCTTGGCGAGATGGCAAGCACGGTCGGGGCTGTTGAGGATTTCGTAGTAGAACACGGAAAAGTTCAACGCCAGACCAAGGCGAATGGGGTGTGTAGGAGGGAGCTCGGTGACGGCAACGTCTGAGGCAGCCTTGTAGGCCTCCAGCGACTTATCAGCAGAATCCTTACGCTTATCACCAGTGGCGAACTCGGCGAGATACCGGTGGTAATCACCCATCCTGAGAAGATCGATGAGACAGGGGCACAAGATCAGAAGCACGAAAAAACCCACATCTTGTGGTAGAACACCTTCGACTCTCCTGAGGCGGCGGAGGGAATGAGATGCTTGTCGAGAACATCCAAGATATCCTCGCAGATCTTAGCCAGCTCGCTCTCTATCTTCTCCCGGTAGCCCTTAATCATAGAAACCTGAGCCTCATTGCCTTTCGACTCCTCCTTCTGCTCGATTGAGGAGACAATACGCCAGGAGGCACGGCGGGCACCAATAACGTTCTTGTAAGCCACTGAGAGGAGGTTTCGCTCCTCGACGGTGAGCTCTTGGTCGGACGACGCCACACGCTTCATGTTCTCTACCATCTCTGGAATGGCGTCAGCAACGTGAGATACGCGAGAAAGTATCTCCGTTCACCTTCGTAGCGTTCGGCCTGCTCAGCGAGCTTGGCGAGGTAGACAGAGTCTTCACGGGATTCGGGCATCTTGACACGTAGTCAGCATGAGTGATAAGACGCGTCCAACGCGTAAAACACGTACGGTGATTGAGTGTTAGGGGTGGTGAGAGGGCTGGATGCTGTGGCGGGCTAGGTGAGCTCGACGGCAGGGCGGGGGACGGGCGGGGGACTCACGATGTTGCAGGGAGATAACCTTATAGATGAAGATGGGAGTGCGGAGGAAAGAGCAATAAAAGGAGGCGGAAATAAAGCCACTTGGGCAGAGGGTTTGGGGGGTAGTCATGTGATCGATGATACCCTGGGCAAAGGGTTGGTGGAACTCTCACGTGTGCGTTCCATTGGAACTTTCCATCAAAGTTTCTGCATCAGTTGTTCCAGCGTTATCTTGACGACGTCACCTTGTCCAGGCTCCGTTGTTTTTCACCTCTTCTGAGCACTCTCTGGAGTCTGCAAGGCCACCCTCGTTGTCTTCCCAAGCCTCACGATGCCGCATTCTCTTCCCGCTACTGAGGTGCTCTCTTTTGTCTCCTTGTCGGGAACTCCTCGATGCGATCTTCCAGAGGGTTCCGATCTGGGCCTGAACCTATTTCACCAAAGAAATCGCAGTTAATGCGGAATTCTCTATGCTTTGCTACCTGTTGAATAGCACAAATACCGTTCATCCAATCGTCACCATCTTTCTATTCCAACGCGCGCGGTTAAACTTCTCGTTTTCCACCGTATCGAAGTTTATCCAGATTCCAGATGCTGTTGATAAGCCCCTCGTTAACCCAATTCTCAATGCAAATCCAGTCATAAGCGCTCGACTCTCAAACGCTTATTTACGATTATATATCTGCTGTGGGAAGAGATCTCTTCCATCATCCTGGAGGCCTGCACCGGACCTCTGGGCCACCGCGCTGGTCGGCCTGTCTGGCCTACTGATCTATGGCGTCCAGCATATCCTTCTGTATGCCCGTCGTGATGAAACAAGCTTTGCACAGAGAAAAGTATGTTCACGGCCGCCTACCTCGCTCCTTCGGGCTAATATGCCGGACACAGGTTCTAAATTCGACGTCTCCTTTTGGGCGTTTACAGTGCCTCGATCTAGCCGCTGGGTATTCAAGACAGTTGGGACTTGATAGATGTATTGTGGAACTGTTGCGCCCAAGGCTATGACATTCACCAGTCAATCAAGAAAGCGCAATTTCATCCTCCATCAGTGTAAGGGTTGGTATCTCCTATCTATGCCCAACTTGGTGCATTGACGGTCGACAACGGAGAGGTGGGCCGAGTGTGATCAAAATGGGGATTGTGTGGCGCACTGTCATGCTCACTAGACGTCAATCTATTGCCAATCGCCGCGTGTCTAAATACTCAAAATACGGACCTTTCTTTTCTTTTCTTTCGCGACGTACTCTACTGAACCTCCAGCCTTTGTAGGCCGTTGGCCATACATAGACTAAGACTTCAATTCCGAGGCTGCATAGTGCGGATCGTCGTTCTAGGCAGACGCCATCACGTGCCGCTCGCGACCCTATTTATTGCAATGATTTGTCGCGTCACAAATCCTTTCATTCTTCCAACCAAGTTACGTTTTCCCACATCGAGATTTTCAAGCCCTGCAATGTCGTCCACGACCGTCACCAAGAAGAGAAAGAGCGACTCCACAGCAGCATCCGCCGCGAAGAAAGCCAAACTCGACGCGCGGGTTCAGGTTGTAACTTCAATCCTGTCGGACGCGACTGGTTTCGAGCTTCCAGCTGGAGACGCGTCTACACGCGCCCTAATATTGCAGCTCGTCCAATACGCGCGTGACTTGGAGCAGGAGGTCGCTGCGCTGAAGCCTAAAGCCAAGTCGCCTCAAGAGCTGGCTGCCGCTGCGGACAAACTAGCGAATGCGGCTAGGAGTGGAATAAGGAAGCAACTCACAGTTAGTCCTCTCCTCTCTGTAGCCATGAAACATTCGTTGATTACGTCCTTATACATAGTGGAAGCCAACTGCAAAGTCCGGAACGGCGAGATGGTTGTATGACGGGGTCTGCAATGACCCGGAAGTCTTCGGCGCGATGCTCAACTTAGGAGGACCACCAACTTTCAAAGCGAAGAAGATGCCCAAGGAAGAGTTTGAGAATCTCATTGGTGACCTGGATGTTGCTATCCGGTATGTTCGCCTTTCTTTGTTAGTACCTGAGGGCCAGCGTTTTAACGAGGCATTGGCAGCTATGATACCCTCAGAATCAACTCGGATGTCAACATCTCTTGGAAACCTGCTGACGGCACATTCAAGTTTAGTGGAACATATGGAAAGTAAGGTCCCTCAGAACCTCGCTCACCATGATCTGCGCCTGGTCAAGCCTCGCAAATTACATGCTCTTCGGATGCTCATCTTATATTCTGGTTCTTTATAATACCCACCGATAACTCACGTCGTGTACATATTGTATTCTTTTTTTTTCATTGTACTATATCTTTGTTCAGAACATGAAATACTAAGCACCAACTTTCTAGCCTGTCGCGATCCTCTGAGATCATGTCGGGCCGGACACTGCCGTCATTACTGCCGCAAACCTTACGTTGCGCAATCTCAACCTCAGACTTTTCGTCCATTACCGAAGTTGCACTCAATTTTCTACAACCATGCCTGACGCTCGCAATACGCAGGCTCAGGGCCAAACCGAGGAGGAGGAGACTACCTTCTCAAGGATATTCAGGATAGGCCAGGTGTGCCAACTGCGATTTATATAGTACTAGTGGGATGGCAGACACTGACGAGCATTCTGTAGCAAATGTTCATGATATGGGCCGTCATGCAGATTGGTCAGTCGAGTGCCTGACGTGCACTCATCCCCCTGCTATACTCAAAACACACATTAACCGTCCACCCTGCTCTGCGTATTCTATGTCTCGTAACGGCCGTCGTGCCCACAGCTACCAAGTTCCTCGGAGGCAGTCAACAACCACCCAAGGCCGGAGATACCCCCTCGAATCCCGATAGACCTGTAGATAAAATTGACCCTCGCAAGCTCCCTCCGGTCGACGCCGTGCCATACTGGCCCATTGGTACTTCCCTCAACATGCACGTCTACCTCTCGACGTCGGCCAAAGGAGACGTGTTCACGAAATGGACCGAGGGGTATAGGAAGAACAGGGACGAGGGCCTGCCGAATTTCGTGTGGAAGAATATCACGTATGGCGACTATAGTGATTCGAGGACTGTGGATTATGAGATTAAGTTCCCGGAGGTGCGTCATGCTTTTTCTTTCAACGTCTCACGGGTGTTGAATGTTAGTGCGCTGTAGTATGTGCTGAGGAACGGTTCATTATGGGCCGATATCTACCTCACGAAGTCTGAGGTGGATCTCGACCCGAGAAGTGAGGCATACGATCCTAGAGGCGTCCACCACGTTCGGAAATGTATGCATGTCAGTTCATCTTGAAGGAATAAGGATTGATATCTGGCCCAGTGTTGACACCGTATCTTGCGCGACTCAAAGCAAGGAAGGAAAAAAATCTTCTTTCTGGACACGAGCAAGAGGGCGACGAGGTTGAGGAGGTGCGCTTCTCTATGTCGTATTTCATTCATCTTTTTGCTGAAATGTGGCGAAGCCTGATATTATTGCTCCACACTGGCACCAAGTATGTTCTTACTCTCTTGTGCCTCTGCCCTCTCTAACCACCTACCGTCTTTCTAGAATGTCACCTTGGCACTCATATCTGACCCACACATAGTCCCTTACTCGGCGTTACCAGCTCCCTTGGCTGAACGTTAGTCGACGTGAATCTTCTTTCAACTTCTCTAATTCTTCTGATATTCCTGCAATAGATATCTATTTGGTTCACGGGCAGCGCGACGAGACCGGCAAACGAGGATACTACAAGCCCATCATCTTCCCCAACGAGTTCTGGCACCTGCGTCAACACTACGTCCAAATCAACGAGACTACTCCCTCTCTTCCCCTTCAGATAACTTTCCAGCCCATGTCGTTTTTGAAGTTCCAGATATTTGCTTCAATGACTCACGGATTTAATGAGGCGGCGAAACAGCAAGGAAGCTCTTCGGCCGAGCTTGATGAGATAAAACGCATGCTGCTTGAGACCAACTCATGGTTTTTGGGGCTAACTGCACTCGTCAGCATTCTCCATGTTGTGTGAGTTATGTTCACATAGTTTGATACTTGTGACTCGGTTGCACTAACTAATTAGTGCTTAAAAGTTTCGAGATGTTGGCGTTCAAGTCTGACGTCTCGCATTGGCGTCAGAAGAAGGAGATGGTCGGCGTCTCTGTTCGGTGGGTCTTCATACTTAGTCTATCACATTTCCTCGCGCTAATCCTTTCCTGTAGAACCGTACGTCACTTTTGAGTTTCGTTTGCCGTTCTCGGTCCAATAACTTTGATTAATTCAGATCGTCACGAATGTCTTCGTTCAGACCATCATTCTACTCTATCTCATCGATAATAACGAGAACACAAGTTGGATGATTCTTATGGGGTCCGGCATGGGTGTCGTCATCGAAGCCTGGAAGGTCTGGTTCTGCGACATCACAATTTCGGAATGAGTTCTCACTGACATTCTTCCGAGCAGATCACCAAAGCTGTGGATATCACTGTGGTCCCCGCCCCAGCAGGGTCACTTCTCCCGTACCACCTTGACATCAAAGGTGTGTATTTTTGTTAGTGACTTCGCGAACGAGCCAAAAGTGACATTCTGGGGTGAAGACAAGCACGTTCTGAGTGAAGATGAGAAGAAAACTCAAGAGTAAGTTTGTTCTAGGAATGTCTGCGACGGCGGCCGTGTGATTTGGGCTCCCCGTGATTTCGATAGATATGACCGTCTTGCCTTCCGCTACGTGTCGTATGTGGCTATCCCACTGTTGGCGGGGTACACAGTGTACTCGCTCGTGTACGAGTCACACCGTGGCTGGTACAGTTTCGTCATCTCGACGCTTACATCTTTCGTGTACATGTTCGGTTTCGTAAGTGATCCGCTCACCTATCGAGACCGAGTAGTTCATTTCTGCCTTTTCCTCCAGGCGCAACTGGTTCCCCAGTTGATCATCAACTACAAACTTAAGGTAGGTGATATTTTCTCATGTCATTTCCACAGGTGCTCATATTGCGTGGCAGAGTGTGGCGCACATGCCTATGAAGGCAATGATATACAAGACCCTGTCCACGGTTGTCGACGACCTGTTTGCGTAAGTCGACGTTTAGTGCTTCAGGACGTGGGGTCGTGCTCATAAATGACATCTTCTCTTAAGGTTCTGTATCAAGATGCCATTCCTGCACCGCCTAGCTTGTTTCCGGTAAGATAGTCCCTCCGGTATATTAATGGCCTCGCAACTGACAACTACCGGTGACGGTGCTGCGTGGTGCGGATAGAGACGACGTCGTGTTTCTCATCTTCTTGTATCAGGTGCGCCATTTTGGCAGCAACGAGAAAGCAGCCGCTGACGGGACTGGACAGCGCTGGATCTATCGCATCGACCCAAAGCGGGTGAACGAGTACGGACAGGTGCTGGCCACGGACGTAAACGAGACCGAGGGGGTAGAGAGCAAAAAGGACAAGTAGAGGGCCGTGTGATTGCTCGGGGAAATTGGAAGACGGGGCGTGTGTGGTATAGCATATTAGATTTGAGAATCAAATTGGCTCATGACCGGGATTGGCGGACGTGTCCACGAGATGGAAGCGGGGCAGGAAGCCCGATTGGGACGCCGGGAGGCCGATCCGGGACCGTTCCTCCGAGACCGACAGAAAAGCGCTGTGAGAGTCTGACGTCCGCTCCGACCTACTGCTGCTGCCCCGCACCCGCACCCGCTCCCCATGGCCTCCGACGCCGCACCCGCAGCAGTCTATGCTTGCAGGTGCCTCAATGTCCGCATCGTCGTCGCCACTGCCACCGGGTCGCCTCCAGACTATCCTCGCGACGCCCAGTATACCCCCGTCTTCGTCAACGACGACGGCATATCCGTCGTATGTCGCCCTTCTCTTAGAAAAATTCGATTTTCTCACCCAGTCCAGACCCACCCTCAGGTAACGGTCCGTATCAACTCGAAGGGCGTCCCAATACCCGGTACATCGCGCTGTTCACGATTTACAGCCGTGACATGCCTGTTCTGCAATTTGCCTGTTTATCGCGTATATCAAATAATCTCGCTTGATGTCGAGGGAAACGAGTCTGTTCTGCTACCAACGGAGGAATGGGTAGAGCGCGAGGTGCTGAAGACCGCCACTGGGTGGATTGATGTCCATAAAGACTGCCTCGTAAGTGGTGACTCTTACTATTCTCTTTTCGTTCAAGTTTGAATGGCAGAGATCATTCTCTCGTCTGTTTTGAATTCACCTATTCGAACAGAGAATAGGCACCATTTCTGCCTCTTATTCTGAGCAACGCTCGATTAGATTCGCTGATTTTATCTGACTCATCTCTCCCTCTTAGGTTGGAGACGGCATCGCCAGCGCTCAAGCTTCGTCTTCATATGCGGCAGTGTTCAATCTGTACCTCCCATCCCGTTCATCCGTGCCTGCCTCCCCCAAGCTGATCAAAGCGGACGAGGAAACCCCACTGAAGGACACTGCGTCTCCTGAGGTTCCAACTCCGTCCTATCTCGCTGAAATGCGGCCCCTCTTTTTGCCCCCCCCTTTCACCCCCTCCCACCCTATATTCGTTCATTTGGCAGCGGTAGCCACCAAAGAATCGCAGGAATTACGTGCAACTGCAGAGCAACGCATCTCGGATTTCATAAAAGCCGAGACTGCCGGAGTGGAGATGCAAGAGAGAGATATTAAACGTCAGGTTGAGGTACTATGGAAGAAATTCCGACAGCATCTAGTGTCGGTGCAGCAGGAGCGTTCTGCAAATAACGTTCGCTCGCCAACACGGGGTAAAGAGGCTGCTCCTAGTGGCCTTCTTAGTCCGACGACTGTTTCGTCCTCTGTGGCTGTTCGGAATTTCGAGCCAGTTCCGGTCTCGTTGGGAGATATTACATCTATTTCATCCTCAGTTCCCCGGCGATCCGCTCTTTCCGAATCTTTGGCGACATCGGGCTTTCATCATCCAAAGCAAAAGCAAAGGCAGAACTCGTCCACCGGAGAAGCTTCCAATGGCTATGACTCTGACCGTAGCGAGACGTTGTCGACGAGGTCCGGTTCCTCTACCCTCGTGCACCCGGTTCATCAGGTGGACGGGACCAACATCTTACAGTTCAGACGCAACGTCAACGACACGATCAACACTGAAGCAAGCTACCGGTATTTCGTCAACCTAGAGGAAGATATCACTCGACACAAACGCCAGCAGGAAGAGGCCATGAAGAAGCAAGGGGTAGCTCGGGCCCAACAGGATCAGGAAGCCGGACCGTCACAAGTGCCATCGGGCCCCAATGCGAACGACAAGAAGCCGTCTAGGAAGGTACAAATCGTTGAGCCTCAGCTACCTACGGCAGGCGAGGCCAAGGCCGAAGACAAGGATGCGTCGTCACGTGGAGCAGATAAGGGCAAGAGGAAGGTCACTTTCGACGTTCAGCCAGCTGTAGTGACTATCAACGGCAAAGATGACAAGGCAGAAAATGACGAGTCAGAGGAAGATCCCACTGAGGACGCTCGAGGTAAGTTGATCAGTGCAATGAAAACCAGATCCGAACCGATGGCTTATACTGGGGTGATAGAAATGATCTTTGATTTAGAAGACCTCGAGACTGCAGTCACGGCGATAGTTGAAGGGCAAACAGCTCTGCCACTACTCGAGCAACCTGCCGGTCGACCTTCACGGGCAAAGAAAGCGCGGACACAGACTAGCAACGCCATGGATGCCTTCAGCACTCTGCGACCTTCTTCGTTACCCAATCCTTCACATATTCGGCCTATTCGGAGCCAACCAGGTGTAGACTCGTCTTCTTCGCAGGGAATGATGCTCTCCTTGCCTCGAGTGTCGGCTGCTGCCCCGCGCAACAAGGTAACACACGTTGTGTCGTCCTCGCAAACTCCGTTGAATGAGCAAGATGCTGAATTATTGAAACTGGTGGCGGCTGATACCCCAAGCCATCGTGGAGCATGGACACCAGATTCCAAAGCCTGGCAGACGTTCACTCGTCGACAGGACGCGAAGAATGGTCCTGAGAGTGGGAAAGCAGTTGATGATGGGGGAGAGGCAGAAGAAGAGGCGTCTTCGACTGTCTCGCCGCTTAAAGTATCCAAGGGAAAAGGAAAGAAGATACTGGACTTCTCTGAAGAAGACGACGATCGTGAGTCTATTTCTGATATTTTCTCATGTTGCACAAGCGCTGATGTCTCAATCTTTTTACTCAGTGTACGAACAGTCTAGAAATTACGGTGTTGCTGCCTCGCTACCCATCGAAATCGTGAAACGGGTTAAACCGCGCGAGCAGCTCAGTTTGGCTTCTTATCGACCGCAGGCCGCTGTAGGACCAGAGCAAGAAGAGCAAGCGAGCTCTGCGGCGCCTGTTTCATCGTCTAGTCATGGCAACAAAAACCTCTCTGCAGCCGCCGTCCGAAAGGCAGCCTACGCTGAGCGTGATCGGTTGAGGTCAATGGACCCCGGAGCACTGGACTTCGCCAATGGTCCCGACGAGCAAGACGATGATGATGACGATGACGAGGAGGAACCAAGTGAGCAGAAGGCTCGCAAGCAGGCACTACGAATACTCCAAGCTCGCAGCGAAGTTCCTGAAGAGGGAATGTGGAGAAGTTTGGCGTCATGAGCGTCATGGGTGTTGTCGAAAGCTCTGACATCGTCTCCGTTGAAGTCTCTGGTCGCAAATAAATTAATTTTGGAGAAGGATACGCTGGAGGTGCGTGGTGCATATGGCCAAGGATATAATTTATTCTTCCCATCCGATATCGACCGCCCAGCTCACTCTCCCTCCAACTCTCCTCTTTCCCTCCATCGGCTCGAATACAAATACCTACCTACCCTTTTTCATCAATCCGCCATAATCACTTGTGTTTTTAGTATTTACTTTTACCATCCGAGCGTCAACAATCCTCCCGCATCCCATCGTGAATCAACCCTCCATCCGTACATTATCTTCCTGTGCATATTTTGATCTCATTTTGCATTGTACGTTGTCGTGTTGTACTTGTTCGTGCTACCTGGCCTGGTCTCGATCCCATCTTCCCATCCCGATCCATTCATCCAACCACGCCTTACCCAAACCATCCATTGCTGTCCTCAAGTCCAAATTCTATCAATTGAAATTCCTTCTCTCGCCATTATCTATTCTTAGCATTGTCCTTATCCGTATCCTGTGTCGTCTCCATCATCTCACACCTTTGAAATCCTTGATTTCCAAACAAGCCACATAACCTTTGGTACTATACTTGTACGTTTAATTGCATGCTATATTCAGAGTTGTTTCGTCGGCGTTTATCGCAAAAAAAAAACCTTCGCATGCAACATGTTGGCTTATTGAATGAGTGTGGAGCAAGTACTATGGATTAAGCATAGGATATGAAGCTACGACAGATCAAAAATCTAAACTACGGTCAAGCTACGCTACTACTTTTCGTAATCACCACTCTGGATCTAAGGATGCGCCGATGCTCGCAGTGGGTGGAAGGACATCCGAGCTGGCAACGTAACTCTCCGGGGCCAGAAAGCGCCGAGGAAATTACTCAACCTCTTCGTTCGTCTGAGCTCGGGGCTTGCCATAATTCTTGACCGCGTTCTCCAACTTGCTTTGGTCCACCTGGTCAGGACTTGCAGCTGCCTTCTCCTCCATGCTCATCGACTTTGCCTCCTCCGCACACCGCTCGCACTGGCACGCAAACCCCCACCCTCTCGCGATCTCAAACCGCCGGCGCCTGCGAGCTTCCACGACGGCTTCTCCGGGGTGCTGTGTGACGTCGACGAAGGCGATTGTCAATTCGTCACCCTTCTTCAGGTCGCGATTGGCGATGATGGAGATCTCGGAGGTGCCGGAGCTGAATGAGGGGCGGGCAGAGGGCACGCAAGAGTGTGCAAGGTAGGAGGAGACAGTGTAGAGGGCACTGCCAATTTGACGCTGAGTGCCGTAGGGTGTACGAGTTCGCTCGAGGACTTCTGGACGAGCGGTAGGTTCGGGCTAAACGTGGTTGAGCTGATTAGAAATTGCCACGGCGAAATCAAGGATACACACCTTGTCATCACGTCCTCCACCATAACAGACACCGAACACGTTGTACGACATCTTACCAGCGAGGACTGTGTGCTTCTCCTCCGTGACAAATTCTTCCAGACCAGGGAGGGCGTGGTTCAGGACCTCCGCCAAAAGAGACTTCTCCTCTGGGTTCGGCTTCGCCTCGAGGTACCTGAATCGCTCAATGTGATCCGTCAAACTATACCCATCGACCATGTTGTCCGAGTCCGTGAAGTCTTGCTCAGCGGGTGTGATCCCCTTCGCACCGGGATTTGTCGCCTCAACTAATTTTTCCGTCTCGATCCCGACTTGCCTGGCAATGAACCGGGCGACGAGGAGGGGAACGGAACGACCTTCCTTCTCGAGGTAGGCAGCGAACTTGGCTTGAGCCCCCTTGCGGGCCTCAAGCTGTTCAGGCCTCGGCGGTAGAGAGGGGATCTCGGGTGGCAGTGGTGAGTCTAAGGTGAAAAGAACGTTGTGCGATTTCTTGGCGACGAGCAGGCAGGCCTTCGAGCAGTATGTTTGAGAGAACGAGCTGGTGCTCGCGTCTTTGATTGAAAGTGACATTTCTGGCTCGATGGGTCGGAGACATTGGCCACAATATGTTCCTTTGGACTGGAGATCAGAGTCGAGAGCGGCGACAACAGGGAATTCCTGTGGTTTCAATAGTGAGCTCCTATCAAGCCTTTCAATGAAGCTCATTCAACCTTGTAGACGACTTCTCCGGCAGCGAAGTCTTTGTTGACAATCAGAACGTGCCGGGGAGCTTGTCCTGCCGTCGCCTCACGCATGACAACAGAGACATTGGTTCGTTTGGGGGGGAAGAAATCGTAGTATGCTACAGCAATGAAACTAAGCTCATGTCGGGTTCTCGGATAACTCTCATGGCTCACCTTCAATTCGGATAGCGACCTGAATGAAACAGAAAACGAAATGCGACGAAGGAAAAAGAGTATATTAGAACACGCGTTGCAGATGGTTTCGAGAAAAGGTAAAAGGCAGGCATGAAAGAATCGAAGAGGATAAGGATCATCTTAAGTGCTCTATATCCAAGCGGCCTTTAATCTTCAAATAACGCTCCCGTATACATTGAGGAGATGGGGCCATGATAAGCGCCAGTCTTTACTCCAGACTAAGCGGGCGTGTGCGAACCCGGATCCGTGATTTTGTCCCACTCTTGCGAGGACGTCTCAGACGGTGGGCCCCTCGTGGGACTGATGTCCTCATCGATATCCAAGCTTGCGCTCAAGGGGGAACTGGGTGGACTTACGTCGAGGTTCGTCATATCCATGACCAACTACATCTTGTGAGTAGGCGACCGGATGTATAGAGAAAGGGAACACACCTTGAACACGGATTCGGTGATGGTCTTCTGGTAAATTACAATGAGCTCGACCGGTGAAGGGTACACCCGGAGGGCACGGTAGAAGGCCATTGCAGCCGGAAGGTAGTACGCGGGACCTAGGGAAGTGTTAAAACACGAAGTAGGAATGAAAAATAACACGCACCTTGAGCAGCAAGCTGTTCACCGAGTCCGACCTGAGCCATGAAGTATGTCTCCTTCTCCTCGGGTGTCTTTGGAGTCTCCTCATTTTTGACCTGCTGGAGTGCCTCTCGAAGAGCGGCAGGAGTGATTCCACTCGTCGATGCAGAGATTTCGCTCTCTTTGTTCTGTGCCACCGACTTCTGGACGCGTTTCTTCTCCTTTTCTACACAAAGGTGTCAGAGTGAAACGCTGGCAGAAGATGAAAAAGGACGTGCTCAGCTTCCGACGGAACTCGGTGTCGTTCCTGCGCCTGTAGTCAAAATACACAGCATACGCGGCGAAGCCGACCGCGACAGTGACGGCCGCGACAGTGATGAAGGTGGTTGTGGACCGGCCGCTGTCCATGGTGGATTGAGTTGAACGAGCGTCATCGGCAACCCGCGTCTTTTTTCACAGCGCTTATGTAAGTGACAAGCACGCCCCTCTTGTGAAAAGGTTTCTTTCTGGTCTCGGGCTGATCTATTTAGCGGCATAAAGAGTGTTGCGAGTTCTGCTAAAGGCCTGTTTATAGCGTCGTCTTGCTAGCAGCCCCGGAGACGTTGGGCGGGTGGATGGGGACGGAGAGCGCAGGGACCGGGCCGATCGTTTATTTTGACGGAAAAGAGTCCCACGGGCGACCGAACCGAGGCGTCCTTGCTCTGTCATCTCCGCTCATTTTCTCCTCCGTACTCACCGACTGGCCGAGTCCTTCTCCGGCCATGAACGGCCTTGCCACCGAGCAACAGCACTCCCAATCTCTCCTTCAAGACTCCCACATTGATGCTGCTGCACCTGCTCTTCCCAATGGTGCTGGTTCCACCACCAATAACAACGACGCTCTCTCATCACCCCACGATTCCCCGGCATCTGCAGATCCGAATCCTGCGCCTCGAAGTGCCACAGATGTATCTCCGGACGCTCTAGCTTCTTCGACTCCCCAAGCTGCATCGAACGGCTCTGGAACGACGGAAGCAGCAACGGTCCAAAAGGTGGAAGTAATTGGAAGTTCGAGTGACAAAGGCGAAGGTTCGGGTTCGGCTAACGCACTCTCGGAGACCGTGAATGTGAAGGAGGAGGGGGAGCTTCTGCTGGACTCTGTCAACGGGAGGATTGAGCTGTTGGAGCATGAACAAGAGGTCGCTGTGGGCTCAGATGAAGGAGGTTTGATGGGGAGTGACGACGGTCCAACTTGGGTTCCTGAGCCTGAGAACGAGCTGAAGCGCGTAAAGGTGAGCACCGTCTCTCGTTTGCACAGCTCAAGTCTCCACGTCGCGTCCTCTGCAATATGTGGCATGCACGCTGCGTCAACTCATTCCCATACCGAAGACTCGACGTTTCTCATCACATCTCCCATCCATCACATCCCCATATCGCTTACACGTTTCCTCAGGTTTACGAACTAATCGGCTCACGATGGATTGACCAAGGAACAGCGTTCTGCTTCGGCCAGTTCTCCGAAGAATCCAACGAGGCTCTCCTTATCGCCAGGTCGGAAAGGAATTACAACGACATTATCCTATCAACGACCATTCGCTCCAACGATGTCTACCAACGCCAGCAAGGTGAGTTGTATCAACCATTTGACGTCGCGCTTCTCCTTTCCCTCGGCCTGCTTTCGCACACGACCGTGACAAGCCCCTGACGGCGTGAGCGTGCACGTCTTTTCGTCTCATCTTCTCAGCCTTGAACCTACGCTGATGGCATCTACTACATCCCAGACACACTCATCGTATGGACCGAACCTGATGGCGTGGACTATGCGCTCAGCTTCCAAGATCCCGAGGGTTGCGCCGAAGTGTGGAACTTTATTCTAGAAGTGCAACGCCATATGAACGCATCAGGCACGTCTTCAAGACCAATGCTCTTCTTCAGAATCTCTGACGGGTCTGTAGACGATCCAAACATATCGTCCCCACTCCTCGGAGAGACTTCTGTTACCACAGCCGGCATCATTCGTTCAGGGCACCTTCCAACACCGCAGATGGGAATCATCAGCGAGATTGAGAGGGCAATCAAGTCGTTGGCGCGTACACAGCAGGTGAAGGAACGTATATGTGAATACATTCAACATGAAGTGAGTGCCATACTTCGCTTGCTATTACATTTTCCCCCCTTCTATGCCTGCTTTTTTCCGCTTGGTTGGACAATGTCCCTTCTGTTACTCCTTAGCAAGCTAGAATACATTCGTTCTGTGGCCGCAGTTATGTGTAATCTGTGCGTTTGCTACAAGACAAATAGCTGATCATGAGCCCGCCCTCGCGCATTGTCCTTTCCATCAGGAGTACATCAAGTCACTAATTGAAGTCATGCATACTGCCGAAGATCTGGAGAGTTTGGAGAACTTGCATGCACTGTGTAGTCTTATGCAAACGATTCGTGCGTCCCTCTTTTATTGCAACAATGCGAGTAACTCCATTTATTCTTCTCAGTTATGTTAAACGATCACTCAATGTATGAACACATCTTGGAGGATGAAATATTTTTTGGTGTAGTCGGTATATTGGAATGTGAGTCCTCTATTACCTTCTGTTATACTTCGCTCTTAACAAGCTTCTAGATGACCCGGATTTTCCAGGACATAAAGCCAACTACCGCGAATTCCTCCACAATACAGCGCAGTTTCACCAACCCATTCCCGTGCGCGATATGGCTGTACAACGCAAGATCCACCACACCTACCGCTTACAGTTCCTTAAAGACGTTGTCCTCGCCCGAGCCCTCGACGATTCAACATTCAATGTCCTCAACTCCTCCATCATCTTCAACCAAATCGACATCATTAATCACATCCAGCAAGATCAGAGTTTTCTGCGCGAGGTCGTACGGCTATTTGTGGACGAAGAGATGCTCACTGGTGGCGCTCGACGGGGTCAGCAACCACAGCAGCTCCAACAACCACAAGGCCAACAGCAGAACCAGCCTCCGCATATGATCATCAGCTTAAACGGCAATGGAGACAACGTCAGTAAGCCCGATTCTGCCATGCCGATGGACGTCGACCAGAAACCAGCAACCTCAAGTCCGAAGCCAGTCAACGGAACGGTCGCTTTAGTGAACGGACGAGGTGCTAAATCCCAAGGTACCTACGCATTCGCACCTCCCGACAACCTGACAGAGAACGAAATCGCCCTCCGCCGCGAGGTCATCCTCCTCCTTCAACACCTTTGCACGATGGGCAAGAACGTACAGATGCCTGCCCGGATGACGCTTTTCCGCTCGCTCGTCGATCGCGGGATCCTCTTCGCTGTCCAGTGGGGGCTCAGCCTTCCCGAGAAAGTTGACGCCAATCGTCCGGTCATCAGTGCCGCTGGCGAGGTCCTCTCGTCCATGCTGGATCACGACCTCAATGGGGTTAGGGGCCATGTGCTAAAGCAGGTTGTGGCGATCGAGAAGGAGCGCGAAGCAGGGAAGAAGGGCGCGGATAAAGCGGAGACAATCTTGGAGATGGCGTGCAGGATCATGGCTACGAGCAAGGATTTGGGATTCCAGAGCCAGATCGGGGATGCGTTGAAGGTGTGGATGGATGTACCTGCAGCGGACACAAACGCGGCGGCTAGTAATTCGGAGGTGAGTCGTTATAATTTTCTGTTCTTCTGGTGTAGAAGATGACCGTCGAATCCAAGGCTGTAGGTCCTAAGCCTCAACTGCCGGTTCGGAGGGACGATCCGGGTACGGAGCGCTACATGGACTATTTCTATAAGGACTGCATCTCCATCCTCCTGAAACCACTGGCGGACCTGTCGGAGTGGAAGAATTTTCCCCGACCAATCCTCCCTCTTACCCGCGATGAGACGAATCGATTTGTCTACTTGTGTGATCTGCTCTATAGTTTCATCCTCCAGCACCATTTCAGAAGCCACTTCCACCTCATGTCATCTGAATTACTTCCGCGTGTGGCAACGCTCTTCAAGGCCAAAGATAAACATCTCAGGCATGGTGAGTAATTGATACCTAATGATCATAAATAAGCACTTAAACTTGCTGCTAGCCGCATTTCGTATCTTCCGCTTGCTTCTGAAGCAAAATAACCCCAATTCCCATGTCCAAGTCCTTAAACATGATATCATGAAGCCGATTCTGGACCTGACGATCCAGGAATCAACGCGAGACAATCTGCTCAGCTGCTCATGTCAGGAATACTTTGAACACATGCGCAAGGTGTGTCTCACGGCTCCTTTTTATGCATTCATAGAGTTCTAAACGGATGATTGCCGGAACCAGGAGAATATGAAAGATCTGATCAGGTTCTGCATGTCGAAACATGAGCCGGAGATCCAGCGTCTTGCCAAGAGCCCTCTCGGTGGCCAGCGGTTTGAGTTGTTCATCCGGCGGTATGAAATGAATATCGCACCGCCCCCAGAGGAGTCTACACCCGATAGGTACGTCATTTGTCGTCTTTGGGTTTAAGCGATTGATTGACTTTTCCTCCGTCCGTTAATTAACATTAGATCGACCGCGGATCGCGTGTGGTCAGGTCCCGGCCGTGCCCTCGACCTCGAGGAGGAAGATTATTTCAACGCCGATGACGATGATAGCGAGGTTATTCCTTCGATCAGCCAACAGCATTGGAACCGGTCCGCAGGGACAACATCACCCCTACCTGTGAACAATACTGGTATGAAGCGGAAACGGAGAACAGCTGTTGGTGCTGCAAGTAAGGCGTATCGACCACCACTCAAGACACCTCAACTCAGTGCTTTGGTTGATTATGGCGAAGACGATGACGAGACATTAGTAACTGGAAAAGCAATCTCAGCTCTTGGTCAATCGTCCAGCCCTGGTTCTCAAATAGGGGATTCTTCCAGTAGTCCCAAACTATCAGGCCGATCTCCGTCTCCATCTCCCACCACCTCTCCAATACTACAATCACCACCACCCCCCACCAGCCTTCCGCCCAAGCGTGCACTAAAAGGTGACGATGACGATAATGTTCTAGCAAGTCTTGTTCGCACAAGAACACGGTCACAGGCTTCAGTAGCTCCTAGTCCCATGCGGGCTAGTGAGAAACGCCGGCGAACAGAAGACGAGGATGACGAACTGCTCGACCGTCTCAAATCGTCGAAAAAGCCCGACCTCGGCAACCAAAAGGAAAGCACTCCGTCAATAGGCGGGCGACTGAAAAACGGAGACGACCCTCCGGCGAAGAAGATCAAGGTGAAATTTGGTCCCCTTGGATTAGCTGTCGCATCTTCGCCGAATTCAACACCCACGCCACCGGCGACGACGACAATCACTTCAACGTCAGAACCGGGCAAGAAAGACGGAGATACAGGCTAACAGTTCCTCTCTCTTTATCCTTCGTTACACTGGCCCTACGGACCTAATTGTCACGTTGTTCCTTTCATAATCTTTGTATACACCCAACGCTGCTAGACTTCTTTGCTCACTACTCACACAGTTATCACTCATGCTCGGGCCCGTTTGTGCACTTAATTATCCCTTCGCATTCAGTTGTTGGGCTCATGATTTTGTATGTAGGTAATGTTTTCGAACCATGCTCTATGTACTTATGTGTCATGCACCGCTCAGGAAATGTGCTACTATCCATATGTGAATCTCTCAGAATCTTCCACTCCAGTTTCCCTTAGGCATATTGTGGCACCATTCTAAGAGATGAGAGGGGAATAAAAAGCAGTCTGTTGTTGAGAATTCGTAATACACATCGTAAATAGATACTGATAGGAAAGGCGAGGACTGCAGAGATATAGAACAATCGCACCGAAAAGCGAGTAAAAGGCGTGCTTAGGTCATCGCAGAGTGAACCAAACGCACGAGTTAGAGTGTTGAAAATAAGAAAGAAAAACGTATGGGTAAGGTTACTGTTTGTAGTTGAGAATAAGTCAACTCGGAAACACATGAAACAATATGGAAATCATGATCTTGGGCAGAGAGACGAAAGGAAGTGTGTTTGTGTATAATGGGATGGAACATGCGTTCAATTAGTGGGTGGTGTAGAAAAATGGGATGGGGGACACACACTGAGACATAAGAGAGGAGAAAGCCCGTAATGTAATGGTCATAAATGATAACGATGCTTCATGTGAGGATTGCAAAAGTATATGATTTGTGGACACGTAAGGCGGTAGCAAGAAAGGGGGCAAAGAAAGAGGATGAGAAAGGCGATGGCGAGCAGGATTGGTTACTTTGATTTGGGTGCGGTAATAGATATCGATGGGACAGCAGGCAGGACGGACGGACGGAGATCAGGCAGACGGCGAGAACAGGAGACAGACTAGACAGAACAACAAACAACATGTCCTAAAAAGATATAGCGAACACAGAAGACGAGAAAGTGGAGGGAGAATAAAATAAGACAGTGGATATGCAAATGTTTCTTCAGATCACTGAGAGAATGGAAATGGATGGGCATGGGCATGGGCAGCGGACGTGGGTGCGGAAACTGATGCGAGGATGACGAAATGGAGGGAATAATACATAGGATATATTGCAGGATTGAGTGCAGTGCGTGGACGTTGTGCGTATATGCGTGCGAGGAGGATGAGAGAATGTGGAGACGACTTGCAAAAAATGTGGGTTGATGTTGCGTTAATATGTTGGTTGGGGTGTATGGGATGTTGGATGACGATGAAAACATGTTGAAATGCGCTGGAGAAAAAGAAAGAGATCCACCCCGCGTGCAGCCAGCCCTCTATGTATTATCGGCAGGTCGGAAACGACGATAAAATGCATGAAAAAATAAGAGCAGACAACCAGCGTCATCACCTAGTCGTCAAGATGACCGTGCTGGTGTTGTTGTTGTTGTTGGTGCAGATGCATCTGCTGCTCATATCGAGTGT